>OX104032.1:40151721-40751721 GCA_944470205.2 Schistosoma margrebowiei
AATATAATTTTCACATATAATGATTTGATATACATAGTTTATGAATAATTATACTTCAGTCTATTGTATTGCTTGCCTAATATACATAAAAGGCATACACACCTTGAAGAGAAGGATTTATGGAGCACTAAGAAAACACTGTTCTCACCTACCTATATAGTTATTATTATCCAGTAGATCAACGTTTAGGAATAACCTAAAAGATAGGTTTTCACACTTGTCTACTTTAGTGTTTAATTATCAAACTACCTGTTGCCATTGGAGTCAAATATGGATGCTGTACGGTGCGTGTTCCTTTTAATATCCAGTGCAAATTAGAAGGGTTTGAAATGAATCAACAAGAAGCTTCATGGTCGAACACCTTACTAACAAAGGCCATTCAATCAAAACAGACTCAGCATTGAAGCCATCTACAAGATGAATAGAAACATAAAGAAAACAGCAGACTCTCGTCGCTTCAGCATAGATGAGGTCTTTGCCACAAATTTAAATAGTTTTAAACCATACATGCAAAAATATTATTCAAATTCTTTTACTCATTTCATGGTATTAAACTCTAGTTTCCTATGGTCATTATCCTTCTATTATCACCTCTATTAACAATTCACCAGTATTCAACCAATTTATTTTAGATTCTATGCTTTTTCTGATTGCATTTCATTTTAATTTCAAAATTTTATTTTGTCATGTTGACTGACTTTTTCGCACAACCTAATATCTTCCTGATGAATACCGAAGCTTTTAACAACCATATTTTCAGCTTCCTGATAAGAATAACATTTACTTCACCATTCTGTTAATCTGTTTAGAAGATCAGTATAATTGTTATTATAATTATTATTTTGAAAAAGTAAATATTCGATATTGCGCTGTTTTATAAACGAACGAAACAGAAGAGATATACGTCGAAGAGATGATTAATTGCTAAGTGACCTTTGTAATTCGACGGCAAACATGCTAACTCACAACACTAATTATTAATGCTTTGGGAGGTGAACGACATTTAACCGATCAATTTACTAAAGAGGAAGAATGTATTTGTAAAGTCTCAGCGAATGAATTTGAAGTAAATTCAACGTTTCGCCTGGCAATCTAGTCCAAGCTTTATAAAGGAAATATATCTAAAACGGTTTTACCAATTGTACATTTTCGTCGATAATGTGATGCAATTGCAGAACAATACATTCTTCCTCTTTAATGTCTCACATTAACTCGGAGCCTAAATACTGTGAAGCTATACAAATGATACTCTGATAACGAGATAAATAAATGTCTTGTGTACACCATTGCAGCTTAAGTAATATAATGATTTTAAAATGATTAAATAGGTCATCTTAGCGATTTTTGATTTTAGGTAGGCAAAAATTTATGTCATTTGATTATTACTTATAATTTACCTGTCCTATTTCCTTAGTTGCATAGTTCTTAAAAATTTCACAAATGAGGGTAAGAAGATTTATAAATATATACATGGTCTATCACTAGTGTTCCCATTGATTTATTCTGAAAAAGCAGAGAAACAGAACTTTTAATGGCATGTCAATGTGTATATCGTCAAGTAAAATTAACTCTATTTATCGAATCATTTGATTTATGATCTATGATCTTTTGGATACTGAATTCCTTGTTCTCCAAAAAGTATATGACAATATTACTGCCGTTTGTTCTATTGAAATTAAATTTATTATATTTTCATATATTAAAGCGTTTAGCAGTCTATCTAGTGGAAGACACTCACAAAATTGCTTGTAAGTAGTATGTTTCGGAATGTGGTCTTGAAGCTGTCACAGTTATCAGACGGAATGAAGTTTTTCAGCACATCGAAATCACAGTGTATACAGAACACTTGATTATCGCACGAGAAGACAGTTTAGATTGTAAAACACACATCAAGACGCGAATGAATGGTCGAAAGCTGTGTATATATATTATATATACTGGTTGGAATTTCCCCCCTTAAGTTACAAAGGGATCTCAGAAAAATTTATATTGTTCACATCTGGCTTCATATACTCATAGTTGCAATGTATATACACTGATATTTTTTCATTGTAGTTTACAGTTTACTGGTTATAAAACTTTCCAAGGTATGTTTAAATTAGAGGCTACAAGCGTTACACATTAAATATCTATTTTTATAACTCTATATCAATATATTAATCACATAAAACCGTTTAAACGTATGATTCTAAACCTTAATTCTCTTCACTTTAGATCAGATACTTTAAATCAATCAAATTCAAACGCTTTTATATCACTTGTAAATAAATTTTTAAAAAAACTGTCTATGTATTAATCAATTTCCGTCGGTAATACTTTTTTTTATTCCGTTCTCTTGTAACCGTGAAAACACGTAAACAATATATGGAACTAATCAGATAATCAAATCACTGAATATTTATTAAGTGATATCATAAAATATACACTTAAATAACTTTTTTTCAGTAGTAGAAAAATCCCTACTGTATTCCATATACATATATATGTAGGGAGAGAGGGAGGGAGAGAAAGGGGAAGGGATAAGGAGGGAGGGAAAGTGAGAGTTTATCATATTACAATAATTCATATCTGTCATCTAAACATTCTTTGTGTTTTTTCAATTCAGTTTTACATTACAAATAACAATATTAATACCCATCTTATACGGGGTATCTTAGGCCTAGAAAACAAATCATTATGTTTAGTGTCATTTGTACATCATCATTTATGAATCCAATTTTGATTGAATATAAATCTAATAATAATAAATGAAAAATATTTTGTTTTCCTTTCCAAAATCTAGTTTTGAAGAAAAAAAGAAAAAAAAGAGAAAAAAAAGAAAGAAAATCTTGCGAAAATAATTGTTTTCTTAGTTTAATTAGAATTAAAAAAAAAAAGAAAAAAATAGATTGTTTAACGGGTTACTTCATGAACTGATTGAAAGAAAAAAGTTTTCTTTATTTAAACTAATAGATAGATAGTATTATAAAACATAAAAGCTTTCAAGTGTTGTTTTATAGAGATAAGTTATGATGGATTTGAAATGATCCAATAATGATTGTTCATGAGACTGGTTTATTGATCTTATCCTGTTACTTCCGGTATAGTTACGTAGTTTTTATATAAACTATTATATAAATGAATAAATATAGTCATGTATTTACTTTACAGTTAAATAAATATCAATATAGTGGTTGTGGAAATTGTTAAGTTTTTGATTGAGATCATGAACCTATTGATGTTAGATCACCACTGAAAACCCGGAAGTACTGGACGGCCGTTTCGTCCTATTGTGGTACTCCTCAACAGTGCGCATCCATGATCTCGCTCGCGGAATTTGAACCCGGGACCTTCAGTCTCGCGCGCGAACGCTTAGCTCACTGAACCACTGAGCCGGCATTCTGATTTTGAATCTCACGAATGGGATCGTGGATGCGGACTGCTGAGAAGTCTCACAATAAGACGAAATGGCCGTTCAGTGCTTCCAGATTTTCACTGGTGGTCTAACATCAATCGGTTCATGATCTCAATTAAAAAAATAAATATCAAATTGAGGATTTGTGAAAATTATAGTAATTTCAGTTGAATTTATAAGTTGATTTAAGTTAGATCACTATTGAAAACCTAGAACCATTGAACAGGGGACTTTTAGCTCTAGTATGAGAATCCTGGGACTTTATGGAGGTCTAGTGAGAAGGTATGATCAATGGAGTTCAGTCTATGTCGAGTGAAGACAGTTATCCACTTCAGACAATGGTTGTAGTGTTTTAAAAGCTCAGAGATCGATTGTAGTTAAACATTAACACTTTTGTATGCCGCCTCAATGATATACAAGTTAAGCGTTCACGTGCAAGATCGAATATTATGGGTTCGAGTCACATGTGAAAGAGATTTTGGATGCGCACTACTAAGGAGTCCCAAACTAAAACGAAAAGACGGTCGAGTACTTCCAGGTTTTAATGGTAGTCTGGCTTAGATAGACTCATGAATTCAACTCTTTACATTCGAATCACTACGTGTTAGATAACTGTTTATAAATAAAAACAGACAGTCTCGTGAATTTGGTTCAGAAGTCAAATTATTTGTCTATCTAAACGTAGTTATTTAGCCTAGGTAACTCAAGAGTTTGTATTGAATGCAATAAGTATATACAAATCTAAACTAAATGGGAGAGTATTGAGTTGTTTTTTGTTTTAGTTCCACCTTTCCTTAGCTGCAAAATAAATGGTTCACCAGCATGAAAATGTAAACTTCTAGAACATAAGCCAGTATAGATTATTTTACAGTGGTTGTTGAGATGACAAATACAGAAATAATGTGGATGGTATAAACAATTCGCTTTTTAAGTTTCAGTGTCACAATCAGACTCTTATGAAAGATTTGTCGCATTTTCGCTGAATTTAACATCCATTAAACCCTTCTGGTTAAATTCTGGATCACTAAGCCTATCATTTTTGAATCGTATGAGCATGAACTTGGATTGTTTATTTACAGTGTTTAAATCTTCCACCCTAATTCTTATGGAAATTTATTACATCGTATTTTGTTCATGTATTCGAGACGTCTTGATATGTTGAGAATCTTCAATCAATCCATAGTTTTTATGTAAATAGACAATACGTTCTTATCAGTAGGGGGAATTATGAACATAGTAATATTTTAACAGTTGAATTCATGAGTCAGTCTAAACCAGACCACAAATGAAAACCTTAGAAGTACTGCTGTGTCATATTGAAGAGTTCTATACTAGGGTGAAACAATAAGCCAGTACTTCCAGGTTTTCAATGGCTTGTGAATTGAACCATCGAAATAATTTTTCTTTAGCCAGAATGTATCAACATAATCTATTAAACAAATGTTTTTCTTTATACAGTAATGTATATATACATAAGATTTCGCATGAATAATTTTCGAAAATTAATATACAACTGAACCGTCTCGTATATGTCACACTTAAAAAAAAGTTTTGAAATTTTTTTATCAAACTGATTGTTTTTTGTGGAACTATCTAAATTCCAAAAAAAATGTTGGAGGGGGGGATAGTTATTTGTTTTGAAAAATTAGGAGAAAACTCAGGGAAACGTATAAATAAACAAAAAAATTTTTTAAATATTAATACATGTCAACTTCAAAGAGATCGAATTCAAACGTACATATATAGACATGATATATGATAGTAGTAGTCTCTATGAAAAATTAAAAAAAAATTCAAAAATACACTAACGCATTTATATAAGTATATACAAACGATTATGCCCAAATTACTTCGTTGAGTGAGCATAAGCCATAAATACTGAGACGAAGATCGATAATTTGAAAATATATGGGCATATATATATATATCAGTGTAGAGTAAACATGAATAAAATCCCATGGACAGAATGAATTCATCAGTGTAGTGTTGTGGAGATCATTAACTTATTGATTGAGATCATGGACCGATTGATGTTGAACCGCCATTGTAAAACCAGGAAGCACTGTAAGGCCGTTTCGTCCTATCGTGGTACTCCTCAGCAGCAGGTATTAACGATCCCGCTCGCCGAAGAGTCACACAATAGGATGAAACGGCCTTCCAGTGCTTCCAGGTTATAATGAATTAAGTCATTTATTTTCTTAAAGAGTTTATAAATGATGATGAGCCCTGTGAAATTATCATTCAGATTTCGTAGATGATACTTTGAAAACAAGTTTGATGATGAAGCACTTGAAACAGGATAAAAATCAAGATTTAATGAGTATTTAATCATTTAATGTTAATAAGTACAATATGCTGCTACTAAGAACTCAACTGTTATTTTTTATCACCTCTTCTAATTTGTTTGTACACTTTCTGTGTGAGTTCGTAAAACATTTATGCTTTTTAAAGCGTATGAACATTTGATTGTCAAATGTGAGTTCATTCTCCTACTATTAAAGTTGTTATGAAATAGGAAACTTACATCAACATAGTCCTGTAATTCTAGTGCATAGTCATAATTGATGCCTTATGTTGTTCACCTGGTGGTTCAACTGATGGTAAAATGTACACGAGGCCTGAAGGCCGTAGATCTGATTCACAGCAGAATTGTAAATGCGTAATTTTGAGAATTACCATGTCCAGACTAAATGACTAGGCGGTGCTCTTTAGTATCTAAACGTACCAGAAACTGAATATAATCTACAAATCCATACTGGATTGCAGAAACTGTTGATTATTACAGATGAAAAACTAATACATGATGTTGTCGAAAAGATGTAATTCGTTGTTGCATTTGTACTTAAACATTCACATTGTTCACTTCTTAACTACTTTATGGTTCTTAGAATTCTTCTACATTTGAATATCAAATAGAAGACAAACGGTGAAAATTATAGAATGTGCTTTGCTTCAAAAGCTAGTTTATAAACAGTTAACGAAGGTATTGATGGTAGCATAGATAGATTCGTGAATTAAGGATCTTCTGGAAAAATCGATGCGCATACAAACAACAAAATGAAGTCGGAATCAACTATTTTCTGGATCTCTGTTAGGAATGACTATGAACTAAACATGGTCGAAGTATTTTCAGTATATTTTCAGTTTAAATTTTTTCAAAGATTTATCGAAGGGTACTAACAAATTACTATAGTTAGACAACTGTATAAATATTTTTCAAACAACAGTAAATAAATTGTTTGCTAATAATAAGTTTCATCCATTAACACTCAATAAGTGTTTTGGATAAGCTAAAACATTCTCTCGAACACTAGCCAACTTTTGAATACTTATGAATATTATCACTGAAGCACTAGTATATTGATGAGAGATTTTCTTGTTCTTCAACTTTTGGTTTCATTTAAATCAATCTTTTATAACGGGATGATTATTGACAAAATTTGGACTTTGAGTACCACTTTCCAACTTATAATTTATTAATATCCATATTTCGTTTATATAACTGGTAAATCACTTTATTATCGGAATGGGTTTTGTGATTTTTAGAAATTTTACTGGTTGAAATCATGAGTTTATTGAAGCTAGACCACGATGGAATCTCGCGGGGGGCAGGATCGTGGATGCGCACTGCTGAGGAGTCTCATACTAAGACTGTATTAAAGTATAGAAAAGATCAAGTCAAGATAATATGTATGTGTACTTAAAATGAATTTAGAATTAAACAGTTATTAAACATGATAGTTTATCTTAATTAATTATGTCTTGGTTTAAACTTTACGTTATTGACTGTTTATTCATACGAAATCACAAAGAAACGGGAGACATTTTTTTGTTAATAATGAGAAATCACGAAATTCAAATAACAAATCCACTTTTAAGGAAGCTCATATCAATTTATACAATCTCATATAACAAATAAAATGGTTACATTTTAATGGAGTTTCGTTATCTGAGCTGGATGGTTTGATTGTGGAGCTTTTATCGTTCTACTGAATGACATCATCAACACAAACGTCAGGTAGAAGTGAAGTGTCCGAACAATCGAACTATCCAACTCAGAAAACAAAACTCCATCAAAACCATCCACCCGAGCTACATATCTTCTCCATCATCTCAAAATGGATACTATTAAATGTTATTATGATAATCGATAAATTATTGAAGCAGTTATTCAGACATATGGAAGGTTTAACACGTCTGTAGGATATGTTTAATGAGAAAGGAATATGGAACAGACAATAAATGTCTAAAACACAATCCGGAAGTATAGTTGTCTAACTGCACATTGAGTTGGCTTGTAAGAGTTTATCTACTGAGTTGAAGTTACAAGCGATGTTAGTAAATTGATACTGTTATTTTCTTCTAGAAAAATCACTGGGTGAAAATAAATACCAAATAAGTTATAGATGATACTGAATATTAAATTTTATTGAGGTTTAAAAATGAGCAGGTAAACTTATCAAAATCAACAGGCTTTTATATCAATATATGGTTGTGGAATTTGTTGAACTTCACTGAAATCGTGAAGCAATCAATGTTAGATCACCACTGAAAACTGAAAAGCACTGAACTTCCATTTTGTTCTAGTATAAGACTCTTCAACAATTCGACCCCGCACGCTGTACTCGAAACAAAGATCTTCGGTCCCACACGCAAGCACTTAACCCATTGACCACTGACAATATTGCATGTGAGGCCGTTACCCATTGAAAACAACGAAAGATGATCGCTTAGTAAGAATGCAACTAAGCCTTTACTAGTCTAAAACGTTTATCTTAAGAATTGGGACAATAATTCAGATAATACAAAATGTTACGGCTCATGTTATATAGTTCATTTTATTGTTATTAACTAGTGGGTAATCATTCGTGATTGATTAGTAATTAATATTCAATTGACGAGTTTATGTGGAACAGATTAGTCATATACCAAGCTCCGAAAAAATACATAAAATGAAACGGTTTTATTTCAGTTTCTTACAAAAATGATATTGGGCAAATACAAAAATTTACTAAGATGATAAATGTTGAGGCGGCCCGTGATCTGACTTCATTCAGAGTGTATGAATGTTTGCTATCACCTATTCTCGTATATCATCGTCGACTTAGATCGCGTTATCCAATAACGGAATTAAATAAGTCGAATAACGAGAATTGACTTGACAATACATATATTTCGTACACAAAGCGAATGAAACAGAGCCAAGCAAAATGACGCACAAGGAGGATGACTGGGAAGCCAACTCCATTTCAAGCCAGGCATTACTCAATATTTATAGGCAGACAAAATAAACTACAGACATGTGATGAGTCATGGGACATGAAGTGTATACACATACGCGCTCATATAAAAACAATCAGGACTGACAAGCGAATAATTGGCAAGGTCAAAATATGGCTCAAGTAAAATGAATTAAATAGGATGTCCACAAGTTAGAATAAGGTAGATGGG
Source organism: Schistosoma margrebowiei (assembly GCA_944470205.2). Taxonomy (NCBI): domain Eukaryota; kingdom Metazoa; phylum Platyhelminthes; class Trematoda; order Strigeidida; family Schistosomatidae; genus Schistosoma; species Schistosoma margrebowiei. Next base: position 40,160,567 of record OX104032.1, read on the forward strand.
CTTGCCATAATAACTGACACTACAATGTTTTCATCCAAGTGAATAATGTGATGTAACAATTAACGGAAACAAATTGAAAACACATTGACAATTAGATTGACAACAAAATCTATAAAACAATGAAAATATAGAGGAAATAAAGCATTCAAATTCTATTTTCTATTCAATACCTTTCATTCTATTCTGTATGCCAAATCATGTAATACTTCACAGTTTTATGGTTTACCTAAAATTCATAAACCAGGTATTCTTCTAAGACTGATAGTAGACTTTACGAACACACCAACATATGCTTTATTGAAATATCCAAGCAGCATATTAAAGAGAATACAGCTTAATTTACATAATATGACTGAAGATAGATATGACTTGAAATCAAAATTATCGAAATTAATTATTGAGAAGAATGAAGTCATGATAAGTTATGATGTCGTTTTTTTATACACTAGTATTCCTATTGATAAATGCTTAGAACTCCGTAGTGGTTTACTAAGAATACGGCAATACTCTTTCTGACATATGTCCTTTTATCATCAGTCTAATCATGAGATTTTTAAAACTCTGCTTAAATTTGACTCTATTCACTTTTAACGGGATGTTATACAAACAAACTAACGGTGTAGTGATGGGAGCGTCCGTGTCCCCGATTGTAGCCAACCTGTTTATGGCACGCATATAATCAAATATCTTCGCCCACAACATTATACCACAAATTTGGCTTAGATATGTAGATGATACATTTGTTGAGATAAAAAGGACTCATTTAAGATCTTTTTCAAAACGGATCAATACACTTTCATTTCACATCAAATTCACGAACAAGAATGAAAATGAACACGATGAATTACCGTTTCTAGATTGACTCATGCCAAAGAACATATTAGGTACACAAAGAAACCTAATAATCCTGTAGAACTGGATTGATTTCAAATAAAATCGGCAACAGCAGTTCACGCTATTTTCAACTACCACCAAATCCATTTCAATAATATCAAAATATTACAAAAAGGTTTACCCAATAACAAAGTAGACAGAGTAGCCGAAGCGTTCCACATAATGCGTTATCCTACTGCTCTCAATAATAAAAATCTTACCATACATCCTAATTGGACTATCGATCCTAGCCACCTAGTTTGACATTATTTACATTTCACACTAATATCTTACAAATCAAACACTGGGCTTCCTTTTTTTGGTCGAGATCATGAACCGATTGGTGTTAGACCACCATTAAAAACCTGTAAGCACTGGACAGCCGTTTCGTCCTGTTGTGGGGCTCCTCAGCATTGCACATCCACGATCCTGCTCGGAGGATTCGAGCCCAGGGCCTTCAGTCTCGCGCGCGAACACTTAACCTACTGGAACACTGAACCGGCATCCACTGGTGTTAATTTATAACCTCAACCAATTCACGAAGTTGCGCAACCGTCTTCCATTGTACTGAAGGAGACACCCGTTTCTACCCGACACGGATTAGCTACTTTCTCACCATGAAGGTCACACATTTTTCATCCTTAACAGTGCACACTTATATATACACAAATTTATATACATGTCGCTTATGAATTAGCTTGACCGAAATGACATGACATTGATTTATTCAAACCTGTTTTTCGATTGATCACATAATATTCGTGTTGTTCCGTTGTACTATTTAAACTTGGATTAATTTTGATTTTGTTGTTTATTTATTTTCTGAAGAAGTGGCTTATAATAAGTCACGAAACGTCAGAAGATCTAATTTTTCTACTCATGGGTATATTACAAATATATTACTTTATCTATTTCATTCTTTGACTTATTAATAGCTACATGAAAGTAACAGTGGAAATGTATTTCCCATTTATTCATTTCTATAAATCTTCTGTAAAATATATCATTCGCTAATATAATTTATTTCACTGGATTATACTCTTTGAATAACATTCTCAAACTCTAATCTTTCCGATTACTGCTTATGCTTTTACAACCTCTACCATTATGGGATTTGAACTGACAATTGTAACTCTGTACTAATGTGATATGGCAACTCGAACTAATTTACGTATGTACGAAGTTCTACGTACATCATTAGGCAATTTGATGTCAAAACTATTTGTTTTAAGAGTTTGTATACAGTGATTTACATATTGAAGTCATCATTACACGATTTGTTTGTGTTATTCATATTCATCTCTCTTAGTATCTGAAGTAATAAGAATGGCTATTTAATTTGTAATGGTTTGGGTAATCTTATTTTCGATAGTTTAACTGAAATTTGATCAGTTTCAGTTAGGATAAGTGGTTCCTGTGTACACTGCATCGATATGGTCATTGTGACATAGGTCTATATGGAGTAAGTGAAATGTTAATACTGCAGAGTTAATTAATTACCGTCCAAAATAATGATCAATCGTAAACTGAACAAGCTACATTAACCACTTAGCCTAATTTCGTTAACGCGAACTTTAATCCATTCATACAAAAGTTGACTGATGGCTGACTATGTAAGGTTCATCAGGTTTATGTACTTGAACCACCTTATTACTGTTTAGATTGAAACTCAAATCCAGAATTAGTCATTTGAAACTCAAGTGCGTCGTCTACTAAGCTGATGACTACGGGTAGCCACTGTTTTGTTCATCATGTATGAAGTTATATATATATATATATATATACGGACAGATTTGAGATTTCAGCTTAGTGTTTGACATATGTGGATTTTGAGTAGATTGATTTGAGTGTAAATTTTGATAAAGGTGTTTGATGACTAGTCATGCAACGTAGCATACGCCATTCGTTCTATCTGAAGATTGCCAAACAATTGAAAATTAACCACGATGTTGGCATTTAAACACTGATAAGAAATACACATCAATTTATTTCATATATATAGTAAACACTGGATATTGGAATAACTGTTTTTCTTTCAAAAGTATAATTATTCATTTAAAATTGACGTCATTCGTTAATAAACTAATTAACAGAAACCATGGTCACTTAAATTCAACCTATTTTTCATCTGAAACACTTCTTCTTTCATTTCTTTTCTTGACAATAAACATTTCACTAATTGAAATATCATTAATATTATTCATTACTTATAGTTGATTTTCGTGTTCTATATTTCATTTCTATAGGGCATGAATAATTATGTATTGATTTATATACATTTGCAAACCATTAGCAGTTTTTTTCAGCAGTTGAAATCATGAGTCAATTGAAGCTAGACCACCATCGAAAACTTGGAAGCACTGGAAGGCTGTTTCGTCCCAGTATGGGGCTATTCAGCAGTGTGCATCCACGATCCCGCCCCCCGCGAGGTTCATATCCAGAGTGGTGCGTGCTACTTATAATAATATAAGTAGTATATGACGCGAGTCAGGAACGTAATGTCTGGCAGCAGAAGATGGAGAGGATCAAGAAAGGAAAAGCAGGAATAGAAAGCAATTAGTATGGAAATGCAAGAACAATGAAGTTCGAGACAATCATTGAACATTTTGCAAATTAGTTATTATAATATGGTTTTTCTATTGTACCAAGTAACCCTGTAAATTTGAGCTAAATCTAATTCGATTGTCCCCACCTGTAATCTGTTCAATACACCAGAACCCATCAGTCTCGCGCGCGGATACTTAAACATTTTCACATTTCTCTTTTTACATAACTTTCATTCATTTGGAATGAATAAACATGTGATATTGCGTACACGTTGAATAATTCGATGGTCGGGGCATTAATAAGAAACTAATTAGATTATATATTTTCTGTTTGAAACTATTATTTATTATAGTGAGTAATATTTAAACTTCGAACAGGTTAAAAATCAATAAACCGACTAAATGATTACTTGATTACACCATACTATATTGATCAATTAAGTTACACTGACTTGTATTGAATCTAACTAATGCGATTTTTCAAATTTGGTACTTTGAAATCGTTCACTGTGGTGGTCAGCACTAAGAAGATGTAATAATACTCATTTCAATTTGGCATTACATATCTGATTGCTATGCATAATCATTTTGATGAAGTTTTGTTTTCTGAGATGGATGGTTTAATCATGGAGCTTTCATCGTTCTTCTGAACGACATCATCAGAACAAACTTCAAATAGAAGTGAAGTGTTCGAATTTCTTCATATGCGTTTCACAGCTTGTTCTGTACACCTCAACGTTGATTGGTTCTTATTGACTTTAAATTTGTCATTGTTTACTTCTTTGTTTTGGTTGTGTCTCCCATTGGTTTGATTTTTGTTCCACGTCGAGGTGTACAGAACAAGCTGTGAAACGCATATGTGGAAATTCGAACACTTCACTTTTATTTGGAGTTTGTGCTGATGATGTCGTTCAGAAGAATGATGAGAGCTTCATGACCAAACCATCCAGCTGAGAGTACAAAACTTCATCAAAATCATCCACCTGAGCTACAAATCTCCACCATCTCAATGCATCATCATTTCTAAAGATTCAAAATTATACTTAACAATTTTGTAGAGATTCCCATTGTGAAAATTTAAACAACATATGTAAGCGAAAAATTGTGACTCATTCTACTTCACTGTGATTATAGGCCCGAATTACCTTGATTGGTTTAACATTTTCGTATAAATGTTCTTGTATATTAGAGTAAAGCCTGATAACGATCTAATTGAAAACAATTGTTCGCTTACATGTGTTGTTTTAAACTTGTGAAGATCTTAGTAATTATCCATTGTCGGTTTTCAAAACTGTAATTAATCAGTCGTTTATGTCAAACGGTTCGCCGTGATAAATCATAATGTTAAACACGTTAGTGCCTGTGTAGGAGCTAGTAGGTTATTCTAGCCTATGAATAGATCAGTCTATTCATCCTTCACAAGTCACATTTTTACCTTGTCAATTATTCGCTTATTAATCCTGACTGTTTTTTATATGATTCTATGTATGCTCATTATATGTTTGTAACTTATTTTTGTTTGACTATAAATATCGACTCACTCTTGGCTAAGTTGAGTTGATTTTTGCTTCCTTTGCTCCGTCTCTTGGACTGACTGTTCTGATCAACGATTGTACAAAATATACGTTTTCAAAAATCCATTCTCCGATTTGACATATCTAATTCCGTTATTTATTTACGCCACAGCAATCAGTCGATAACGATCATTAGTTCGATCTATCTGGAGTCAGATACTGAGACACTAAATCTGTTCAGCATATCCGTTGCACAATTTATTGCCACTCTGGAAATTATATTGGTTTAAAGCAAAAGGTTCATATCTCAATATGAATTCGAACACTGAAATGCAATCAAAACATTGGCTTATGCATTGCAAGTAGGATAGAACTTGTATTCCAGTGATATACACATACCGACTCTAAGAAGAAAAATGCAAAACAATCATTTCAACAAATAATGATTACTAAATTGTGTTTTGCTTACTTTTACATAGTGAGCATACATTTGTAAACATTACAATTACGGTGGCCTTCATGAGCATCTGAGATTCCTGTTCCTGCCATTTCAACAAGTCCGTTTCTGAAAAGTGTACGACTTTTCGTTGTCAAAGTTACCAAAAACCCAATAAGAGATATTGTGGCCGCTGGCAATATGCAGCGAAAAAAATACATTATTCAGATGTTCATTTAATGAACTGCTAACATCTTACTGGAGATCACTCAGTATTTATCGTCAGGATCGACCAAGAAGTAAGAAACGGAAACATTTTGAAATACTTTGTGCTGAGAATTCTATATTGTACCAAAAATATAATATTGAATAAAGCTAATAATAGTAATAATGTCTGAATGGATTGCACTTGGTAGATTGGTTAAATGATTAAAAAAACAAAAAAATCACTGATGTCATTAGATATCTTAGTTCATCAGTTTGAATCAGATATCATCATCAAAGCCTATAAAAAAAAACTCAACTGAAGATAACATTATCTTATGGGGAATCTTTTCTTAAAATTTTCTTTATATAGTTACTTCTAATCTCATATCCTGTCAAATGAAATGTGGGGGTGAGGAGGGGGGACTTCTCTATTAAAATTTAAAAAATCAATAAAATGACTTAGTAACTCACGTTGTTTTATGATTTAAATCTCATTGTTTGCTTTTCTATTTTTCTGAAAAAAAATCCAATTGTTTTCAGATTTCTCTTGTTGATAAGTGAGTTTTTTTTCTTTGTTTTACAATACAAGAAAAAGAGAAAGAAAACTGGTTTTAATTTTGGAAGTAAAATTTATTATTGGTATGTTGACTGTGTTTTATTTTCTTTCTTTTGTTTTTCTCTATTTTATTTCTCCCAGTTGAATAATAAAAAAAATAATAATGAGTAGTATATTGTATAGTAATTACAAATCGAATTTGTTTTCTCTTTTTATTATGATGATGTATTTTGTGTTATAAATAACTTCATAAAGTTTTATTATTCATCTTGTATAGAAAAAATAAAGTTTCTATTCATTTGAATTATTCTGATTATTATCAGAAGAGGTTTCATGGAGATTTTAGCAATTTTATAGTTGAGATCATGAGTCAATTGAAGTTGGGTCAATATGGAAAACTGGGAATCACTGGAATTCAATTGGGTCTGTTGTGACATAATAACTTATTAATGACAATGATGGATGTGTCGCTCAATTTCGTGAATTGGTTGAAGTTAGACATTAAAATAGGTTCAGTTGTTTAAAGGTTAAGCGTTCGTGTTCGAGACTGGTATGTCCTGGGTTCGAATCTCGCGAGGTGTGGAATCGTGGATGCACACTACTGAGATGTCCCGCAAAAGGTTTAGACGTCCATCTAGTGCTTGCAGGTTTTCCATGGTGGTCTAGCCTCAATTGACTCATGAGTTCAACTATAAAATCGTTCTGATTCAATAAGAAAGATTGATTCAGTGTTGTTGTTTTGTCACAATGATAATAATTACAATAATAATCATAATAAACTTCCGTTAGACATGATGATAGTGAGGTAGAATAAAGAAAGGTAATAAAAAGGTTTTTAAACAGAGAAACTAATAATCAATTGATTGTTAATAGCTTAAATATTCATTTAAAGATAGGTAGGAAAATTATCATTGGGAAAAGACGGCTCAACATGATAAAATAAAATGTTGGAATCGAGATTAAATGTAATCAGGAGGATAGTAGAATCAATCGTTGTACCAATCTCTTTTGGATACACAATTCTGTTTTTCCTAGATGTATCGCTATCGCTTCAACAATGTTTAGAAGATAAAATGTAATTGACTTCTATTTACCTTGTAGATGACTTTGATCGCAGAATCTGTCTTGATTCAGTGACCTGTGTTCACAATATTGTTCGATTATTGAACTTCTTATAGAGCTGATTTCCCCTTTTATTAGCCACGCCAGATAATGTACTTGAATTCTTTTGGATGAAGTACGCATTGAACGACTTATATACGTGGCTCCATGTGAGCAGTAAATTGGTAATTGCTCATTGAGTTGGTTAGATGTGATCATTTATCCTGAAGACTATTGGTGAACAATGATCAACTGTAAAATTCCATTCCCAACGTTGCTGCGAAGAACATTTCTGCGATGTTTCTATGATCATCCTGATTGCATTTAATCTCAATTCCAAAATTTTATTTTATCATGTTGAGCCGTCTTTTCCCAATGATAATTTTCCTACCTATCTTTAAATGAATATTTAAGCTATTAACAATCAATTGATTATTAGTTTCTCTGTTTAAAAACCTTTTTATTACCTTTCTTTATTCTACCTCACTATCATCATGTCTAACGGAAGTTTATTATGATTATTATTGTAATTATTATCATTGTGAGAAAACGACAGCTTTGAAAATGAACTCGATTTATAGACATATGTTTTCACTAATCCATTATCCGCGGTGAAATATATTGGTTTATGCAAAATGGAAAGTGGCAAAACGACAAACTTTTGGTTAGTTATTAAAATGATTACTGAATTCAACAAAAGAACAAAATTTTTTAAACATTCAGAAGACACGTCACCTCACCCGAATTATCTTTCAAGGTCAGTCATGAATTCAAAATTGAAAAACAGGATCACATTTACAGTATAGGCTCTAGAAGTCCACTGTCTCAGACTTGTTCTCCAGGTAAAAAAATAGCATATTCAATTTCCTATGTCACCATGGTGCCTATACACGTTTTCGTAAATACTCTGTCAATCATCTCATGATAACTACGAATTCGCCATTGTAAGGATGTTTAATCATTCTGTTTTTCATATTCATTGAATGACATATATCTCTCTTTTCTTTTCCATAGTCGTTAAATTATTATATACCTTCCGTTCTATTTCCAAACACATCAATAACAGCTTCTTAATAATTTTTTAAAGATTAACAGTCTTCTTTAATGCGTAATCGATTCGATCAGTAGTGTAATTCATTTTTATAGTCAAAAACATTATCCATCTCTTCTTTAATTATGTTTTAATTTTCTATTTTCACAATTTATCAGACGAACTGATCATAACTAAGTCATCATTGAAAACCTGTTCAAGATTGCTTACTAAAACTCTATGATTCCCATCATGAATTTAGTCACTAGCGGGTATACGCTTATTTTTATTATTATTACAAAAGGGTATATGGAGATGGTTGAATTTCTGTATTTAAAATCGCTAATTGATTTTAACTTGACTATCATTGCGAACTCAAGATACTTTGATCAATTGTTTCATCCTAATATTGGACTATTTAATGAAAAACGCTTCAAACTAATAGTGTTTAATTGTTGAATTTATGAGATAATTAAATCTAGATCACCACGAGAAACCTGTAAGCACTAGACAGCTGTTTCGTCCTAGTATAAGACTCCTTAACGATGAGGAAATCGCTAAGTTGGATCGTATTTTAAGGTTTTCCATAGTTGTCTAGCTTCAGTTCACTTATTTAATGTTTATTTCACATTAATAACTAACTACTTTCTGAAATTCTTACAATAAGTCAATTTTTCACTTAATTCATCATAAGTTGTTTCAACAACTTGAAAAAACAAAAAACAACCCCACTTCTTATTCATCTGAAAACAGTCAAATAAATCATGGACAACAATCTATTTAATACGTAATTGATAAAATTTGTAAAAATGTAAGTACATTTAAGTGTAACTATGATGATTACAAAAAAAAGCAAATTGAAGTTATGAATTATACTATTGAACAATGTGATATGATTCCATTAATGAGATTATAAACTGTCTTGTATATTAAAAGTATTCATGATTAACTTGTGTAAAAAGAAACAAATACTTTTCATTTTAATGGAATAGTGTAAATACAAATCAAATAATGAATGAAATTGATTGAATCGTTGAATAAAAGATAAAGATAATCTAGTTTAGGTTATTTAGAACTTATAACAAATGGATTTCTGATTTCATAGTACTGGATATGCACTACTGAGGAGTCCCATATTGGAAAGAAACAACTGACTAATGTATTCTGAGTTCTCAATGATGGTCTAGTTAAAATCAATCAGTGATTTAAATTACAGAAATTCAACCATCTCGACATACCCTTCTATAATGCCCGCAAATGCTTTAGTACGGCCGAAAGTGGAGAGAATCAACTCTCCCTCTCGAAATACTCTCACATAGCCACGCATATATAGCCTCTGTCAGGGAATTCCTACTCACTGCATTCTTGCACCACGGGTGTTTTTACGGAAAGCAAATATCCGGCACTTTAACCTGGTTGGTGGATATAGAACATCCATGTAAAGGAGTTGAAAAACTCTAATTCCTAACCAATGGTGCACATGGGCTCGAGTATCCTGAGGGAACAAACAGCGTATAAATCACGGGACTGCATCTTTTCACGATACTCCACTGCCTTGTGGGTCAGACCTTCAGGTCAGAGGCACCGGGTGTGGCCCCCTAAGAAAACCACGTGTTTCGGTTCGGGCACCCGGGCAGTACCACAGCCCTCACATAAATCAAATGAGATTTGTTTGCCACACATGTATCTTGTGCTCCCTTGTACTAATATTTGTGTGCTCAAATAAATAAGTAACCCCTCAATAATGATAGTAAACATGTACCCGTAAGTGACTAGCTTCATGATGGGATTCATAGAGTTTTAGTAAGCAACCATGATCTGGTTTTCAATGATGACTTAGTTATGATCAGTTCGTCAGTTTACCAATGAAACTAAAATGTGACCAGTCAGTTGACACTTTTTCAGCCCTGTACTGTGTATAACTCAGTGATAGTCTTATTTTTTTAAACCTTGATTATTCAGGTCATAAACTCATAGCAACTTATACAATGTTATTTGTTCCCAATTAGCATGAAACTTTTGTTAAAAAGTGTTTCATTACGACTATCTGTTATGAACTGTCATCAAAAGTGCAATTACTTATCATTGCAGAGGATTGAGCGGTAAATTAAAACTAATGTTTAACTTCTCGGAAGTACTGATGAACATTCCTATCAAGTGCTTGCCAGTCGATGGAGAAAATTGTCTTGAAAAACCATTCATATTTATTCCTACATCGTATCGTTTCAGTATAGTAGCTATTCAAAAACACCTAAATTTTATGCATGCGTATAAAATAGAGCCTGGTGAAAGTCAAATAAACATCATTAATTTATCAAAAGGTTTATATTATATAATTATGTAACTACAGTTAGTGAAATATACCCATAGAGCTCCTTTAATGTTTGTGTCTTTATTTGTAAGCATTCTGTGTCACAATTACTTGTAAAATTAGACGTAAATAGTTGAAAAAAATAACATAAGTGAAATCATCGGCTGTAAAGACATTTTCGTAGCAAGGTGTACTGAGTCACATGCAATTAATACCATGTCTGATGTGAAGCATTTAACCAACGATGGTGTTAGAAGATTGTTGCGCAACATCGTAATTTGACTAAAGGCATTAGGTGCTTTATTCAATGGTTTGAAACTTAGAAGCTTAACACAAGACCTGAAGGTTTTGAGTTCGGTTCCTGGTAGTGTCGTTCATTATCTTTACTGAAAATTCGCATACAACCGTTCAATGCTCCCCTATGTTTAGTGGTTATCTTCCTATTGTCTGTCAGTGATGCACACAGTAAAATCTAATAATCTTCACAAACCTACCATTATCCCCATGAACATACACAATATCATTAAAACTCAAGTAAAAAAAACATTTATCTAACTGAAACAAAATCAATCCATTTTTCTGATGGATTAGTATGCTAGAAAATCCGATTATATAACGGTATACTGTGACGGAGATAATGCTTAGATTGTTAAAAGTCAGATTCCCTTCATAGTATTAATAGTAAAGAAAGGCAACTTGATGAATTAAGTCAATGTTAAGGAGTCTTTGTATGGAATTAAAAATCATATATGTTCGTAAACATGTTATTCTGTTTTAAAGATACCACATTACAAAGTTTGTAAAATTACAGGATTTCTGTCTTTGCAACTGATTCATTATTGAGCAATGATCACGTCATTCATGTCAAGTTATTTGTATCGCTGATCGAATTCTATTGATCATGGTTCAGTATACACAGAACATGATTTTAGATAGACTGTGTTGAGATTAATGGTGATTGTTTAAGTTCTTTTTAGAATATATGTACGATCTAGATTTAAATTAATAAACTCATTTAATAACAATGACGACTTGAATAAGATTATGCCTAATTGAATATTCATCATTTATTTGTCACTTCAGAAACCCTCATTAATTTATATATACCACTAACTTCATTTATACTGGGAACGATAATAATGAAATAGATGAGATCTTTACCATTATTGTCCATACTTCATCCTTTAAAGTGATCACTGAATGTCGAATGTCTTTCTATTTATCATTTAACTTCAACTGTTTTCTGAAAATAACATAATGGACTAACAATTGGACAACCACAATAAACCAGAAAACGCTAGGCAGTTGTTTTATCCGTCTGTTGTGACGTTTCAATAGTCCTCGTTCACCATTTAACCTGAGATGGAAGTGAAGATTTGCATTTTTCGCAGATAGCGCTTAATGCTTAGACGACAGCAACAACATCCAACTGTTTACATTTTCAAACTTCATCGATTAGTGAACGCATCGTTCTTTGAAGTTCCATATTAAAATAAAATAGCTGTCTAGTGCTTCTATGTTTTCAATAGTTGTGTAGCTGTGATTAAATGATAGAATTCGGTTATCTCCACAAGCTCTCTATACTAATAAATTGTATTCAGTTACGTGACATAAATTGAGAATACTTTCATATGACATATCACTCTACCAATCTTCTGAGTTTATAAAACAAAAAAAATATCGCTTCAAAGTTCCCAAGATTTCATAATTTTCTATTATGTTCACTTGATAAAGAATCATCAAAATTACGATGAGACCACATTATTTTACATACATTCTCCACATTTGTACAGTTGTGTGAATAACATTTTCCGGCGGGACTATAATTTATGGACGAATCAATCAGATTTAGGATAACAGGTCTTGAATATTGGCGCAAAATTCATTCAACCATTTGATCAAGTAACGTCATGGCATTTTAGCTAATGTCAGTTCGTGATGAAAAACCAGAAATCTAATTCCTAACTATCAACTGTGAATCATAATCCTTATTCTTCAAACTGTTTTATAACCCTCATTTAATCCTTATAATTAGATAGACACTATCAAGTTCACTTTGGCGTCATTCAAAGGTCACCCATAAATTATAAACTCATCAAATACTAATCAATGAATAGAATATAATGATTACTTGAACCAAACTGAAACAATTGACTTTATCTAGTATTTAATAAAATAACATTTCAAAGAGAAATCACGAAACACACAGCTTATTTGAAGGTAGAATAAATTATGGACATAACCATCAAATGATAAATGATCACATGAATCTTGACATATAATATTGAAAAAATGGAGTAAAACCCTCTTGTTAGTTAAAATACTGTTATAATATAGTACAATTGAAGTCAGGCATTAACACCATTGGATGCCGGATCCGTGATTTAGAGGATAAGAGTTCGGGTGTGAAACCGTAGATCCTGAGCTCGTGTTCTGTGTGCAGGATCGTAGATGGACAATTTTGCAGAGTTCCAAACTAGGATGAAACGACCGTACAGTGCTTGCAGATTCTCAATGATGATCTAGCTTGGATTGACCTGTGAATTCAACTGTTACAAATAAGTTCATTTCATCCATAAAATATGTTTTTCGAATTTGTTGTAAAGTAAACTTTTATGAGTTCTTTATCTTAAATGATTTGAGTTTCCCTCACTCACCCATCTAATTAATGTCAGTGATGAATAATTCAAAAGAACCTATTTAATTTCTATACAACACATATATATCCCTTTCTCCTCGAAAATTAGTTTAATGAATACATTTTTGTAAGGATATTGTATTGTATGATGTTTAAGTATTAATAATTTCCTGGGGTTGGTTTTTTCTCTTTAATATAAAACCACTATACTTGTAGTAAATATCCCCTTTTAAATGTAGTTTCCGGTAAATTTAATACATCAATTACAATTATAACACTTTACAAATTTTGTTCCTTAGAAAATGCCTATTTTTATTATTAAACGAATATGATTTTTTTGTTGTTGAAAATTTCCTTCCTTACAGCAAATATTAAACTTCATTAGCTTCAATAATCTCATGATTTCAACTATTGAAATTACTGAAATTTCCACAAAACCCCTTATTGATAATAATAATCTGCTCACTAGTGACTGGCTTCAAGAGGCATTTACTGGAGTTCCAGTGAGAAGCAGTGACCAGTGGAGTTCAACCAGGTTTGTTGTGAGATACCAACTCACTGAAGACATTGGTGTACGGTGGCGGGATTTCGTGGACTAGTTGAAGTTAGACATTAACACTGTTGGATGCCAGCTAGATGGTTTGATGGTTAAGTGCTCGCACACGAGACTGACAGGTCCTTGGTTCGAATCTCATTGGGAGTGGGATCGTGGATGCGCGCTGCTGAGGAGTCCCACAATAAGCCGAAACGGCCGTTTTCCATGGTGATTTAGATTCATCTGATTCATGATCTCAACTACCGAGTTTATTTAAAGGTCAATCCTTCATATAATCTTATACTTACTGTTTACAGTATGAGTTTCAATATTTTTTTTTTATGATCAGAAACTTTGTAGAACACTTATTAAAGATTGAATAATATAACTATTACACGAATTCAGTTTATCAGTATCTAATAAACATTCCTACAGTTGGTATACAGTAAAAATAGATTATACAAAACTAAAGAATTATAGTGGATACACTTCTTTTACATGGTTTGAAAATTTTTCAAGGTTAGAAAGTGGTTCTAAAATCGTAATGCATGTGATAGAGGAACTCATCCTTATGGCTCTATGGTAGTCGGCGATGATAAGGTCGCAAAAAAATTTTCGGCCTCGAACACATAGCTTTAATATTGTTTCTGTGCACTCTGGTTGTTGGGTCTACAAAATGCCACTTGTGGATAACGATACGATGCACATAAATAAGTCTATGTAGGCAACTGTACTCCCTGCAGTCATCCGTATATATTGTAGTACCTGGCTGCAGCTAGTGTTACTGGTACTTTTATTATCCAGTTTGTAACACTTATCATAATTTGCCTTAGTCTCGATCTGGATCGAGAAAAAAAAGTATTATTCTAGCGGACTCTTCCTCCAACATATATTACATCGGTAGACAATATCATCAAGGTAGTTTACACAAGGTCCACAAATCGTTTGATTACCACAAAACAAATAAAATAACTTCTTAGTAGTTCTATTTGTTGTAGCCTCTCAATTATCATGTTTTGTTTAAAATCCGCTGTGAACCGATTGTGTGTTAGCATCAGGTACTGAAATTAGCACCGTGACCTTGAAATCCTTCGAACACTTCTGATTGGCTCGTCTATAAATTATAGCCTCGTCGACTATTATTAGACAACCATTGAAAATATTTCTGAGAATTGTTAAACTACGAACCCATCAGGGGTTGATATCATATTATCATTATTTTAAGATATATGAATTACACTTGTACACCTATATTAGCATGTGGTGATTAAATATTAGTGAGTTGGGTTTGTCTACCCTATTTAAGTAGTAGTTGTATATTACTATGAAAACATATCAATGTGAAACTTATAACACCGACAAACAATAAACTTCAATGACAAAATTATTATTATTTTTTATCTAGTTTCAATCCGATCTACATTTATCATTGTTAACAAGTTAGAGAAGTTAACATTGATATTCTACTCATTCGTAAATAATATTTTCACATGTTAAAATCTATATATACATGGCAACAAAATATTGAAAAAAAATCATGGTTTATAAACTATCTTAACTTGGGCAAAGTTCGTTGTCAACGAAGAATTCCGTTCTTTCTTTTTTTACAATGTTTTCATCATTTGTAAAGTTCACTTCAAAAGGTACCGTACAACATCCAATACAAAACTTTCTAACATACTACATAAAAGTAGTATTGTTCTAATAATTATAAAAGAAACAAGACATTTTCAAATCTAGTTGTCTGAATAAAGAAAAATGATCAATGTATTCATTTAGTCCACAAAGGTGATTTATTTGAACAAGTAGACAGTTGTTACTGTGGTTTTTTCTTGTTTAACCTAATGTAACTAACTTGAATAATGCATTATTGATCTTTGTCTAAGACTAATAATAATAATAATAACTGTAACACTAGTGTTTCTTTGATGATATTGCGGTATATTAAGTTGTTTTTATGTTCAGAATACTTTTTTTCTTGTTTTTTGTAAGTGGCAACTAAATCGCTTTTTTCAAATTGTATTCATTCAATCAGAAATGAAACTATAAATTGTATACAATTCGAACAGATTATGTATACATCAGTTGATTGTTTCTTGAAAGCAATGAGTTTTTAATTGTTTAAAGTGAAGTATTAGAATCTTCAGTTAATCTTGACAGGGTTTTTTTCACTATCATCTACATATTGTTCCTTTGCTCCTTTTTGTATATCACATTCCATGTAGTTCACTCAGTAATATCAATTACCCCGTAGTGGCTACGCCCCGTAATCAATCACCATAATAACTGTTATCATATAAATCTCAATGATGTTTAAATTCAGAAGGTAATAAGAAGCGGCGACTACAATTTCTCAGCGGGTAGCAAAGATAACAGTTAGGCTAATATATGTAAGTGAGCGAATACAGAGGTAAATTTATGGTGAAATCGAAGCGAAGTGCAGCTAGGCAAGGCGAACGGTAATACTAAGATTCATATACATATATACATGAGGAAGAGAATGATTTATCGAGCGATGTTTATGCGACTAACATTCAGGCTAGAGAGAGAGGTATGCGCATAAGCTGTCACATATAATCAAGCAAATACGTTTATACAGACATGTAAGTGATCAAATAGTACAAGGAAATAAACAAATTTTTAGTTTTCGAATAACACTGTCTGTCATATATGTTAATTGAAGGGCTTAACAGAAGTTAACCATAATCGAAATTAACCGTAGGAGAGTTCTTATAACTCAAAAAAGCGTAAATATTATTATTAACATTGATTTATCTATATTATTATTTATTTGTTTTCCACTATCGTAATGTTAATTCACAAAACATTATTTGCCTACAGATTAAATGTGACAAAGAATCACGTATACAAGTTTAATATACTGCATATCATCAATTTTATGAATGAATATTTTAACTAGTTTAAGTCACAAGTAATAAAGCTGTCATGGATCTATTAATGTCAGTTTTACATATCAGTTGTGTATGGAGGACAGCTGAAAGATGTATTCCAAATGAGGACCGAAGACAGCTTAGGCTACTTACTATCACACTTTCTCTCTCTTTTAGTGGGTGACTGGATTATGAAAACTTCAACATCTGACGGGAAGCATAGAGTACAATGGAAATCTTAAAATCAATTAGATGATTTGGACTTCGCAGATGGCCTAGCCTATCTGTCCCATACACATCAACAAATAAAGATGCAAACGACTAGGGTAGTAGTAGCTTCTGCATCAGTAAACCTCAACATACACAAAGAAAAGAGCGAAATACTCAATCGCAACACGGAGAACACAAATCCAATCACACTTGATGGTGAATTTCTGAAAGATGTGGAATCCTTCACGTACCTGAGAAGCATTATCGACGAACAAGGAGAATCTAATGCAGGCAAGAATCGACAAAGCAAGTTCCGCATTCCTACAATTGAAGAACATATGGAACTTAAAACAACTTTCAGCCAACATTAAAGTTAGGACCATCAATATGAATATCAAGACATTTCTAGTGTACGGAGGCGAAACGTGGAAAACTATTTTTTACCGTCATTAAGAAGGTGAAAGTGTTTAAAAACAACCGTTTAATAAGATGATGTTTGTTTGCTGGATATCATGAGCAACAACTTACTCTGGAAGAAAACAAACGAACTTCCTTCTGAAGATGAAATTAAGAAAAGAAGTTGGAAGTGGATAGGACATACATTATGGAAATCACCAAACTACATCATGAGGTGAGTTTTAATATGGAATCCCGAATGAAAACAGAAAAAAGGAAGACCAAAGAACACACACTATATCAAGAAACGGAAGCAGACATGAAACGGGTAGATAGGAACTGAAAACAACTGTATAGGCTAATTCAGGATAGAATTGGATAGAGAATTCTCGTAGGTAACCTATGCTCCTCCATGAGCGGTAACTAAGTTAAACATTGAATCTATATCAACATTTAAATAGTAACTTTCAAAGGTAATGTAACATATTAATAAAACAAAAACAAAAAAACACCTAATCTAATGTTTAAACAACAGTTGTTCTGATGTAGTAGAGATAGATGGCAACTCACATGAAAACATAAGCCAGTATAATTTGTATACATTTTGAACTAGTCTAAGTGTATTACGAAACATGTAAAATTATTTAAGTGTTTTATTTCTATTATCACTTTTCTTTCTTTTTTTAGATTGACAAATAAAAGGTTTTTATTTATACAACTGAATACATTAACATATTCCCCCTTGTTTTTTTTTAATTTTTATTTTTTTAATTTTTTAGAGATGAAATGTATGAAACCAGGGTAATTATTATATGAATTTGTAAATAGTTTACTTTGTTAAATTATAGTTAATTTTTTAAAAAATTTCAATGTGTACCTTATAACTATGATGAAATGGTTGTATAAAATATACAGAAAGTTTTGGATTTGGTTTCTATGTTATCTGAAAATCAATCAATCAATCAATAATAATGATGATGATGTATTCTGAAAATAATAAATACAGGATTCATGCCAATTGATAGGTATGATCGGCCTGATATAAATAGTAATATTAAATGTGGGGGACATATAGGATATATATATATAACAAAGTTTTACTGCTGCATATACGTTACATATCAGGAGTAAATAATAACTATGTATTTTTTTTATCGGAAAGCGTATTAATCTAACACAAACAACAAAAGTATTTATTTATTTGAGCACACAAATGTTCATACAAAGAGGTACTTAATAGACACTAGCCACCTAAGTCACTTTATTTGTGTGTGGGCTATGACATAGCCCGTGTGCCCAGACAGAATCAGGTGGCTTTCTTAAGTGGCCACACTCGGAGCCTTCAACCTAAAGGTCTGATTTACAAGGCAGTAGAGCAATGTTAGTAGACACAGTCCCATGGTAGCCGGTGACCAACAATCGGTCCATACTCCATTTTTTCCTTCTGGATCTTGAGGCCCATGTGCACCATTAGACTGGAATCAGGGTTTTCCAACTCCTTTACGTGGATCTTCTATATCCAGTAACCCGGTTAAAGCGCCGGACATTCGCTTTTCGTCTTCTCAGTTTCGTAAACAACACCTGTGTTGCGAGAATGCAGTGAGTAGGACTTCCCTGGCAGAGGCTATATACACGTGGCCATGTGAGGGAATTTCAAGAGGAATAGTTGACTCTCCCCACTCGTGGTTGTACCATGGTTATTTGAGGACCATGATTGTTAACTATATGTACTTGTGATTTCAAATAAAATTGTACTGTCCTTGTTGTTGGATACTGAGTCTTTAACATCACTGCGAAAGTCATTGCCACTAACGTATCAGGACTGAAATATACCTTAAATAATATTTAGTAGTAATTACTGGTGTACGCCGATAAATGGAGATAGACATGAGGAAAATGGACAAGAATTGGATGGAACTAGAAAAAAGGGCCAGGACGGAGTGGGTTGGAGAATTCTGGTCGGCGGCCTATGCTCCGTTTGGAGTAACAGGCATAAGTAAGTAAGTAAGTAAGTAAGTAAGAAAGTAAGTAAGTAAGTAAGTAAGTAAGTAAGTAAGTAAGTAAGTAAGTAAATAAGTAAGTAAGTAAGTAAGTAAGTAAGTAAGTAAGTAAGTAAGTAAGTAAGTAAGTAAGTAAGTAAGTAAGTAAGTAAGTAAGTAAGTAAGTAAAATGGTGTACCAATATCATAAAAACATCTTAATTACAAGTATTAGATAACATGCAATCTAGAATCATGATTATTATCAGACAGCAACTTGTTCTATATAATTCCATTCATAACATTGACCAGGTAAAAAAAATAAACAGCCTATCAGTTATCATTCAACAAACAATCATCCATATACACTAAAACAATCGGAATTTTAGAACACTCTTCTTTTCATATTTATTTACAACTATCCTCCTCACCATGTAACCTGGTTTGTTCTTTCTAACTGACTATTATTTTTATTTTAAAAAAATCAAATTATCATTACTATTATTATTATTTAGTTATTTATTTTCATTTAAGTGACCCTTTCATTAATTAAATCAACCGGGCTATGATGTATCGTAATGAATAATAATAATCATCATAATAGTAAAATTATTATTATTATTATTATTATTATGATTATGATTATTATTATTATTATTAATGTTTCTCATTTGAAATGTGCATGCCTCAGTTAATTAATTAACTAATTAAAGTCATTAAAAAATTTTTGTTTGTCAAAAAGGAGATATAATTTATGAATTCTGTAATAGTTTCATGCTTATTTTACTTATATTGAATGATTGTAATGAAACAAAAAAGAACAAATAAGAATGTATTGAATGTTTCAACAACAAAACTAATAACACAGTTACCAAGGATGTTGAAATGGTCACCTAGGTAATACAATTGAAAGGATTTTTAATTTATTATTTTTTTAATAATTAAATATTCTATGCATTATCAGATAATTCAGTTTGTGTATTTCATTGTTAGTTGATAGTGTTGAATTATATTTTTTAATATAATAGTTATACAGTGAAGGAGAACATAAGTCAGAATAGTAAAATGTATTCGAACTCAAACTTACAGAAAATCTTAGGAAAATATGAGAACCATATAGTAAATACTTTATTTGCAATCGTTTCAGACTTCATTTTCCTTACATTTCCAAACCAATCAATTCCTGTTATCATTCTTTCCTTCTCGAACTTCTC
The DNA here is from genome assembly GCA_944470205.2 of Schistosoma margrebowiei. NCBI lineage: Eukaryota > Metazoa > Platyhelminthes > Trematoda > Strigeidida > Schistosomatidae > Schistosoma > Schistosoma margrebowiei. The sequence goes on from OX104032.1 coordinate 40,181,003, forward strand.
AACCCTCTGTTGCCAGACATTCTATTCCTGAATGGCGTTATATACTACTTATGTCGACATAAGTAGCAAACACCACAGTTAGTGATTTGTATATAAGTGAAATAATAAACAAAATTTAAAATAGTTTCTAATGTATACACCTATCCATTTACGACAAAACGTTTGTTGTGACTGAACGCCAACTTGTTTAGTTCACAAACATTATTTATTAAGAGATGTATTATATATATATATATATATATATATATATATATATATATATATATATATATATATATATATATATATATATATATATATATATATATATTTGCATCCCAGTGTTGATGTTCACTCCCGGACTAGAACCCAGGAACGTTCGTTTCAAACGCCACCACGTTATCCACTTAGTTAATGAGTCCTGATAACCAACCACCTCTATTAGAATGTTTCCTATGCGTTAAAATTGCTAACTGTTAATGCTTATAGCTTTATAAACATTGGACATTTTATTTCAGACAATATAGTATTGAGCTTACGTTTTCTGCAAATAAAAACAAATTTCTGAAATTCGAAATCTATATTTTTAGCATTCTTTAACCAATTTGCACTCCATGACTGTAAAGAACTGATTTCCAGGCGTATTCAAATTACTTTAGGCATTAATATTTACATATGTCACAAAATTAAATCTATCCAGCACACCCCTCTGTACAATTACGATAACGTTAAAAATAAAAATTCTTATCAGTCATAATTTCAATGGGAAGATTCAAGTAAACAATACAAGGTGAATTTGAAATTAATACCATTGCACAAGCAAGCTGCTATCAGGACTCAGTACCTAAGTGGATAACGTGGTGGCGTTTGAAGTGGATGGTACTGGGTTCGAGCCCCAGAGTGAAATTCAACTCTGAGATGTATGTGCATCTAGCTGACAAGTCCCAATTACGATGAAACGAGCGTCCTGAATTCTACTTCTAGCCACTATCCATCTTTACTTAGAATGCTTGTGAATTAAGGCAATATCGAGGCAATAAGCACAGTATGCACATATGCCAATGAAAGACTGATCAATTGCAGTCCTAAACATCAATGGCAAATATCATATAAACAATACCATGATTTCATGTTTATTAAAACATTTGTTGATCTTACGTTACGTACCAAAATTATTTTCTCGAATAAAATTAATAATACATATGGAAAATATAGTTGAAGTAGTCTCAGCGATTGAAAATGAAAGAATTCGAATGTTTCGTCCGGTAAGCTTGTCCGAACTTCTTCAGGGTAATAATCAAGAACAGAATTATCAAGGAATATATAACGTTTAAAAAAAACAACTCAAATCCATAATAAGTGCTTATCCAAACATATTCCGATGGTGACTTTAGTAAGTATATGTGAGTTATATGCGAATCATGTCAGAAGTTCACAATGCGAAAATAAATAAATGAATGAGTAATATTGTTGTGTGTATGTTTGAGTTATTAATGGTTGGTGTTAAATTTATTTTTATACAAAGTAAAAATAAAAGAGCAATTTGAAGGTTGAACTTGTTTTTGAACTGTCCATGTGCATGTAAAATGAGAACCATCAAATACATAATTATAATGCTAAAATATCCCAGATTAATTTCTGTCAGAATAACGATGCATGTGAAATAAACATGTTGGATAGAAATAAAGTTCAGTTACTAGATAATCAACATCTGTCAAGTGGTAGGTAGTCGAATATCATCTTTTCTGTTCAGTCTGTTTTTACTAAAACATATATAGAGCGCTTGTGTTGTCTATCTTTCTATATATGTGCCAAACCATTTCTGAAGTATTTTAGTTCCTTCAAAATTGATATTGTGTTCTGTTTCTAACGCATGTAACACTATCATGTTGATTCATTAAATAAAGCTAAATATGAGTTGCTTTTTTCTCATGATGTAATCCAACTTAAACAAATGAATTCCAATTTTGTTTATGTCTAACTTCACCTTATATGATGACTTTTATTTTGTTATTGTCTCATGAACGTATATATTCCATACTAATAACAGAATACATTATTTGTCATTAGAATATAACTAATATTAGATAACTAATAGAAGATGGTTTGTAGAGATTGTAGTAATTTCAGTAGTTGTGATCTCAAGTCAATTGAAACTAGATCATCATGGGAAACCTGGAGGCACTAGACAGCCATTTTGTCCTACTCTGGGACTCCTCAGTAGTACCCATTCATGATCTTGCTTCACGAGATTCGAACCCAGAACCTATCAGTCTCAAATAATCAAACATCAAAATTATCAATAATTTTGATTCAAGATTTTACAAATACATTTATCTTTTTTAGTGTTTTAGACTAACTCAATACATAAGTATAATGAAATTATTTGTTCACATTAGAGAAAATGAACATACTTCTGTTTTATATTCTTTTGTTTAGCAGATATAAATTCTTACAACTCTGTTAACTAATGTTTATTTCTATTCCCAAAAAGAAAGTAAAACCTGTCAACATTGGTTAATTTATTGTAAGTAAATAACCTGTATAAACTAATTTCATATTTGTGTATTCTAGCTTAATAGAAAGCTTTTATGTATGTATATGATTCTAACTCTTCATTTGTATACTTTTAATAACAAATAGACTCTCACAATTTATTGATCACTGGGTGATGATCAATGTCATGTGTGTCAAGTCCTTCTTAATGCAGATTGAATGCTATCGACCAAGTTGCAATATGGCCACTAGTTTACGTGACTCAATATTGCGTGCACTATGTTGAGATACACTCTAAATTTTAATTTATAATTAGTTAAAGTCTTTATGTTCATTAAATGTAGTGGGCGCTATCTAATGATTATCAGAATGTAATGAATAAATATTGATGAAAATTTATTTACATAAATAAGAAGAGGTGTTTGTAAAGCTTATTAGACTCTGATAGAACAAAACATTACCCTTTATTAAAAATCAAAAAGTTCTAGTGAGTTATTTTCAACAATGTGCAACCATGACTCCGTCTATGGAGGTCGAAATTGGGGCCTGAGGTTTAACGTGTGTACGCTTAGACTTTGGATAACTGAACAGGTATCTAATGATGTGGATAGTTGATTTCAATCGATTCACGATTATAAACTATTATCTCCCATTTCTTGTGATGGATACTTGTCTTACTTCCGACATGGCTGAATTACACTAGTCATGACTTCTTATTGGAACTCCAGGAATTGCACATAGAAGTTATTCATAAGTAAGCACGATATTAATATTAGTTTTGTGGTTTTGTGTAATGCAGAATTTTTGCAATTAGCTTATCTTTCATGCGCGAGTTCTGAATACCTTGGTTTGGTCCCCACTATGTTGGTTGAAGATGGGTAATGATATAGGGTTCTAAATTAGGACAAAACAGTTGTCAAGTGCCTTTTAGCTTTTACTATTAATTAAAATAAGACGCTAATAGCCTACAGAGTAAATAATATGTTACTCAGTCATTGCATATAAATCAACGGTTATTAAACTATAAATAACCAATTAGAGTGTGGATGACAGATGTACATCGGAAAGTATACACATTAAGCGCTCCTAAGTATACTTAGCAAAGGCACGCAAATGATAAGGTACATGAGAAGGTCACAAAGACGTCTCATGTTATAATCACACATTTAGTGCCTCAACAAAAGGAGACTACATATGAGGTATAATAAATATAAGTTAATACAAAAAAGGATGAAACTAAGATCATTGAAGAACGGTAATTTCGATAATGTGCTTGTAATGATAGTGCATCTTTGCAACTCTACAAATTAAATACCAGTCGAACAATGATTAACTTCAGGACTTGTGGTGAACGATCAAATAATATAACCATGATATAGGTGTTTAAGTTTAATTAATTTACAACATTGTGTACCGATCATTCAGTGTCACTGATGATTACTATTTCAATCTACTTTTTTCTGGACCAGTCATAACAACATGTTTGGACTTCAGGAACATCTTGATGTAAGGAATCCCATATTTCAACGAAAGGAATATCATTGTAACTTTAACTATAAAGCATATGATCTAGAAATTAAATAAATCCCCATGAAAGTCCTTTAAATTAATTTAATTATTACATTTTATAAATGAAAATATTAATGAAATATTCAGGAATTATTAGTTGTATTAAAAGATAGATTGGTAACAGATTCTCATGAAGGTTACTAGCTTTCATAATATTGAAAAAATATTGTTTCCAATACATTTTTATTTATGTTTGGCATCAACGGTGAATAAGTTAATAATTGCTTCATTCTCGATACATACTTCAATGCCATTCATCAATTTTATATAACCATTATGATTGGCATTTTTGATGAACATATGAATGATTGAGCTCTTGACAAACACATGCAGTCAATTCATTTTAGTCTATTGAAATATCAGGCATGAATCAATGTGCTGTGAAAGACATTTAAGTTATACAATATTTAAATATATTATCGTATTTAATAATTAATTAAATATTAAACACTTAAGTAACTGAATAAACTCTGCCAGACACCATCAACAACAATTTACTGTAGGAGAGAACAAACCAGATTCCAGCGGAGGAAGAAATCAGGAAGAAGCACTAGAAGTGGATTGGACATACATTGAAGAAAGTGTCCAACTGTGTCACAAGGCAAGCCCTCACATGGAATCCTCAGGGCCAAAGGAGAAGTGAAAGACCAAAGAACACATTACACCGAGAAACGGAGACAGACATGAAAAGAATGAACAACAATTAAAGAGGGACTCCGCCCGGAGTCCCTCCGGGGGCTACTGCCGGTCCCAAGCCCGGATAAAAGAGAGGGGTTAGGCATGAAGTTGGCGACCCCATAGCTAAAAAAACGCTAAACAGAAAGGAAGGCCAGGGGGCAGAGTGGGTTGGAGAATGCTAGTCGGTGGCCTATTCTCCAACTGAAGTAACAGGAGTAAGTAAATAAGTAAGTAAGCAAGTAAGTAAGTAAATGAATTGCACTTCTAATTGACTCATGATCTCAACTGTTTAAATTACTGCAATCTTCACAAAACTACTTCTGATACCAATCAACATATTCTCACTAGTGACTGGCTTCAAGAGTTAATTCCTATAGTTCTAGTTAGAAGCAATGACCCGTGGAGTTGTTGTGACATAGTAACTCACTGAAAACAATGGTGGATGTGTCGCTTAATTTCGTGGATTAGTTGAAGTTAGTCATTAACACCGTTGGATGTCGGCTCAGTGGTCTGATGGTTAGGCGCCCGCTCGTGGGATCGTGAATGCGCACTGCTGAGGTGTCCCACAACAGGATGAACGGCCGTCCAGTGCTTCCAGGTTTTCCATGGTTGTCTAGCTTCAACTGACTCATGATCTCAATTGTTTAAATTACTACAATCTCCACAAAGCCACTTCCAAATTAACTTACATACTAAGCATTCATTAAAGAAATTTAATTATATACATCTGATGTTTTGCTTTATTTTTCTAAATAGACATAAAATGTACTTAACATTCAACAAGTTATTTCATGAAGGCATTTTTCTTGCAAAAAGAAAAAAGGGAACATTTTTGAAAATGGATAACAATAATGTAACTAAAAATTGATTTACGGATTAACTGACATTTCATAACATTATTTATGAATTAAAAAGTGGACAGTTTGAAAATCAGTCAACTAGTTCCTATTTACAATTCATACTAAATATCGGTTATTCAAAAAAGGTTTCTAAATAAGTACTGACTGGATATTTAACGATATTGTAGTAATTTCAATGGTTGAGATCATGAGTGCATGTGCATTGCTGAGGAATCCCACAATAAGACGAAACGGCCATTCAGTGCTCCCAGGTTTTCAATGGTGGTCAAGCTTCAATTGACTCATGATCTCAATCATTGAAATTGATTATAGGTTAATGATAAAATACGAAGTCATCAAGAAACATTTAAAAGGACGAAGTATATAATCGGAGATTAAATATTTTAATATTATGTAGAAGACATTTTGGCGGAACTATAATTTATGGACGAATCAATCCGGTAAAAGATAATAGGTCTTAGATTTTAGCGCGAAATTCATTAATCTATTTAGTAAAATACTGTTTTAGCATTATAGTTTATTTAAATTCGTGATAAAAACTATAAATCTAGTTCCTAACTCTAACCGCCAACTGTAAATCATAATTCTAATTCCTAACACCCTCATTTGGTAATATTTATTAGGTGGACACGCTGAAGGCCACTTTAGCGTCACTCAGAGATCATCCATAAATTATCGTTTTACTATATCTAAGATTTCATAAATGATTAAATGATGAATGTATTGATTATCAATATTAAATTTAGTATGTTTTCTAACCAGATACATTTAACCATTCGTACTTTTGTACGAATAATTTCCTTCCAACTAATTGTATAATAATTTACTGAATGGTTAATTTATTTGAAACAATTAAATCAAAGTCACTTGGTGTTATTTTACTTGTATCTTCCAATTGTTATTTAGGACTGCAATTGATCAGTCTCTTATTGGCATATGTGGACCCTGTGCAGATTGCCTTGATATAGCCTTAAGCCACAAGCATTCTAAGTAAAGATGGATAGTGGATAACAGTGGAATCTAAGACGTGCGTTTCGTTTTATTTGCACAAGCAGGTGACTATCAGAACTCAGTAGCTAAGTGGATAACGTGATAGCGTTTGAAGCGAACAGCACTGGGTTCGAGTCCTGGAGTGAATATCAACTCTGTGATTCAGTCATGTCCAACTGACGAGTCCCAAATATAACAAAACGCGCTTCCTGGATTTAACTGCTAGCCACTATCCATCTTTATTTAATTAAGTCAAATCTCGATATAGATACCTACACTAATTGCATGTAAACAATAATAATTAAGTTTTTCATTGAAATGTAGAATTTATGCTCACCTACTAGATATTGTGATGCCTATCTACTGTTACTTTATGATATGGTTGAACTGCATTATTTTTTTATCATATCAGTAAATGTGTAAAGTAACCTGAGTGTTAATATACAGTAATTGAATAATAATTGGTAAGAAGTGTTGGTGAAGATTACTGAATTCAGTTATGGAACCAACAATAACCATAAATTAGGAAACTCTAGCAGTTTACATACACAACATAAAATTTTCAAGTTTCTCTATGAATACTCAAACTATAGACCATTAAACTAGTACTCAAACGATATTCATTTCTGAAAGTTTGTCTTTATCCTAATCAAAAAGAGAAAGAATGAGAGACTTTATTAAACGTTTGTTTAACACAAGGAACGTAATTTATTATATTCAATGGTATAAATCATATTCCATTGATCAAATCAACTCAAAATTATTATTAATCAATCATTTTGAAGAAGAAGTGTGGTACACAATGTTCTTCATTTGTATCTTTCAATAAATAAAGTAAATCTTTATGTCATTACATTTTAAAATGGAGTATCGAATATTTACAGAAGAAAAGGACACAAACAAACAAGAGAAAAGAAATATTTCATACAAATATTCGTCAAGATTAGAACAAATAGTTTGACAGAAATTGAGCGCCAAGTATAGAAAAGTCATTATATGTGAAAATTAGATTTGAAATAATCTCAGCGATTAAAATGTATTGAATTTCAACATTTCGTCCAGCTAACTTGTCTGGACTTCTTCAGGGTAACAAAACAAATTTAAATTCTCAATAAAGGGGAAAGAATTAACAGATATCGAATTTTAATTATTTGCGCCTTTTTCGGTAGAATAAAATTTGAGCAGATTCTTTTACTTTACTTAATCAAGATAAATTCATGTATATATTTGTGATATAAATGGACAGTATATAAAAATCTTTATCTAAATTTGAGCAAAATGTTTCATAGTATTTATGTTGTAACTTGTGGTTTTATGCCCTTGGTTCTTGTTTTTCACCCCGTCGTCAATTGTTTTAACTTGTGGCTTGTATGTCCTGTTAATGCATTATAAGATGATTTATCGATTGGGCCAATGTCGCATGAAATCCGTACGAGCACTCGAGTTCTTATCGGTTATTCTTCCTGCCTAGCCCTGGCTATTACGTCCAAAACACCGATCTCAGTCTCTACGATATGAATGATGTATTTCAAACATACTGCGCTCATACATAAACCAAACAGACCACATCGTACCATAAAATAGAAAATAACATTTGTACAAGATCAACGCAAATGTGGTTGTGAATGTTGGAGACTGTAATCAGTAGACTGGGTATAACTCAAAAATGGTACATCATCTAATAATAGTCTATAGGGTTAATATAAAGCTTATAATAAGAGGGAAACGAAAATGCATAGTTTAGCTAAATATAATTTATAAAATGGAAATATATGTATAGTATTAAACAATGAATAGATCCCAACAGTTACCATTCATAATTCTCCTCGTGATATAACAATAATCGTGTGATGGTAATAATTTTGAACAAAGTCTTCCCATTCTTCTTTTTTTGAATAGTCAGAAAGTAGAATAAAATTCAAATATTTACATTTATCTATACACAGATCTTCAAATATAACAAACAAACCACTGAGTCGGTATCAAATAGTGTTTATGTCTAACTTCAACTAATGCAAGAAATTGAGCAACCCATCCACAATTGTTTTCAGTGAGTTACAATCTCACAACAGATCCTGTTGAACTCCACTAGTCACTGCTTCTCACTAGAACTCCAGGATGTACCTCTTGATGCCAGTCACTAGTGAGAATATGTTGATTAGTATCAGAAGTGGTTTTGTGGATATTATTAACAAGGTCAAAGGTCACTCACGGAGAATGGATAAATTGACCTGTCCAGAAGCTAGAATAAGTTGTATGGGCTTAACATTGTAATTGACAGCACAGTATACCTTGGACAAGATTCTACGTTTAAAATAATTAATAAATGATTAATATGTTAAAACCAATATTCAGCTTATAGATTTTTTATTCACCGATCAAATACCCTCAGATAACTTACTTTAAATCAAAGAGCTATTTAAATGTTCAAAACATCTAACGTTTTACTGTTAAAATAAGTCTTTCCTGTATAAATAGTGAATTCATACTTATGAGGAATCCCACAATGAGACGAAACAGTCGTCAATTACTTACAAGTTGATGGTGTAACATCAATCAGTTCATCATCTGAATCAATAATTAATTATAATTTTTTTCACATATTTCAGGTACGATTACTGACACACACAAACACACAGAGAAAGTAAAGTTAAAATGTCAATATCCAAATGTATTTATGAATGTACATTTAAACAATCATTAATTTGGTTTAAAAAATAGAAACCCGAATGTTTATATTTACCGCTAAAAGTCAATTTTGGTTAAAATATGAATTCACCAATTTATTTTGTTTATAACCCTGCTGTTTTATCTCCTTAATATTGGAACAAACTAATAAAAAGTTATTAAAATATATTCAAAATAAATGGTGTTATTTTTATTGACCTTTCAAAATATATGTACTATTTATAAAACTTTAATGATTTACTATTTTAAAGAAATCGAATATTCATTATCCAATATGTATATTACATCATCATCATCATCATCATCATCATCATCATCATCATCATCATCATCATCATCATCATCATCATCATCATCATCATCATCATCATCATCATCATCATCATCATCATCATCATCATCATCATCATCATCATCATCATCATCATCATCATCATCATCATCATCATCATCATCATCATCATCATCATCATCATCATCATCATCATCATCATCATCATCATCATCATCATCATCATCATCATCATCATCATCATCATCATCATCATCATCATCATCATCATCATCATCATCATCATCATCATCATCATCATCATCATCATCATCATCATCATCATCATCATCATCATCATCATCATCATCATCATCATCATCATCATCATCATCATCATCATCATCATCATCATCATCATCATCATCATCATCATCATCATCATCATCATCATCATCATCATCATCATCATCATCATCATCATCATCATCATCATCATCATCATCATCATCATCATCATCATCATCATCATCATCATCATCATCATCATCATCATCATCATCATCATCATCATCATCATCATCATCATCATCATCATCATCATCATCATCATCATCATCATCATCATCATCATCATCATCATCATCATCATCATCATCATCATCATCATCATCATCATCATCATCATCATCATCATCATCATCATCATCATCATCATCATCATCATCATCATCATCATCATCATCATCATCATCATCATCATCATCATCATCATCATCATCATCATCATCATCATCATCATCATCATCATCATCATCATCATCATCATCATCATCATCATCATCACCATCATCATCATCATCATCATCATCATCATCATCATCATCATCATCATCATCATCATCATCATCATCATCATCATCATCATCATCATCATCATCATCATCATCATCATCATCATCATCATCATCATCATCATCATCATCATCATCATCAATGTTAACAATCACAATCATCATAAATATCCTGAAATATTTTTTTGAAATAGAAAGATTATTTTTTTAACCAATGTGATTTATGGTTAATTGTATAATCTTATTCTTTCTTCTATAACGTATCCAGGATGATTAAGAATAAAAGGATTAATCGGTCATGTTACCGTTTTAATATTTCAAATTTGTTTTAAAAAAATAAAGATTTGGTCTTTTTGTAAAAATTCTCTCGAAAGTTCAATCTATGACATTGGACGGAAGGTTCTTTTTTTAAAAAAAACTACAAGTTAGACATTAACATCATTTGATGCTAGTGTAATGGTCTAGAGGTTAAGTGTTCGTGCACGAAACTGATAGGTCTTGGGTTCGGATCTTCCGAGGAGGGATCGAGGATGCACACTGTTCAGGAGTCTTAAAATAGGACGAAACGTCCATCCAGTGCTTGCACATTTTCCATGTTGATCTAGCTTTAATTGACTTATGATCTTAACAATTAAACTTGACTGTTTTTATCTGAACATATGTGTGTACACTTAATCCTACTCATCACATGTATGTAGCTTACTTTTGTGTGATTAACTCTTGCCTAAATAGAGTTGGCTCACTCGCCCTCTTCACTGCGCGTCATTTTGTTACTCTTCGCTTTTTCTTCTTCGCTTCATTTCCCGCGATTCTCCGATTGTCTATCCAGATCAATGAGTGTATAAAATATACATATTCAAACATCCATTCTCGTAGTTGACTTATTTAATTCCATTATTTACCAACGCCATTTCAGTCGATAATTATGTACAAAGATTGACGATATTTAGATTTCTGTAATAATCAAATATATGATATAACTGGATTCAGATCGCGGTCCACAAAAATACCATTAAAATGTTCACAAATAATCAATGGAAACTGAAAATATTAAGAGTTACACTTACAACATAACGGTAAACTCAGTAAAAAGTATTACAATGGAATTTTGATTGTTATGATGTGAGTAGTTTGAGAAACACATAGATTATAAGATTTTGTATTGTTCTAAGTAAAGAAGTTAATATTGTGATCTAGGATATAAGTTCTGAGTCTCAATTTGTAACATAGATATACGTGATCTTTAACCATAGGTTAACTGTTATTGTTCGACAGTAAAGAAGGAGGGTATTGAAGTAAATTTTCAAAAAAGACCATTAGATGAAAGATGAGCTAGTTGATTATTAAGCATATAGGATGTGACTAAATTAGTTGATAAGAGCAGTCAAATACGATTAGGATTCAAACAAATAGGTTTCAGGTTTGATACACTGTACTTATAAGCTTTATTGGTTATGTCACAAGATATTTAGCTTGAAGATATTTCCTTTTTTGAACATTAAGATTTTGTTAAGTACTAAGTACATAAGATGGAAAAATGAAAGGATTTTCTATTATCAGTCTAAAAATATAATACTTCACTACTTCAGCAGGTCGAGGTTACCCCAACATGTTACTCACAACAGAGATCTGTATTAAATCATTTAAGTGACCTCCAAATATCTAAGCTCAGGAACACAGCGTATAAAGCGTTAACGTTAAAAAACAAAAGGTATCAGGTTCTAGTTCCGCTGTAAACATGATCATTGAATTACAGGTATTCTGAATGAACGAATAGCAATTAGGGTTGGGGGGGAGGAAATCAAGTTTCGGATTTTAATACTAACCACAATTTAATTTTATTAGTGAGTTTAATTCAATAAAACTAATTCAACGAACAACTGACACAAATTACCTCAAGCATTTGTAACCTTTTTATATTATTTACATTCTTTTATTTGTTCAAATAATATTGTCTTGAATAACAAGAAACTCATGAATAAATTATGTTCTTTATAGATTTCTACAAATGTAGTTTTCCCTTTCTATAAACTGAAATGATTTAATCCACTGAAAATACACTTGTAAAGAATGAGATTGATCATTTACTGTCTTAAGTAATAAAAGTGGAATTCTATATACCTTTATTTAATAACTCATTTGTGAAACCGGTTTTTCTTGTTGTTATTTTCAAAGACCGTATATCAAGAAACATCATCCACTATGACGTCATGTGTAAAGTTATAATTCATTTTATATTATTATATTAATTTAATTTGCATATACTGTACTGTTTTTAAGATGATTAGCAATTGTTGAACATCTTACTGGACGATTTTCAAAATTGTATTGGTTTTGCACAAGGATGTAAATTTTGTTTTCAGCTTGAAAAATCGTCATGAATGATAAAGTTCAGAATTAGTTTACGGTATAGAATGACAATGTATTTGTAAATTGATGATGGAATTCATCCTGAGAAACCTAGAAGCACTGGATGGCCATTTTGTTCTGTGATGGGACTCCTCAGCGGTTCACATCAACGGGATTCGAACCCGAGACCTTCGATCTCGCACACGAACTCTTAACCTCCATTTATAGTCATTTTTATAATGAGTGTGCGAACTACAATTCGACAGATATTTTAAAATAATTCATTTTTGAAATTGATATCATGAGACGAATCACTGGCGAGACTATAATGTATGGATTAACCAATCACGTATAAGATTACAGGTCTCGCATTTTGGAACGAAATTCACTGATCCATTTGGCTAAATAGAGTTTTGGTCTTATAGTTGATGTGTGTTCGAGATGAAAACCCTAAATCTAATTCCCAACCTTAAGCATCAAATGCGAATCATAATTCTTATTCTTCACATAGGTTGATATAACTCATTTGGTCCTGGTTATTAGGTGGACACTCTCAAAGTCAGTTTAGCATCCCTCTAAGGTAGTTCATAAGTTATAGTCTCATCATAACTAGTGTTGTGGAAAAAAGAATGATCGTTGGAAAACCAAATATAAATATCGTTTTTAAATTTATTTTCAATCAAATCCATATTCCTACCGTATATTCATATATACTATTATCTTCATTTAATTGTAACGCATTATGAAATTTTGTAACAACCCTAAATCTATGTTCTAAGCTTAATCATCAACTGTGATTTATAATTATAGGTTGATAAACCTCATTTAGTCCTGGTTATTAAGTGAACACTCAAGTTTAGTCTAGCGTTGCTCAAAAGTCGTCGATAAATTATAGTCTCACCGGATCACTTTCAGTGCAAATATACTATTAAAATGTTATAGATGGATCATTATTGTAAAGATGGTGCTATGTCTAAAATATTTACTCAGAGAATGAGTATTTAACTGTTCACTATATTAGTTAATCAATGTTCAATATATTACATGAATTAATGTATAAATTGACTTATAACTGCTGTAATAAATAGATTACATAAATCCTTAAACATTCGAATAACCTAATAGCTTTGTACATTTAAAATGCTCATCAATATAAACAAATACTATTGAACTAGAAACTATTTTATTTAATTAACACTGTACCAATTTTCGGATACTAATTTATTCTATCTTTAGTAAAGTAATAAAATTCTTCCATAGATAAAAAATATGTATGTAGGCATTTTTGGTTATTGAACTGTTTAATTAAACACCTTTTATGTAGGATAAAGTCACTATGCAAAACCTGAAATAAATTTCTTTACAAGCATAATGTTTAGCTAACGAAACTTTAACGGTGGTTAAAGAAGACAAATTACGTAAACAATAATAACAATGAAAATCAAAGAGCAAATAAACTGCTCATTCATTTTAGTGTGGAAATTGCAGCATTATACAAACACTAAACTACAAAGAATTGAACCCTGAACGTTTAGCTTTCATGATGAACATTTAACATGTGGACTAGTAAATCAGAGTCCAGTGGGTGACATTTAAAACTTTAATCAGTGATGTACTTAACGGTTAAAGAGATTGTACTAAATCAATGAAGATTTCTAAAGATTTAAAATTTGATGGCTTATAACTTAATAAGTGATTGAAGAGTTGATCAGCTTTTATTAGTCATGTTACTATGTGAGCTCTAGTATGAGTTATTTGTGGTTTAAGGTGTGCTACTTATACGGATAGATATAAGTATTAAGTATGAGGAATTAGAAGTAGAATTCTTATTGACAAAACAATAAATAAGTAAAACAGAAAAAAAACTAAAATAGTCAAAGTAGAAAAAAGAAAGCAAGAACGATAAAGTTTGTAATAGACAATTCAAGGAAGACATGAAAATCTTGTATTCAGTGTATTTTTTGATATTTTACAAATGCAGCATGTGGTTTTGATTAACATAATGAACTGATCAAGCTTACCCAAGTCGTTATTCACTACACTGTGGTTAAACGTTAGATCACTGAAAATAGTCAGCGGGGAATATCAATTGCCAGTTAATATTCATAAGTAAGGTGTATCTCCCATCTTAGATACCTTATGTTTCCTATGGCAATTGAAGCAGTATCGTCTAACTCTATAGCAAGGAACAAGATAATTGATCTATTCAGTGTGCAACGAACGTCCTATTTGACAGAGATATTTTACATTTGATTGATTACAAAGTAGCATTAATTATTATTGTATTTGTCCTATAATATTGATTTACATCATTTAAAATATAGGTCAGTGGAAAAGTCTCATATTGTGAAACTGGTTGACCTTGATGAGAACCTCAAAAATAATAATCGGTTTCTTCAAGATTATAGATATTCCTTGCTGACGAATCATAACATTTAAGGAACTAATTTACTGAAAACTCCCTCCAATCGTCTGAAATTAAAAGAATATTTCGCATAGAATAAGTCATTTATAAAGCTTTACTGTAAATGGTGATTAAAGAAAAAATTATCAGTGATAAATATCAACATCGTTTTTCAGTTAAAAAAAATACTTATTGTGCAGGTACCTGAGAGGTTATAGGATGTGCTTACAACAATTAAGTACAGGTTTAAAAAATCGCAAAATTTGCTATAAGAAACGTGTAAAGAAACCCTATTTAATTTTACTTAGTAACCATAGAATGTTATTTTGTATTTACTTTTAAGAAGTGGCTTATATTAAGTCACGAAACTTTAAAAAACTGCACTTTTTCTACTCGTTCGGATATAAGAAAAATATATTTATCATTAACTCTCTACCCAGTGCCTAATTTATGAGAAACTATCAAGTCCAACCTTGTTATTTAGTGTCATCATTATTCGTTTACTTATCCATTTCAAGGATGAAGTTAAGAGCTATTTCATGTTTCAGAAATTAAATATAAAACAAAATAAATCTACTATACAAATAACAATCTTCCTCATGTTGTTTTTTCGGATGCCTGAATTCACGCACAAAATAATTATTTGATTTATATTTAAAGACTGATATTAGTTAGATAATCTGTTAAAACTAAGATATTTTGTCCCAGTATGGGACCTCTTGGATATATGTACCTGCGACATCACCGTAGATCGTATCAACTGCTGTAAGATCTGTTGATGTGCACTTAATCTTGGATAAAATGAACGGGCACTCAATCGTATTGTTCAACTTTTATCAACTTGAAATAGTTCAGAAACATCCACTAGTAAAATTGATTAGTAACAACAACCAAATAGTTGTCCATCATTCCCTGGTTTTAAATAGTAGTCTAACGAGGATTAATAAGTTCATTTATCTAAGTAGTACAAACTCTTTGTAGCAATAAAACGTTTTCTATTTATGGTTTATGAAGAAAAAAGTGAATGTTCACAATTACATTCAGTTGCTTACAAGTCATATACTGAAAAAAAATCATGCTGTGTCATAAAAGTTATTTATTCGATAGTTTTTACGATTAGGTTCCTAACACATTATCAAACAAATTGGACGTTTCACTTTTGTTGTTGGCCTGTGAATAAATTTTCATTAGATTTTAAGACAGTTTAGTAAATAACTGGCGCCGAGTTGAGGGTGGTCAGGAATGCTCTGACCACCTCGTGGAAGCTCACCATTGCACCACGGTGAGTTGAAACTCGCAACGACCCGTAATCAGGTGAGCTCGGGCGTGTAGTTTTTTTACAAACAACTGAAAAACTATGATATATACAGTCATTTCATTTTTACATAAGAATTTTATAACTAAAATAAGGTTTAGAACATATACTACTTATGTATTCACAATTAATAATATGTGGACATTGAACAATATTTATAAAATGTAATACAATGTCCGTATTTTATCGAAAAATATCAATCCGTAAGTAGACTCAAAAAGTATAGTTTACAGTAATTGTTTTTGGTTTGACAACTGAACTTTGTTATTGTTGCTTTTAATCTAGATATCAACTAACTCCAACCATTTAACATTCAAAACATACTGTACACGAAATGATGGATAGTGTCTAGCAGTGGAATGCAGTTTGACGCGCGTTTCGTCCTATTTGGGACTCGTCAGCTGGTTGTACCTGCATCTCAGAGTTGATTTTCAATCTGGGATTTGAATCCAGTACCATTGGCTTCAAACGGCATCGCGTTATCCACTTAGCTACTGTGTTCTGATAGCCACTTGGTTGTGCAATGGGGTGAATTTCAATTCACTTGGTATTATTTGGCTTGTATCTTTTCATTGAGGTTTAAGGCTGCAATTGATCAGTCTGTTATTGGCATATGTGCATAATGTGCGTATGCCTCGATATTGCCTTATTGCCGATAACAGACTGATAAATTGCAGTCTTAAACCTCAATGAAAAGATACAAGCCAAATAATACCAAGTGAATACTGTACATTATATTAAATAATGAAAACTATTGGTTACACTGTAACTTATGCAATGTAATTCAGTCAGTATTTAATAATGAATGTCCTGTGTCATGGAGATATCTTGCAATGTCATTGTTGAATACTTTCAATCAATTCGATTTAAACTTTTCGGAATATATTCATTGAATCGGATAATGACTCTCCTTTATTGTTCTGCCAATTCAAATAATGAATTGTTTTAGATGGTGGTTGGAGGTAGTCAACAGGAAACCCTGGACCCGGGTTTCGTGCTACTTGGCACTCGTCAGCAAGGTGTACCTGTAATCTTGAGGGAACTGGTGCTCCCTGGTGACACGATATCGAATCCGAATTCAATTGCAATAACGGTATGTGAATATAAGTTTTGTGATTTTAAAAAAAATAGTGTACCGTTTAAGCAAGATATAAAAACGTAAGAAATCGATAAGGGAATGAAAGGCTTATTATATCCTGTTTAGGTATTTGATGATTCAGTCATGAGTCAAAATAAACACAAAAACTGAATATACCTCTTCTCAAGTAGATTTAGATGACATAAGCTATGTAAAGGAGTCGTATTGTAGCTTCTTTAGGTAGGTTGTAAGGAACATGATACAAAACGGAGAGAGCTGACTATGTTTTAATATGACGTTCATCACCTACTAAGTGAAAAAGGATGGGGTTGTTGACAAATTACGTGATTCCTTTTCCGAACCATGGTGGTACACGTTGTCGAGCACGAAATAATAGAGCTCTCTGAGTAAAGCCTACATATCTAGCTTTACAGTAGTAGTTGAATTGGTAAACACATATGAAGGATCTTATTATCGGTAACCTATCTTAGATTCGTTGTGTAAATACTGAATTAGTTGAGAAGACTATATGTAAATCGGCTGCTTGAAACATAGTTTTAACAGATCTTTTGAGTCGAGTGTCAAACAAACATGACGTTAGACATTACTTGTTGACTAATCTATCATAAATACACCAGCCTCATAGAGGTCATTCACAGACAACAGTTGTAATATATTAGAGTATGAAACCAGGTGAATCATTCTAATTCCTACAAGAAACACAAGTTCTCTCAAGATTTCAGGTTCTTTTTACTGGCTGGTGCGAAACAACATTATATCTACTCTCAAAGTTTCCACCGAATATCACTAAAGACATAATAATGTATTGTTTCTTTTTCTCAAGTTAGTGAGATAGGTTGCTGCTATTCACATTCCTTATGGATTAGTGATTTTTGAGTAATATATGTTCGCTTTGAATGATTTTGTCGACATAAATATCTTACATACAGTTTCATCTATCCAGAGTGACAAACTTTGCATTCTGATACAAATAGACTTTTTGTACTATCGTCTGTTAATGTATTGAATATGTTCAATGACCAAGAAGTTTCTTACATCCATTCCTTTTATCAATATTGAAAATAAAAATACATCAGTCAAAAAAACATTACTGTTTCCTGTTATCCTACTTGATTTTATAAGTAGACTAGTGTAACATGAAATAAACCTTTCAACATTAATAGTTTTGCAAGTTTA
Source organism: Schistosoma margrebowiei (assembly GCA_944470205.2). Taxonomy (NCBI): domain Eukaryota; kingdom Metazoa; phylum Platyhelminthes; class Trematoda; order Strigeidida; family Schistosomatidae; genus Schistosoma; species Schistosoma margrebowiei. Next base: position 40,199,731 of record OX104032.1, read on the forward strand.
CTTGGTCGTCACACACTGTCATCGATCATACCAGTCTCACAACTGACATGAGTAAGCTACTCTGAGCATGGTTTCCCATTAGAACTTAAATAATTTTATTTCATTGTTATAGAAACTAATAAACCATTAAGGTTGAAATTATTATCCAATACACAACAACCTGATGGTTTAAGTAAAACTTATTCTCCAGAAACCAAACAGATCATAGACGCAAGCTTATTGATGGTCGAGTACACTTATTTCTAGAGTCCTGTTCAAGGACAAAATCTTTGTCCAGTGATTAATGATTATTATTATTATTATTATTAATGTAAACCAAAAGTTTCCTGGAGGTGTTTCCGTTATTTTCCTTGAAATTAAATGTGACTAATCTTTTTACTCTATTAAAATATATTCTTTAAATTTGGATGTTTTAAAAACTCTTAGAACAATCGTAAATAAAAGTAAACATTTTCATAAACTCTCGAATAATAGAATAGATTTTAATGTTAATATGAAAACAATATATCTTGTGACTTATCCTTTATAATAAATCAAATAATTCTACGAATATTACTGATAATACTTACTACGTACTTACGTCTATTACTACTAATAGAGGAGCATAGTCCACCCTCATGTATTCTGCATCCACCTCTGTTGTGGCCAATCCTATCCAGTTCATTTCAGTTACTATTCATCCTTTTCATGTCTGATTCCAATTCTCAACAAACTATGTTCTTTCATCTTCCTCTTTTATGTTACCCTTTCAAGATTTCAAGTTAGCGCTTGCTTCGTGATATAGTATGATCATTTTCACAATCATGATATATCCATTAATAATTATGAATGTATGGTATCAGTTGAGCAATACATGTACAAATCAATTTTTTTGTTTTAGTATCTTAGTTTATTTGAATTATATAAATAGTTTAAGGTAATAGTTAACAATATACCCTGATAGTTAACATCATTTCCTTTAATCTATCCTAAAATATGACTTCAAACAGACAGACGTCGGCTTGTACATATGTAATTGATAAAATGAAATATCTGCCTATCTTTCTATCATTTTAAATATCAAATAATTACAATGATAAACTGTCAAAATATATGTAGACAATTGATTGAATTAATACCACCAGATTAGATATAGAAATTACGTTTTTTTACTACAATTCTGTTAGGAAAACATAGTTGTATAAGTACCTTATTCTTTTTAATAATAAAACAATATCAGAAACCCACATGTTCTGACATTGAGTTTATAGAATTTTGAATAATATACTGATATATGCTTTTGCTCTTTTCAGTGTTTATCAATGATATTTGTGAAACTTTCTGTGTGGGCAAGCCCCTTCTATATGCAGATGATCTTAAAGTAGTATATTCATTTTCTCCACATGAGCTGAAAAATATGCAAAATTGCATAAGCATGGAACTTAACAAGGTAGCATTGTGTTGCTTAAAATGACATCTGGAGCTTAATAAGGCTAAACATGGATGGATATGCTTCAGCGATACATCACTCAACCTAGACCTTACCATAAATGGAGAAGTGTTATCTTGGTTACATACAGTAGTAGACTAGGGATTTAAATACTTCCAAGACTTGTCGTTTACAGAACAGATATTAAAACAAACTTCCAAGTCTCAAAGTCTAGTAGGTAACATAACTCGAAACCTTTTTAACAATGAGTCATGTATTATAATGTACAAAGTTTGTGTTCGACCTCTTCTACAATATCGCACATTTATTCTTAGCAGTGCGCGCATAAAGGATAAATTAAGCCTGGAATCAGTACAGAGACGATTTACACTTCGTATTCTTGGAGCTGATTGTACTTTAAATTATAATTTTAGAAGTTATAAACTTGGGCTAAACTCTTTATGGAAGAGGAGACTCAAAGTAAATCTTATCTTTTTCCTCAAACTACTTAATAAACTATCCTTTACATCCAATCACGTGATTCAATATGAAGAAACTTCTCATTATTACGACAACAGTAAATCCTTGGCACTAGTGAAACAAACACATTCCAAATCTACTATTCCTAGTCTATTTACCCATGTTTATTTGACCTTCTATTTCCAACGTTTAATTATTGATAAGAGTTTTGTTATTGTATTTTATTATTCTCACTATTATCAGTTCACCTGTCTTCCTACTATCAACTTGTACTTTTACCTAGAGACTTATTTTATTTCATTGTGATTATTGACTCATATTGCCTTGATTGGTTTAACATTTTCGTATAAATATTCATGTATATTAGAGTAAAGCCTGATGACGATCTAATTGAAAACAATTGTTCGCTTATATGTGTTGTTCTAACATTCCAAATCATCTCTTTATATGAATTAATTTACCTGTAAATTTTCTAGACTCTGGAATAACCTACCACAATCTATCCATACGATAAAATCACTCCCATTATTTGTTTTCTGCATCGATGCATACTGCTCCTCTGAAAATGCATTGAATGTTCTAGCACCTGTAAGTGTATCTCATTCCACAAGTGATATTGTAGGAACTCTAAATGTTTAGCCATCTTTATTAGTGCATTCTCTAAGTAAAACCACTTACTTGTTGTTACTTTATGTTAACACCGTCCCCAGAAAGTTTAACTAATTTGAATAACATTAACAGTATGTCACTGTGTCACATGACACATGCATTTTGGTAGACCTGGTTGAGATATTTTGGTAATTACTACTTTGTTGTTCCGTGCTCTATATTTTCGTTTTAATTTCTCTAATTGTAGATGATTATCATTAATTCGATCTGGCAGACGAAATGACCTTATTTATCCCGTTCATAAATCAACAGGCTGTCCATTTAAGAAGTATCAAAATTCCCGGCTGATGCATTGGATCGTTGTAATACATGTGCTACCTAAACAATTACTGAACTAGTATACTTAACACTTTCTTTTATCACATGTTTGTTCTGTACATCTAATGTTACTATTTATATCAAATTGATCATGACTGTAAACTTGCGTGAATTCTGTAATTATTATTTTCAGAATATAAAATTATTATGTGGTAACTGTTGAGATCTATTCATTGTTTAATACTATACATATATTTTCATTTTATAATTATTATGAAGCTAAACTTTGCACATTCATGTTCCTCTTATTATAAGCTTTACTTTGACCTTATAGACTATTATTAGATGATGTACCATTTTTGAGTTGTACCCAGTCTACTGATTACAGTCTCCAACAATCACAACCACATTTGCGTTGATCTTGTACAAATATTATTTTCTATTTTATGGTACGATGTGGTCTGTTTTGTTTATGTATGAGCGCAGTATGTTTGAAATACATCATTCATATCGCAGAGCCTAAACTTGGCATTCTGGACTTAAAAGGTAGGGCTAGACAAAAAGAATGACCGATAAGGACTCGAGACTGCTCTTACACGTTTATACCTTATTAATCCGGTCGATAAATCACTGTTCTCTAATTGGTGTTATTGTAGTAAGCCTATTCAACTATTTTATTATTTATCTGCTCACTGTAATTTAGACACTAGATCCACCATTTAATTGAGTCTAACTGAGCACATGTCAATTTTTAATCTATTCTCTCATTGGTTGTAATACATAGACAATCAATAATTTATCCATACTTTATTAACACTCATAAATATATATGGATTTTCAGCACTCACGCACACATATTCTTGGTTTCCCTGTGTGCTTGCTTGCTGCACGCTTGCGGATTTTGCCAATCTTTAACAATAAACTATCTCTATAACTGATGTTCGGGCTTTTGAATAATCTCGAGTGAATCCATAATTCCACTAGGAGATGTAGCCTACCTAAAATACTCATTTGACGAGATACTATTTATTAGAATCAGATATAGAGGATACTAGTCTCTACAGTATCAATACATTTATATATTAATAAATCACAAGGTTCACAATTTCTAACACATACTAGACGTAAGATATATTGTCGAAATTTGAAGTAATACACAGAACAAAATAAAGAAATTAATATAAACTTAGGGAATAATATACTGATAGGTATATCTATAAATTATAGTTAATAGGATAATTTGTTGTGTAGACCATGTTTGATTTTTGCGGATTCTGTAGTGTGCATCCTGATGCACACTACACACTACCAACACGTCATAGAGGACCAAAAGATGAATCTACAAAGAACACTAACGTCAGAACATTTGGAAATCTTGACAACTATCATCGATATATCATGCAAACAACACAGAGAATAAACATGAAACACCTTAAAGAAAAAACTAATCAAGATCTCAAAACCACCGATGTAAGCAAACACAAACAACTGCGTGATCAATCTGTCAAAACAACCACTAACAAATATGGAAGAACATCTACTCCAAAAAGGATTAAACTACAATACAAGCGACGCCTCAAAGCTGGAATTCTTCGCAGCACTAGAGCCATCACTCAAAATCTCCGAAATCAGTGAAGAAACATAACAGGAAATAAGACAAACTATAGTACCACTAACTCAACAGGTGAAGGAAAACAACTAACTGATTCCACGAGAACAAAAGCCTTTGAAAGAACTCAGAAATAGAAAGGATATTGTCATAATACTAGCAGACAAAGGACGCACCGCAGTAGTCATGGACAAAGAACAATGCATCAAAAAAGCCGAAGAACTATTTGAAAATAAGAGCACATACAAACTGACGGATACAAATCCCTTGAAAAAATTAGATAACCAGATCTCAAAGACTTTAAACAAGCTAGTCAAAGCAGAGATAACAAAACAAGACCAATGGAGAATGAAATTCAATGGACCAGTACTCCTTCGATTCTACGACAGACCCAAAATACACAAACCAAACATTCCACTACGTCCAATTGTAGCACTCCCCGGAACGCCAACGTACAATCTGTCAAAAGAAACTTCACGAATACTGAAATATTTAGCAGATTGAGCCAACAACTTCATCACATTCCCCACACAATTCCTGAACCAAATTAAGCACATTCAAATCAACAACGACGAATGCACACCATGTTTGATTATAAGTGTCATTCATTTTAATGGTAAAAACATTGATCTATTTAAAATTGTAATGTACAAAAACTTGAGTAAAGTTAAACAATTTATTGTACTAAGGAAAATCATATACTGCGTTTGTTCTATCGATGTTCCCGTTTTCTCCTACTTTCAATTTTTGATACTTACTACTAATATATATCTTTTTAAGTAGCCTACTCCACACAATGATTTCTTGGTGTTCTACAAATCATTAAAGGTTGATTAATGTTCAACTACTGTTTTAGTTATTGAATAAACGGATTTGTTCATGAGCACAGTTATTTTATTGACTGGTAGTGTAGTGAACAAAAACACCAGTAGGAACAACCGAATGTATTTGAATACAAAATTACAGAATGTCTCAGTAGAACATGAGTACCATACAATAAATATTTCATTTTCAAAATGTCAATCAATCGTCTAAGATTTGATTGTTACTACATTTCCACTCCAATCATTCTCTGTCCTCATTTTCTTCTCTTCGATTTTCTTTACCTTCTAATTCGAGGCATTTTACTTCTAACTGGTGATACATACTACTTATATCTGTCGACATCAGTAGCACACACCACAGTACTAGTAAGCTGTTCAACTAAAAAATTGTTATTGTGAACCAATTAAATTTAATAAACTCAACTCTTCAATATAACATTTAGGAATTTTGTTGATTTTTCTCTTAATTATCATTTTGAACAAGGTCTTCCCATTCTTCTTTTTTTGAATAGTCAGAAAGTAGAATAAAATTCAAATATTTACATTTATCTATACACAGATCTTCAAATATAACAAACAAACCACTGAGTCGGTATCCAATAGTGTTTATGTCTAACTTCAACTAATGCAAGAAATTGAGCAACCTATCCACAAATTTTTTCAATGAGTTACAATCTCACTACAGATCCTGTTGAACTCCACTAGTCACTCCAGGATATACCTCTTGAAATCAGTCACTACTGAGCATTCGATAATTATTATCACAAAAGGTTTTGTGAAGATTTTAGTAATTTTATAGTTGAATTCATGGGTCAATTGAAGCTTGATCATCATGTAAAACCTGGAAGCACTGGACGGCTGTTTCGTCCTAGTATGGGACTCCTCAGCGATGCGCGTCCACGATCCCGCCTAGCGAGATTCAAACACAGGACCTATCAATCTCAAGCACAACCGCTAAAGCTCTAGACCACTGAGGTTAAGCGAAATGGCAGTCCAGTGCTTCCAGGTTTTTCATGGTGGTCTAGTTTCATTGGCTCGTGAATTCAACTATTAAAATTAAGATATTTTTATTCAGTGTTTTGTAGCAACAATTTTCGTATTAATTTCTTTAAACGTTTTCTAAGTAAACAAAATAATGCCAAACAATTAATATGAATCTGTGTTACTTTAAACAGTAATACTACAAAATTGTATGACTTAGCATTGAGGTGTATGTAATTTATAGTTTGATAATCTTATAACATTGACTATCAAATAATTCATCATAAAACACTTAGCATTTCCGACGATATGCATTGAAAAGACTGACCGTGCTATGATCACATTCGAAAAGGCGACCTTTTTGCAAGCCACATTGGAAGTTGATTTGTCATTTATTCACTCTATTTATTGATATTTCAATGAAATGCAATGAAGAAGTTACATTGAAATATAATGTCGAGTTCCCACTTTTCTAAGGACATACTAACCGTATTATAATAGCTAGTTTATTGGTCTTTTTTCACCAATCTTTGTTCCGTTCACAGACTAAGTGAACTCGTAACCGCTTCAAACCTACTAGATCGATCTATAATCTCAATTGTATTCAAAAATCTTCATAAAACTTACATAATGATGTAGCTTAGTTTACAGTTTACTAATGCAACAGAATTTAGATTTCTAATAGTTAATTACATCACATCATGAAATTTACACACAGGACAGCGATATTTTGTTTTAATATAGAAAAAAAACTGGTCATTAGAATAAGCTATAAAATAAAAAAAATAAGAAAATTTTTTATCTGAAACAGGATTAAAGAAAAACAATCTCTAGAAAAAAAGTTGTTTTTATTTATCGATCAACATAATTTCAAAAATTCAAGATTTTCTATCAAATCGTTTCTCTTCATCAAATAATATAATTCAACTTATGCTCAGTAGTGACTGACTTCAAGAAGTAATTCCTGGAGTTCTAGTGTGAAGCATTGACTAGTCGAGTTTAACTGGGTCTGTTTTGAGATAGTAACCAACTGAAGATTATAGTGGATGTGTTGCTCATTTTCGTGGATTAGTTGAAGTTTAACATTAACACCGTTCGATGCGGTATCATTGATCTAGTGGTTGAACGTTCGCGCGCTAGGCTGATAGGTTCTGGGTTCGAGCCCCGCAAGGTGTGGTCGTTTGATGAGCACTGCCTACAAATAGTCTCATTCTAAAACAAAACGGCTTTCCAATGCTTCCAGGTTTCCCATGGTTGTATAGCTTCAATTGATTCATGATCTCAACCATTAAGATTTTAAACAAATTGAAGCTTTTTTAACATTTAAAATTTTTATTTTGCTGAATTCAATTTAATTTAATAGTTACCAAGGAAAATAAAGTAATACAGTTTTAAAAAATGCTGTTTCATTATTATTGTCATGTCACATTCAGATTGTATCTTGATACCAGAGTAACAATCAATGTTTAATTATCTTTTTGGATCTTGATTTTCACTAATAGACAAAGAAAATATCATCTATATTTATCTGCTTATTTATTTATTAGAGGAAGATTGATGATGTAATTAGAATGATATTTTCAAGATTTTATCTTATTTTGTCAATTACAAATGATGAGTAGAAATTATTCATCAAAAAATGACACAAATTACTTTTATCAAGTTTTATGTAAGTTATAATTTACTAATAAAATGCTTAGAGTTTCTCGCGAATTGTTACCATAGTTAATATAGTTTTTGACAAAACTCATAGTTAATAAAGTTATTTGAAATAGTTTTACAAAGAGTTTCTAATAGATTCATTGTTAACTTTATCAAATTAGTTATAAGAAAAGATGGATAGTGACTAGCAGTAGAATCCAGGAAGCGCATTTCGTCCTATTTGGGACACGTCAGCTGGATGTACCTGCATCTCAGAGTCCATGTTCACTCTGGGACTTTAACCCGGTACCTTTCGATTTAAACACCAACGCGCCATCCATCAACCTACTGAGTCCTGGTAGCATAGTATGTACGTATGTGAACAAGAGACTGATCAATTACAGTCCTTCGCACAAATGAAACAAACACATTCCAAATCATCTCTTTATATGAATTAATTTACCTGTAAATTTTCTAGACTCTGGAATAACCTACCACAATCTATCCATACGATAAAATCACTCCCATTATTTGTTTTCTGCATCGATGCATACTGCTCCTCTGAAAATGCATTGAATGTTCTAGCACCTGTAAGTGTATCTCATTCCACAAGTGATATTGTAGGAACTCTAAATGTTTAGCCATCTTTATTAGTGCATTCTCTAAGTAAAACCACTTACTTGTTGTTACTTTATGTTAACACCGTCCCCAGAAAGTTTAACTAATTTGAATAACATTAACAGTATGTCACTGTGTCACATGACACATGCATTTTGGTAGACCTGGTTGAGATATTTTGGTAATTACTACTTTGTTGTTCCGTGCTCTATATTTTCGTTTTAATTTCTCTAATTGTAGATGATTATCATTAATTCGATCTGGCAGACGAAATGACCTTATTTATCCCGTTCATAAATCAACAGGCTGTCCATTTAAGAAGTATCAAAATTCCCGGCTGATGCATTGGATCGTTGTAATACATGTGCTACCTAAACAATTACTGAACTAGTATACTTAACACTTTCTTTTATCACATGTTTGTTCTGTACATCTAATGTTACTATTTATATCAAATTGATCATGACTGTAAACTTGCGTGAATTCTGTAATTATTATTTTCAGAATATAAAATTATTATTATTATTAATAAAAATCAATTGGAAGATTCAATTAAAACAACACCAAATGATTTTAAACTTCACCCCATTGCATAAGGAAATGGCTATTTAGACTCTGTATCTAGGTGGAAAACGCGAAATGCGTTTGAATCGAAAGGTACTGTGTTCGAGTTGTAGAGTGAACATCAACTCTGAGAAGCAGGCACATTAAGCTGACTAGTCTCAAATAGGACGAAACGTGCATCGTGGATTGCACTGTTAACCGCTATCTATCTTTGCTTATAATGCTTATGAGGTAAATCAATATCAAGGCAATATTCACAGTATGCACATATTCCAATAACAGACTGATCAATTACAGTCTTAAACATCAATGGGATAAATACCAAGTGAATTTATCATATTAATTGTTCAACATTTTCAAAAGTTGCAGGTAAGCGAAATATAACTAAAGTAAACTTTTGTACATCACAATAGTCTTAATTGATATATTTCAAATAAACTAAGTAATAAGCAGATAATTTATGCAAATTGAACGTTTGCTATTTAACGTTTAATCTATTTCCCTAAATAATCCAGATTGAAGAAACTGGATATTTAGTAAAATCAAAATAAACCTTATCAAATTTATGTCTTGTCATGCCATGTCAGGTTGTGTTTTTGTTTATTATTGCGTATGCTCATAGTGTTAACAAATGTTGTATTCATAATAAGAAAAAAAGTGTAGTTAAATTTGATAATGTTTTTAGAGTGTTAAATGTGAGCAGGTTATTTTAAGTTGTTTGAATAAGTACTTTGAGTTGAAAGAATGCTTATACTTTTTGCCTACTATTGAACTCGGTAGTGTTTGAGAACCAATGAACGTTTCAGTTAATTCATTGTCGTGATAAATGAAAAAAATGTTTTCAACGTCAAGTTGATGGTTAGTAAAAAAAATGTCTACTGCTATTGTTGATTCTCAAGTAACATAATATTGGGAGAGCTGATACATTGGACGGCCGTTTCGTCTTATCGTAGGACTCCTCAGCAGTGCGCATCCACAATCCCGCCCGCGTGGTTCGAACCCAAGGCCTTCGGTCTTGCGTGCGAACGCTTGACCTACTGGACCACTGAACTGGCATCCAGTGGTGATAGTGTATAACATCAACCAATCCACGAAATTGCGCGACCGTCTTCCATTGTACTGAGGTAGATACCTGTCTCTACACGACATCGATTAGCTCCACTGATCACTGTTATGCTATTTATTACTTAATATACTTCAAAATTGTTCTTATATTCAATGTATAGTTCTCATCCATTATGTAAATTCACTTAAACATCTTCTACTTATATTATTTCCCCGTCAATCCCAATTCACTTGTTCTATATAAATTGTGCTTTAAAATTCCTCCCTATTTTGGAAAACATCTATTTTGTTCGTTGTTCATAAACATGGGAAAACTTATTCAAACTATTAACAACAATAACTAATTCTTTATTATTGTCATTTCAAATCAGTACACTTTGTTAATTCAATTACAGGGTTATAAACATTTGAAGAAGATTCAAGTAAAAGGAAGTGAAATGTAAATTTATTATTCAGCTACAATGATTATTTTTATTCTTCACTAATTTCATTAAATGAATAACTGTATAAATGTATAGTGTTGACCGTAACATAAATCCTTACATAATGTTAGATAATGCATTAATTAAATTGGATAAGTTTTGCATTTTCTGGTTACTGTATTTTTTAGCGGGTTAGTTTTCTATGGGATGGGGTCGCTAACCCCATGCTCAACCCTATTCCTTCACCCAGGCTTGAGACCGGCAGTAACCCTAGAAGAAACACAGGTGGAGTTAATTTGTTGCATACATCACTTTATTTATTAAATGAGTGATCAGTTAGACCATACTCGTAATATTTGTTACGTTGTTTCTTAGACGATTTCTCATGAAGGTTTACCATAAATAAACAATGAAGGTTTTTCTAAAAACGTTTTCTTGATCGACGGTCAATATTTACCAACTTTTGATCATTAAATCTTGAGTTTACGATATGATATATGTGTTAAAATATTTTCATTGCTAGTTCCAAACAAAGACACCTTCTTACCAATTTATTTGACAAAAATGTTCGTTTAAATCAAGGATTATCTAGTTTTAATTTGAACCTATGTTACGCAGATTTCATGATACAACTTTATTATAACTAAGATGAGACTATAATTTATGGATGAACCAATCATGTATAGCTGATGTAAATTCGTGATGAAAGCCCTAAATCTAATTCCCAACCTTAACAATCAAATGCAAATCATAATCTTAATTTTTCACATTGGTTGATATAACTCATTTGGTCCTGGCTATTAGGTTGACACTCTCAAGATCAGTTTAGCACCCCTCTAAGGTGGTTCATAAATTATGGTCTCATCATAACTAGTGTTGTGGAGAAAAGATTGATTTTAAAGCAATTAGTCCCTTTTATAAATTTCGATAAAACAATGAGAAGACGGAGTTGATCTGAAAAATGTGATGTATTTGCGCTATACATTTCGAACAATCTGGTTGTTGGAAAACCAAATATAAATATCGTTTTTAAATTTATTTTCAATCAAATCCATATTCCTACTGTATATTCATATATACTATTATCTTCATTTAATTGTAACTCATTATGAAATTTTGTAACAACAATTTCATATTAATAAAAGTGTTTACGTTAACGACCGACAAGAAAAATATCAAATTGGTAACATTGGAATGTTTTGTTTCTATAGAGCAAAATAGCAAATAATGAATTTACATAGTATGCATGATTCTATTTAGTGAACAGACTGAATTCATTTATCAACTACATTTACTTAAACAAGTGGAACAAACATCATCCAACGGGAACATTAAATGTTTATCTTATTTTTCACCTTATTAATAAAACATGCTAGACTCCATTCTAAGTATTTTAAAGGTACTTTTGTGGTGTATGTTACTTATATCAACATACACAAGTAGTATGTAATACCAATCAGAAATGGAGTGCATAGCAGTAGAAGACTAAGAAAATCGAGTTGAAGAAAACAGAAAGTGAAATAGAAATGTATTGTGAATTGGAGATATCATACAGAATGTGAAAGACAGTTAATGGAAGATTTAAAAATGAAGTATTTTATGTAGGCTTCTCATATTTTACGACTGTATTCTGTAATTTTGTATCAAACAATAAATTACTTTACCTCACTGAAGTCTTCGTTAATTACACAATCAATTTCTGAATAATATTTAAGAACAAAGTACTTTCTAAACAACGTTTGATTGGTAAATTTTTATTCCTATATCAAATGGATTTAATATTCACTTTCTGGTTTACAAACACTATTTTGAAACTAAAACAACTAAATAGATCTATCCAAATTTGATTAATCACTTCTTTAAAACTAACAATCTTGAGGTCATATTCAGGTCATATTATATTTAAATTCATGATAAAAAGTATAGATACAGTTGCTTAGCAATCTGTAATGTGTAGATATTTCAGCTTTATTCGTGGTTTATGGGTTAGACTCCAAATTGAAATATAATTTGAAATTATCTATTAGTCAAGACATGATAATAATATATTTGAAATTTTGATAAAACATGAATTATAACACTTGAATTCTAAAGTCAATCTTGGCTGGGTTACCATTCGATAACCTGGAAGCATTGGATGGCCGTTTTGTCCCTGTATGGGACTCCTCACTAGTCTGTATCCACGATCCTTCACATGAGACTGGAACCCAGTACATCCAGGCTCGTGCACGAAAACCTAACTTCTGACCACTGAACCGGTATCCAACGGTGTAAATGTCAAATTTCATTCGATCCATAATCTTGTGCAATCCTTCATTTATTGTCTGATCTGGATTACTGTCTCACAATCAACATGGATTTGACTCTACTGGTCACGGCTTCTCACTAGATCTCCAGGAATTCCATCTTGAAGCTTGCTACTGACCTCCATTCTGAAAATCATGAATTAATGTTTTTTCACGTAAATATATATACTTACAAGAGATCGTTTAAAAACTGATAATTTCATTTCATGATTTAAAAATAATGTTCAGTACAGTTTATAAAATTGTGATCTATATTTGTTATAAACTTTTAAAAGGTATGTCACAGTTTCATTTACAAAATTGACTGATATTTCGCGAAACTTATGGGAAAGTTCATTCACAAGATTTTCAGAATGATTAATGTCTAATGTACATGTACCTAAGTAAATATCTCAATGGTTCACGTCTAAAAATAATTTAGAATCAAACGTATATTATAGAAACTACACCGTTCTACAAATCTTTTTTTCACAGTTTCATCCGTCTTTATTTTCAGTATAGGTTAGGAAACAGTTACTTTAATGATATCTGAACTCTGTGACATACCGTCGAAATGCGGTTTCAAGTTACCCTGGGAGTTGATAACAGAACATTGTTGATGATTAATAACAATCAATAATTTTAAGTCTAATGATTTATTTTGAATATCATAAACGGATATGAACAAATACTATGCACTTTGGCTTATGCCTTAACTGCAAACATGATGCAATCATCTCTAAGGAACTAAACAACATGATATTCATCTTTTTACGGCGGCTGATTCATGTCTAATACACTTTTGGTTGTAATTCACTTTGATAACATAGTTTATTGTGTTTTATTTTCAGTTCAAGGAGTGTGTTCTGTTCGTTTTAAGTACAATACCTGTCAAATTATCATGCGCTTTGTTCTTATTATTTTGACATTTTTCACTTTATAATATAACGAACATGCAGGAAATTGTAGAGGACTGACTCTTTCATTAATCCCATAATAATTCATCTTTAGGCTTTTTTTGTTATATAACCTTCTTTCATTGATAGTTATTATTTATTGACATTCGCACACACATTTGTAGCGTTTACACAGTTTCCAACTTACCAGTTCATAAGTATTGCACAATTTCACAGTCAATAAAAAGAAATATCATTTGAGTTACATTTTAGGTAAAGCTGTTTGATAAACTAAGTCGAATTAAGTTTACCAACAGTCACTATTTTCCTCTAAATCGAAAAAAAGTTTCATTTTGGTATTTAGTGACCATTTATCGAACACCGGCGGAAAAATAATAAGTTCTAAATCTGTTATTGATGAACTTCACATGATTGCAGAGAAAACTTACAAAAATATTATATACTTTAATTTTAAATGATATACATGGGTTATTTGGAACTTCCTATTGATCTTTAGAACTGCAATTGATCAGTCCCTTATTGGCATATATGCATCCTGTGAGGATTGCCTCAATATTATCTTCAGTCATAAGCACTTTAAACAAAGGTGGATGGTGGCTAGCAACAGAATCCAGAACGCGCCTTTCATCTTATATGGGACTCATCAAATGGATGAACTTACATTCCAAAGTGGATATTTACTCTTCGACTTAAACCCTATACATTCATTTTAACCACCATCATCTTATCAACTCAGCTACTCAGAATTGATGTCGAGGCATTGTGCACAGAATGTACATATATCAACAAGAGACAGATTAGTTTCAGTCCTCAACAATAATAGGTAGATACAAGCAAACAATACTAAGTGAAAAATCCTGCACTTTTTCACGGACTAATTTTATACTACATTTAGAAATGTGCTAAATGTTGAACTGAAAAATACCTTAAACACATTGACTATTCTGAACAGTTTCATTCAATTATTTCACAGACTTATTTACCATATATATATATTTACCACGTGCATTACATTTACATTCTTCTGTTAAACAAAATGTCACAATACAAAAAAATTATTTATGTACAATAAAAAAGATTACTATTCAGTTTTCTATTGGTCAATTGTATTGTCCAATGAAAATTAAGCATCCCTATTTGTCTTTTGTTTGTTATCTTTTGAATATGAAAGTAATCTTTATAAAATGAATTGAACATTCCATTATACATTTGGGACATATATATATATATATTATTTGCATATTTGGTTACATTTTCATATACCTTACTCATTATTACATAGATTTCAAAAGAGAAAAACAAACAAACATGTTATGTATATATATTATGAGCAATATATTTATCATTGCTCATTCATTCCACTATCATGAATAATAATAATAATAATAATAATAATAATAATAATAATAATAATAATAATTCTATGAATTACACCTTATGCAATCATCATTTTACTTGTATTTATCTTTATATTTCTATTTCATATTTATATTCAAAACTCATATCAAAACAATGAATAATTCAATGAAAGAAATTACATTTTATATAAAAGAACATCCTGAATTCAATACATTCATAGGTAATATATATAAATCAAATGAATTATTTAATAGTAGTTTTATAAGTAGTATACAATTAGAAACAATCAATTTTAAATATTCAAAATGTTTTCGTATTGATCGTTATACTGGTAATTTATATACAACCATTGATGCTAAATATTTATTAGATAATGAAAAGATTTGTATTAAAAATAAAAATTCTAAAATTATATTTCATCAATTCTATCATAATATAACACAATATTGTTCAATTCATCTTATTATTACAATTAATCATCGTTTATTAATATCGATTATGATACAAATTGAAGATATTAATGATAATTCACCAATATTTCTAAATGATAATGATAATGATCATGATCATAGTGATAATAATAATAATACAGAAATAATTTATATTAATGAAACAGCTCTACCGGAATATACTAAAATTCCATTGAAACCAGCTTATGATCCTGACTTTAATGGATATAATAAATTATATTATTATTTAACACTTATTATAGATCCTGAACAAGATGAACAACAATCATTAATTAATTCTAGAAATATTCATAATCCATTTCGTCTACATACCAATGATGATAATGATAATGATGATGGTGATGGTGTAATAACACATTTCAATGAATCCTATCAACCAAATAATTTATATCTTATATTAATAAAGCCATTAGATTATGAAATTCAATCAGAATATCAATATAATTTAACTGTATGTGATAATCGATTAAATCAATTATTAATTATTGATTTATATATCATACATTGTACATGGAAATTAATAAAAATTTATATTAATAATATAAATGATGAATTACCATGGTTTCAACAAACGAATTATTCTATTATAATACATGAAAATTTTTTAATTGGTAATGAAATAATAAAAATAACAGCCAGAGATAATGATTCTATACCATATAATGTTATAAAATATCGTTTAATACCTAGTCATGATATGGTTTTATTAAATAATGAAAATTTATTTCGCATTGATTCTAATACTGGGATAATAATACTGAATCAATCAATAAAAAAACCTGGTATTTATCGACTTTTAGTTGAAGCATATAATGATGATTATCTTTATAATAATAATATTAATAATAATAATCAATATTTATCAACAATCGATCATATATCATTGATTAGAAATGATTCAATGAAAGATTATAAAAATATTGCCAATGTACAAATTCATATTATTGATGTAAATAATCATGCACCAAATATAGAAATTCAACAAACTCAAGATACTTTAGTATACTACTTAAATAATAATAATAATAATAGTCATACTATTCAACATATCAATAATTCAAAATTAATTTTATTAAAAATTCCAGAAACATTATCTGTTCATACACCTATAGCATATTTTAAAATCACTGATGATGACGAATTAGATAATGCTGATATCACATGTCATTTGATCCGATCAAATGATAATGATCCATTTATTTATACTTATCATGATAATCATAAAAAACAATATGAATTAGATATATTTCAATTATTATTTGTAAATCGTATTAGTGATAATACAATTATTAATAAATTAATTTTATCAAAAAATTTAGATGCAGAAAATTTATCAAAAAATTTATTATTAAATAATAATATGAAATTCAGTTTTGAATTAGAATCAATTGCTGGTTACTATGGTTTATTATTTAGTTGCCATGATCATGGTATACCACAATTAACTACATCTATACCAATTATTATAGCGATATATGATAATGATGAATATTATCCAAATATTAAATTCATCAATACATCATTATGTAATACATGGCAACTAAAATCTTTCATTAATCATTCATATATATATAATATAAATATCAATGAAAATATACCAATTCATTCACATATTTTAACATTAGATGCAATTGATGATGATGTCACATCAAAATTACAATTTATACAACAAAAAACAAAGTCATCTATACCATTTATGATTGAAAAATATAATGGAATTATAACTAATAATGATTTAATTGATTATGAATATCATAATTATTATCAAATGTATATTAGTATCAATGATGAAAACAATTTACAAAAATCACTTGTTACTAAGGTATTAATTAATATATATATTGAAGATTTAAATGATAATTCACCAGAATTTATTGTACCACCATTAAATGATATACAATTTGATAGTAATTCATTCATAGAACCAGTTCAATACCATATGAATAATTTAAGAATTATTGAATTAGAAGAAGAATTAATACAATCTAAACCAATAGGTTATGTGAAAGCAATAGATCATGATACTGGTAAAAATGCTGAAATTATATATTTTATTGCAGAAATTTCATATGAATTCAATAATACGAATCAAATTGTCAACGTAATTATCAATCAAACAATGGAGCCAAAACAAATATTGAATACACCGAAATTATTGATCGATTCAAATGGTGCTTTATGGTGTGAAAATAAATTAGATAGAGAAATAACACCAATGATTGATTTAATAATTGGTGCACATGATCTTGGTGAACCTAAATTAACATCTTATACAAAAATTCGTCTATTAATTAATGATATCAATGATAATAATCCAATATGGCAATTTCCCACAGAAACTGATTTTTTAGTTTATGTACCAAAATCGATAACTAATGGTAAAGTGATTACTAGAATACATGCCATTGATAAAGATGAATTAACCAAAAATGGTCATATTACTTATTATATATTTAATCCAAATAATACTACAATACATAAATCTAACTTGGATATGATTTCACAGAATATTATTTCACAATTTTTTATATTAAATTCTAATTCAGGTGAATTAATTGTAAAACATTCATTAATTCAATTACCAGATGGATTTCTTGATATTTGGTTCAAAGCCAAAGATAATGGTAAAATACCTAGATATTCCATTGCAAAATTAGTATTATACATAACTACTATTAATAGTAATAATAATCATGATCATTTTTTAAATTTGGATAATCAACAAAAATTAATTAGTTACTATGAGGAAAATAAAAATACTAAAGATATTACTATACAACTACATTCCATGGGAAATTTCAATGAGATCCTTCCTATGAAAATGAATTTGAATTCAAATCATGTATATATCACTACAACATCATCATATATGAATAATACTAAAACATTATCATTATTAATTAGTGGTTCAATTGTTGGTATCATTATTATGATTATATTTTTAATATTATCTATAATATGTATCAAATATAATTCATATTATCATAATCATAATCCGAATGTAAAATGTAATTCCATGACACAAATCAATACAATAGAATGTAGTAATAATGTATCAATGAAATTATCGAATAGTAACTATGCTAAAGAGAATCATTGTCCGGAATCTAAATTAAATTATGAAACATTACCAACTACCTCAAATATGAAATTAATGAATAATATAAATAATGAAGAAAAACAATGTCATGATCAAATAAATAAAGAATTAGAAAACCATAAGGAGTTGAATAGAACCAGTAATACATCATTATCCATTAATGATACGACTATTCAAACTTATATACCAATGAATTTAATGAGCAATTGTAATGAATTACATTATTCACCAATTACATCAGTGATTGATATATCAAATAAAATTCCAATACATTTATTACATGTATCAAATGATACGTTTGCTGTACCATTATGTATGACACATGATATTACAACTAGTAATAATAATAATAATCATTATTGTCATAATCATCATAATAATAATTATACTACTATTGAACATAATAATAATACTAATAATCATGAAGAAAAACTAACAAAACATCCTCTTACAATTGTTGCTACAGTTGTATCAACAGATAATATTAAACAAGGTTTATTGCCAATTTTAACAGAACAATCAAATAATAATAATAATAATAATAATATAGTTGATATTACAAATAATAAATTATATGGAAGTGATCATTTTATAAAATTAGAAAATTTAACACATTCCGACGCATATTACACTACATACACTCCTTGTTTATTTAATACAACTGAAAATACCTCATGAACTATGAATATATTGAATTCAATACTGACATATATATATATATATAGAGAGAGGGGGGGAGGGGAGGAGGGAGACATATATATATATATATATATATATATATATATATATATATATATATATATATATATATATATATATAATTGCATAAAGTAATATCTAGTCCAAGTAACTACTGCTTTTTACTCATTTAGACACTTCTTTTTTACAAGAAAACTAATGAATTAACAACAATTGTTTGTATGTCTTGTATGTGTATCTCTTAGGGAGGGTGATAGATGTGTACAGAATATTTAATAAGGTGAGTAAATTGGTCATAGTGACAAATAGTTGAATGTATTTTGTGTTTTCTAAAGAAGACGAAAAATAATAATAATAATATTGTTTAATCAAACATTCTATAGTTCTCGTTTGTTTGTTTGTTATTCATTATTATCAAAAACCGTTTATTTCAGTCTATCAATTATTGTCTGTTTTATTTGTGAATTAAGAAAAAAAAAACAAGTGTTATTTAAAAATGTATAGTTGAATAACTGACTACTGAATAATCAGTAATATATAATTTCAATGAAGTGAAACATTGAAGCAACGTATTTTACGTGACTATATATATGTATATGGGGCATTCATGCAGTTTATTAGTTAGTTAGATGATTTAAAAGTGATATTTCATCTGAGGAGTCTCATACTAGAATGAAACGCCCGTCTAGTGCTTCCATGTTTTCCATGATGGTCTAGCTTTAATTGACTCATAAATTCAATTATTAAATTACTAAAATTATTCACAAAACCCCTTGTTAATTATAATATTTAAAAGCCAGTTGATACATAATGGGAATACAATAGAAAAAATAAAGGGTATTCCATCTAACCCAAAAAACGTTAATAAATTTTGTCAATTATCTTACAATGTTTAGAAAAATTGTTTTCTTCTAGTTACTGGGACTAAATCAATCAATTTGTCAGGGATCTGAATAACATTTCTTAGATCATGTATAGCAAGAACAAAAATAAAAAATTATGTAATAGATAAGCTTTACATATTATGTAATAGCAAAAGGAATATCATACGTTCAAAGAATCTATTGATTATCTCCTATATAGTCTTATTTTACGAGTTTTATATATATATATATATATATATATATATATATATATATATATATATATATATATATATATATATATATATATATATATATAGATTTATAGCTAAGAGAGAAATACAGGGTCTTAATTTCTTTCTATTTGGGTTGTATCAGAATGTTATCACGACTTAGGAAAAGGAAAAATATGATATTTTTTTATTCATCAACATATATCATCTCTCCTTTTTTATCTTCAAGCAGAAAAAACTGTTGTGGTAATGTGTTTGTCTTTTAATTAGACAAGTATTTTTAAAGATCGTTCATGTTATATTCGGTCGTCGCAATTGTTGTGCCGGAGAAAACACTGATCACTTATACTCGGAACGAGGGACCTCGCCAATTCCCACGATGCGAAAGTAAGAACACTAAGACCGGTACAAGGGAAGATTTATAAGCCCGAACACTATGACAATGACGAATCATAATAGTCTAAAATACACTGGTATATATATTGATTGTACACCCATTTTGATTAATAATTAGGATGGAATCACATACTCAGTTATAACAAATCACTTACTGAGCATAGTTCATGTCAAGTGAGTAAAAGAAAATATCAAACTGGGAAAACAATCAAATACTACACTGAATAATCATCACATTGAATCAGAAGGGAAGTAATGTTGAATAAAACGCATAATGAGTAAATCAATCGAAAATGGACTTTTCTTTCCATCATATCAGTTTATCAATTAAATGAAACCATCTTTTAATATCATCATTTTGAAATATTCGATAAATGTATGCTTATTTGTTCTACCGTTTTCACTGAGTGTTTATCACACCTTAGGTTACTTATTGTTATTATGTTGTTGAGTTCATTGATATAGATGATTGAACTGTACCGCATTCGCTGTCGTTCTAGACAATAACACCATAGCTTATTTCATTCACAAATGATTTTTTCAGTTATTTCATAAGGGTTCAATCAGTGTTCGTTTGTCAGTTTAATGGTTTGTTATTTGGGTAGATTTCTGTTTTTATTTGATTTACATTTAAGTTCATTATCTTGTTCCGCATACATCCCATCATGTCGTTAAGTGTTGTTTATTTATTAAGTTTATAGATTGTGTTCGTCTTGCTGTGTCTGTTGATCACTCACTAATTTGAACACTATAATTCCAAAGATTTTATATTATTCTTAAGATTCCCTTGATTCATAATCTAGACATTTTCCTAGTCAACCTAAACTCTTTAGATGATTGCTTATATTGACGTCAGTAAAAACATGCCCAGTCGTATCAATGATTGTTATTGTGTATGCAAAGTGTATAACACGTCCACTTGGTCAATATAGTGTTTATTGCAGGCGGTGATTTGTGAAGTATTTTCTATAGATGTTAGAATTATCCCTTCTCCAAAACTAAAAGCATACACTTAAACTCTAAACCTTTCTACTGGGCTTGGAACGACATAGTTCTATAATTCATAACATTAATGGTTATTTATATATGTAACACTTATAGCCTCCATTACCTTCCTATAAAAAGGTGAACACAGATAAATGATTAGACTGTTTGGTTTTTGTAACAAATATGTAACAGATTTTTTTGGGATCGAATTTGAACATTCGAAATAATGAAATAAAAGTTACCTATTTAAATTCCACAACATTCCAAATCATTTATTCTTTCATTTAACTAATTTTCAGTACCTTTGTAACATTATTCTGTTTAGAGAGCTTTATTCTATAAATTTCCGCATGTGAATATGTCTAGTAATTCACATTGTAGTGAAGACAAACACAGGTGAGAATAACCGAATTATGTTTATCACAACATTACAGAGCTACTTGGCAAAATAGAGAAACCACACTATAATACCTCATTTGCAAAATGTTCAATAATTGTATCAGACTTCATTGTTCTTGCATTTCTATATTAATTGCTTTCTATTCCTGTTCTTCCTTTCTTAATCTCCCCAATCTCCTGCTACCAGACATTACATTCCTGACTCGCGTTATATACTACTTATGTCAATATAAGTAGCACTCACCACAACATCAGAGACTGACCCTAGTTAGATAATCATTACAAATCACGGGCTACTATTACATTCTAGTATCGGATTGTTCACCACTGCGAATCCACGACCTCACTATCAAGATGAGTGGTCAACTCTTAAATTATTCAATATACATTTAACGTTTTAGATTTTTGACTTCTATCTTTTTCTTTATATTAAACTACCACCTTCCAATAATATCACTAATCAAATGCCTGACACATCAACAATTATGGTTTTTTTTACCAAACCTTTTAGGTTCTATTTTCGAAAAGTTTATGCATATACATTATTCAAGAGTCTTATATCTAGACAAAACCATCGCCATATTCCTTATGGTTATTCAACCCAATTCAATTCTTTATATAAACAATATATTAATTTATACATTTTTTACGATACATACTAAATCGTAAAATAAACGCATCGCAGTATATTTGAAAAAAAAATGGTGTTCAAATATAAACACACACCAAATAAACAAAACCAAGAGAGAGAAAAACAGGTGAAAAGAAACATACAAACAGAAATTAGATTTAATCTTAAAAAGAAAAATTATTCATCCTTTTTTTTCTTCAAAATAACATTTGTAAAAACAATTTGTATAAAATCCTATTTAAATTACTGAAATTTGAACTGTTTCAAATAGTGCATAAATTGATCAACTTACAATAAGTAAACTTTTAGATTTGACTAGTTAAAATACATATTATTTCAATAGTTAAGATTATGAGTTAATTGAAGCTAGACCATCATGGAAAATCAGAACAGTTATTTCGTCCTGTTGTAGGACTTTTCAACAGTGTGCATCCACGATCCCATCTTGGGAGATTTGAACCCAGGTCTGTTATGAGATAGTAACTTGATGAAGAAAATGGTGAACGTGTCGCTCGATTTCGTGGATTAGTTGAAGATAGACAATAACAGGATTGGATGCCAACTCTATGGTCTAGAGATTGAGCGTCCACGTGCGAAACCGATAGAGCCTGCGAGGCGGGATCGTGGATGCCCAATGCTGAGGAGTCCCACAATAGGAAGAAACGGCCGTCCAGTGCTTTCAGGTTTTCCATGGTTGTCTAGCTTCATTTGTCTCATGATCTCAAATATCAACACATACTATAGTATTCACACAACCCCTTCTAAAACATATATTATTATCAAAAACCACTGTTATGGTTGAATAAATTTATGCTCATTTTTGATGTATACTGTGATATACTGAGATATATTTACATTGGATATAAGAACATCCATGTTATAGGTGTGTAGAGGTTTTTCATTTTCATACATGAATAGAACAATTATATACGTTAATCTCATTTTTGTACTCCCATAGTTGTTATGATCTGATATAAAAAATCTTAATAATTTACAATAAGATCGTAATATTTGCATTCAGTTGTCTATCTTTTGACAGACTACGTGTTGTTTGCTTGGTAACTCATGTCTTAAATATGGGCTGCATACTACTTTTGCTGAAAGACATAAGTAGTATGTAACACTAATCGGATATGGAATCCTTGTCTGAGAAAAGTGAACTGAAAAAAAGCACCCAACAAAAATGGAAACATAAATGAATTGAGAATTTGATGGATCATGAAAAGTGTAGAGGAGAAATGATGGGAGATTTGCAGATGAAGTATTTGATGTAAGTTTTTCACATTTTATGAAACAGCTTTATACTTGTGCACATATAATTAGTAATCTACACTGCACTGTTAGTTCATTACAAATATCCTAGCAGTAGAATTAGTTCAGAACGTTTTTTTAATTGGAGACCATCTAACCACTGATAAGAATAATAATTTTGTCAAGAATAGTAAGGTTTTATAATAAGGTGTTATTTCTAAACTATTAAGTTTTGATCCAATGGTTAACATTTCCAACTTCCCTCAATTCCCAATATAAGAATAATAATGAAATTCAGAAACTCTTACGCATAGTTTTTGTTAAGGAGTGTTTCTGAAAGTGTTCATTGAGTTAGCTAAGATCTATTTCTAGTTGATCTCGTACTAAATAAATAATGATTTATACAAAAGTGGATAAATCTATAACACAATAAATCTATGATGAACAAGTTATATACAGATCTACATATATTAAGATACATTTGAAATTTCATTGTTATAACCAACTATATGCTTATTCCCTAATGTCATGTAATTTTACATATCATATAGTTTCTTGTTCACATTTTCAAACTAAATATGTTTTGTAATGTTTCATAATGATTATGAATAAACAATTTCCTTGATGTTGTCTTAGCTAAATAAACTATAATTACATTTAATATCTGTCTAGTATAAGAATTTAGGAAGTGGGTTCCATCCTGTCTAAGTCATATCAACTGGACATATACTCATCTAAATGTTGGTGTCCTCATGAATGTTCACATAGCTTACAAACCTATAATATTGAGCAGATATAATGGTGACTAAAAGTGAAATCTAAGACTCATGTTTCGTCTCGTTTATGACTCGTCGGCTTGCAGTAACTGCATCCTACAGTTAATGTTCACTCCGGAACTATAATATTAAGATTTATTATTTTCAATTTATTCGTAGCCAATTATACATAGCTTCTTCGAAAAGTTGTTTATATGTAATTTTGTGAAAAAAATATATGAATTTAGACCAATATCAATGCGATAGATCGAGAAGTAATAACTTTGAAATAACATTATTGATTTTCCATGAATTGCTTACTATTTACATTCAAGTATTTACTACAATGTAGGAAACTATCGTTTTTGTACTATCATAATCTTTTTGGATGTCCACTGCTGAGAAGATACACTATTAGGACAAAACAGTCATTTAGTACGTTCATGTTTCTTATAGTTGTCCAACTAAATTCAGCTCATAATATAAAAATATGTGATCCAGTAATCTTGGCAATGCTTATAAAACAATAATATTTATTACAAATAAATGTAAGAATATTTTAAAACGTTAATTAGCATCATAAACAGATATATATAACCAATGCAATCCTTCATATGAATAATGGGAAGACCCAAAATCTTAAAAATGAAATAAAATCTAGTTTTATTACACATATCAGCGGTCATCTGGATTTAGTAGCTAAAATAGTAAGGCTGAGAGAATTTCGGGCGGACAGTACTAGGTTATTGTGTGTGTCATCACTGGGATGAAATGTAATATAGCTGACTAGTCCCCAAAAAGAAAACAAGACTCACTACTAACGTCTATTTAAACTGTATAAAAATGCTCCGAATCTAATGACAACTTCCAGAGATTCGCTCAGGCCGCACATATGCTTTAAGAAGCTGGTCATTTTGAGTCCATACCCTCAAATGGATGAAAATTCAAGCTATTAAAAATGAAATAAGTAATCTTGAAAACGATTTTTTGTTACTATCTTATGTAACATCTATTTAAAATGAGTAGCTCAATATTTCGATGGAATTTTGTTCGCTGAACTAGATAGTTCGATTATGGAGCTTTCATAGTGTTACTGAACGATATCATCAACACAAACTTCAAGTAGAAGTCTACTTAGATGACCAAATCATCCAGCTTAGAGAACAAAACTCCATCAAGATCATCCAACTGAGCTACAAATCTTCTCCACCATCTCAGAATGAATCTATAATTATAGCTCTATGACTAATTCATTTTAAAACTGAAAATTGTTTATGAGTGTTATATCATACTATTTTACAGAATTTTACTTAAGAACAAAAAAAATTTCTTTTTGTTTTCTTGTGGAAAATCGTTACACTAAAACAATTATATATGTCAATATGATATTTCGGTTTCTATGTGGTTTTTCATTTCTTATCTAGATTATTGATATGATCTGGCTACTCTTGACGTGAGCCAATTTCCAGCCATACGTATGTCTAATTAAACAATATATATATATATATATATATATATATATATATATATATATATATATATATATATATATATATATATATATGTATTATAAAGTTGTATTTTCTACAAGTTATCATTAGTATTATTATATATCTGCAATCAAGATGGAATCAGAACTCCCTGAGGAAATTAATTTGGAGTCAGAGTCTAAAATGTAACATCTGGTGTATTCTATCTGTGACTGATTGCTTTAAGGCGTAAGATTTGTATATTTATTAATGACTTAACTGCAATCAATACAGTATCACCTAGTTCATAGTTTCAAAAAATTTTCATCGTATTTTGTACCAAAGTAATAAGTCTAAAGGATAATCTACAAACAAATGAAAACAAATAATGCGTGTTGTAGAGTGTAAACTGATTGATAAAAGTCTAGTAAACACTAATGACATTTTTTGTAGGTTATTAAACAATCATTCAGTGTAAAATATCTGATTATACTTATAATACTGACTATTGTTCATTTATCTGCAGAAATAAATGATCAATAAAAGATAAATAATGTATATCTGAAGAAGATAATTATGTGGAGGTTGCGTGGTATAAACCTTCGGTGTTTTTACTAAAACGATTGGAGGGTCTAAGTTTCATTTTATCTGTAAACAGTTTTAAATTAGTGAGAAAACAGTTGTCCAAACCTAACAGTCTCTCTTTTATTCTTCAACCAATGGAGAATAATTTCTACTCAGAAAAGTCATTTGAAATAAGAGAATGTATATCTGATCATAGGGTTATATATCAAAACATAAGCATTATCAATTTAAATAACCAGTTATAGAGTACAAATGATGATTATTTTAATAATTCATATTAACGAACTTTGTATTACATTAAAGAGGACGAATGTATTTGTAAAATCTCAGCGATAGAATTTGAAGTAAATTCAACGTTTCACCTGGCAATCTAGTCTAAGCTTTTTCAACGATGTTGCAAATACATTTATCCTCTTTAATGTCTCATACTGACTTAGTGCCTGAATATTGTGAAACTATTCAATCAAATTTAGACGAAAGTTCTTATTTATTAAACTTTTTATCAATTTAATATAAATTCTGGAAGATAATAAAAACATTGAACAATCTGTCTAGAATAAAAACAATCTGACTGAACAAAAATATTGTTAAGACCATTTATATAAAAATAAAAGGTCAACCAGACTGTAAATGGGGTAAGAGGAGATAGGGATAATAGTAATAAGAGTAATAAAAATAATGTGAACACTATTATTAGCAGATGTGTTCATGGCTTATGTTGAAAATCTGGCCAATGACCTAATCGAAAACATGTCACTTTATAAGAGATATATGGACGATATCTTAGTTATTTGTGAAATAAATGAGGATATGTACTGTTTACTAAATAAATTTAATGCTGTCCAAAACCATATCAGTCTCTCATGTGAACAGGAGAAGAACGATCAGCTTCCCTTCCTAGATATACTTCTGAGTATACAGAAGATGGATTAGTCAAACGATGCATTTTTAGAAAACAAACGTGGACAGGTCAATACCTTAGTTATTATAGTTATTGCCCTGTGCAGTACAAACATGGTTTGATAAGGTGCCTATTCAACAGGCTTAATAGTATTCAACCCAAAAATTCCACTCAATTAAGATGTACCTAAATGTTTGCAGAAACAAAAGGAATCAAATGACCCAATAAGAGTAGAGGATAAACGTCCATCATGCTCTATTGTCAAATACATAATTGAAACAGATCATAAGATTGATTTAACTCGACTTTTGTGGTATTATACAAAATTGCTAAAGGGCTTATACAAAACCATACGAAAATTGAAGTCCCCTTTGAGTTCTCATCTTAAACCTACCTGGTAGTATTAGCTTATTATCCAGAGTGTTGAGGTTTCAAATTGATTTCACATTATTTCTTTATTATCCTTGTCTCCTATAGCCCTCCATTTCCAGTCTCGTTGACCTTGAGTTTTCATATCTAAATGTTCTTAACAAGTCTATTACGTGTGATTAGATTGTTCGAAAAGTGTAGTTGTCGACGCGTTCGACTACTTCACTTAACAAGTATATGTGTGATCAGATTGTTCGAAATGTAGTGTGTTATTATATCACATGGTTCTGATAATCTTCATCTTCTTATTACATTATCGAAATTTATTAAAGGTACTAATTGCTTTAAAAAATATTATACTGTTTTCTAATTTATTTGTAACATTCCTTTATTATCGATCAAAGTTATTGGATATTATCTGCTATATATTTGCATTATGTAACTGGCTACTGTTGAACTATCTAGAATCAGGCATATTGTAACAAAATACACACTTTTCATTTATATAATTTTCTATATCTGAAACAATTTTGAAAATCTATCAGGTATATTCAACATTTGGTCATTGTTAAGTGTTATTTTCTTGAAGATGAATTTATTAAACTTACTTACTTACTTACTACTGTTACTCCTCGTAAAGGAGCATAGGCCGGTCACCAGCATTCTCCATCTAACTATGTCCTGGGCAGTCGCTTCTTAGGTCTCTGAGCTAAAATCATGTGTTGTATCTGTTCTTTGTGGTGTAATTTTTGTAATTTATTAAACTATTTATACAGAAATTTTCTTACGTAATATCAGACTAAATTTACAAACGTTGAAACTTAGTGTTTATGTAATGAATGATGGATAGTGGCTAGCAGTGAATCCAGGACGCGCGTTCCGTCCTGTTTGAGACTCGTCAGCTGGATGTACCCGCATCTCACAATTGGTGTTCAATCTGAGACTCGAACCCAATACCAATCGCTTCAAACGCCATCGCGTTACCCACTTAGCTACTGAATCCTGATAGCCACTTGTTTGTGCAATGGAGTGGACTTCAGTTCACTTGGTATTGTTTGGCTTTTATCTTCCCATTGAGGTTTAAGATTGCAATTGATCGAGGTATACGCACAGTAAGCACATATACCAATAACGGACAGATCAATTGCAGTCTTAAACCTCAATGGGAAGATACAAGTTTCCTTTTTTAACGTTTGTTGTTGATAAAAAGAAAAAAACTTCGGAAGAAAAGTAATATTCTGTTATTCAGTTGATATGAGTTATATGATAATGATGAGAAATATTAAGGTAAGTGATAAACTTGGTGATTGTATTTTCAAGACATTACTACTCTTATAGTTTTATGAACAGTTGGGTTAAGTGTTTCAACTGTTATTATATCTTAGTATGCTTTCAAATTATTGTAATTTAATTATGGGTTTAGTATCAAAAGTTTGTACTATAAATCTACTATTGTGACATATACTGTTTTTATTTATTCACTGTGTTCTGTAGTTTAGTTAATCATATATTTCTTCATGTATATTTTGGAGTCAGAGAGACAGATTTGTGCAACAACTGTTTCTTGTTTCTCTTGTCAACCAATCAGTGTCTCTCTAGTAGATCATTAATCAGCTAATAGGTTTGTTCTATGTTATCAAAGCCAATTAGTCACAAGTCAAACTCACACTTATGTAGTCTGAACGTTTATCTTCAGTACACTTGCATATAGATGTCGTTGATTAGTTTCGAGATAAATTTCCCTGGATATTAAACTACAGGGATATTGGGTAGTGAGAAGTCTTAACAACACTGACATACATGAATAGCTTACTGTTCAACAGAATAATGCAAACCAGCGTGATCCCAGTATCCGTTGGTTTTCAGCTAAATGATTTCAACCATTCATCGTTTAAATATGGTGTATAGAATGTCAATTCACTTAAACAACTGATCAATTTACGATTCAATCATAAAATTTGACGTAAATGAACACATCATTGATTACGACTTAGTGACTGACTACTACGAACGTGTATGACCAAACATTTATAGAATTCAGGCATTGAAGCTAGTGATAAAACATCAGATGTTAATTGATGTTCATATCGAAGTACAAAAGATAGCAAGTATTTGTTTCTCTATTTAGATTAATATTGATCGGTTGTCTATTATTATGACAAGAGGTTAATGAAGATTATCCATTTCGATTCATGGTCAAGTTTTAAAAAATAAGAATTAGGTTTTTTTACATTAGCCTACGGTTAATCCTAATTAAAAATGACTGGAATATTCTTCAAATACTAATTAGGTCTAAATGAACCTAATCGACAGAATGACTCACACGTAGCAATCCAAGAATAAGGTATGAAACACTGAGTTAAATCGGTAGCCCAAAAGAATTTCGATATGCAAAGTCAAGTTTAAAATAACTGTATGTAAGCAGCGACTAACAAAATAAGCATACTGATAGTGAAAATAAATAATCAAGTGACAACCAATATCAATGAAAGAAGATTAGTTAGGAGCACTTTATCACGAGTATCCTCACATGTTACAAATATAATTCATTAATATTAAATTAGATACTCTCTGGTCTTACCAGTGGTATCGTTGTGAACGAGAACACATGTGGGGACAACCGATCGTATTTGATAAAATATCAAAACCATACGTTCAATCCATTATTTGCAAAATGTCGAATAATTGTCTCACACCTCATTATTCCTTCATTTCCATACCAATCAACCTTTATTCCTGTTCCCTTCTGTTCGATCTTCTCAACCTTTTGTTGTCAGGCGTTCCATTTTTGATTGGCGTTATATACTACTTATATCTGTCAACATAAGTAGACCACATCACAATATAGTCACTAAATCAACAATGAAAAAAAAAATTCACCGTAACTCCTAAAGTTCTATCATTAAAGGAGAATCATAAAAATGTAATATAAAGGAGTAATATATAAAGACTAAATATTTAATGGTTTAAGGATTACCATGATTATATGCATATATAATCTTAATATCAATAGGAAGATATAAGGCTGATACTGGCTTCCTTAAGACTTTCCTGTCCAATTATCATAGTTGACTTTTGTTGTATAGTTTACTGTTATCAAAGCTCACGGCATTCTGATATATTTATTTATTACATTTATTAGACAACATCTTGTAAAAGAAGTAATAAGTCAGATAAATTTGTTGTCTTTATACGAGAGAATAAGCTCAGTAATGTTCAACACAAATAACGTTTAATATTTATTTCTATTTTGATAACAATAAATACAGTTCAAGTTACTTCGACGGTTGTATAAATGTCGAAAGATATAAGTAGTATGTATCAGCAATCGAAAGTGAAACGTCTGGCGTCAGAATGTTAGGAAGATCAAAGAGAAGGGAACAAGAACAAAGAATGATTGGTGTGGAAACAAAAGAACAATGAAGTCAGAGACGATTGACTGATATTTACGAAAGGAGGCGAGATTGTAATTTATGGACGATCCAATCAAGTATAAGATAACAGGGGTTTTGGATTTTGGCGCGAAATTCACACATTCGTTTGATTAAATAGAGTTTTGGCATTATAGCTGATATTAGTTCGTGATGAAAACTCGAGATGTAATTCCTAAGCTTAGTCATCAATGGTAAATTATAACTCTAATTCTTCACAGAGGTTGACAAACCTCATTTAGTCCCGGTTATCAAGTGGACACTCTCAAGGTCAGTCTAGCGTCACTCAACGGTTGTCCACAATTTTTAGTCCCACCCAAAGGGAACAGCTAAGTTTGAGACAGTTGATTGAAATGAAGTATTTACAGTGTGGTTCTGAGATTCCACTGTAATTTTGTGTTCAAATACATTCAGTTGTCTCCATTTGTATTATTGAACACTACAGTTGTTTTCTTCTATAGTCTATTTTGTAGTATTCTTTGAACAAGTAGTATAGATGAAACATGACTGCAAAATGTTATTATTAATCCAAAATGATAATATATATTCACGTATTTCAGATGATATTTCTGAGTGGATAGAATTCTCTATTGTTTGAAGAACAAGAGTGGAACTGTCAGGTTTTGACAACTATTTCCTCACCAGTTTAAAACTGTTTACAGATGAAAATGAAACTTAGACCATAAAACCTCTGTTCTTACTATATAATTATCTTCTTAAATGGCTAAATGAAATAATACCTGTGAAAAACATTCCCAGTGTGTGCTACCGATGTCTATGGATATAAGTAGTGTGTAACAGCAATCGGAAGTGAAATGTTTGGAGGTAGAAGGTTAAAAAGATTAAAAAAAAGAGAACAAGAACAAAGAATGGTGTGAAAACAAAAGAACAATGAAGTCTGAGACGATTGATCGATTGTGTAATTAAAATATAATCATATATTTTAGTCTTTTAAAAATTAAGTTAACTCTGAATGATGTGGTCTCAGAACAAACACGTGACATAATTTTCGAACAGATTATTGCAACACCTTGTTGACAACTGTCAACTAAAATGATTTCTAGGTCTTTGTTTCACTACCAGTTGTTTTCAGCAACCTAACATTAAATAGTGTCCATGTTTATGTTGAAAAATGTAATCTTGTGACAATTTGTCCTGTTCATAGTAATTAAAAGCCTAACAGTATTTAGGATATTTATTGTATTTAATCCAGGTGTAAACAGAGATGAATAGTGGATAGCAGTCGAACCCAGGGCACGCGTTTTGTTCTGTTTAGGACTCGTGAACTGGATGTGCTTGCATCCAGAGTTAATATCTACTCAGAGACTCGGTGACTTTTATCTCCAAACGTCATCGCGTTATCAATTTAGCTACTGAGTTCAGATAGGCACTAGCTTGTGCGATGGGATGTAGTTTAATTCATTTTTTACACAAGATAACAGTGAAATGGACTCAGTAGCTATGCGGATGACGAGATGGCGCCTGGAACGAATGGTACTAGTTCCGAGTCCCGGAGTGAACATCAACTATGAGATTCAGGCACATCCAGTTTACGAGTCTCATGTACAACAGAATGAGAGTCTCGCATTCGACCTCTGGCCAACATTCACTTCCGCTTAGAAATGAACGTCGGTTTTACATTCAATCATTCTCTAATTCTATGATGCATGACAATTTCCCAGTTTAGTTTTGTCTTTATTTATTAAGGTTTCTCCAGTAATTGTTCTTTCTAAACTGAATTTGATGAATGTTATCATCTAGGGCTTATATTCTTTGATAACGTTCCATTTGTCGTTTAGTCGTAAAACAACAACGTAAAAAAATAAATTAGTAAAACATTATGGCTGCCGATATGATAAGTTTATGGAGGCTGTTGAATGATATAGTTTATTTTACGAATCAACTTTAGGTAAACAACCATTATAAACTAAGAAACACTTAAAAGCTGTTTTGATTTTTAAGTTTTGGGTCCGATCCCACGTAGAGTAATGAACGACCATTGCTTAGGATTTCCATAACAGAACGGGTATTTTTCTAATGATTCTCCGGTTTTAATGCATGAGGCAAATTTGTGATGTACGCGAGAGAAAATTGCCAAATACTGCTTGTTTTCTATGAAGGAAATTCAGGTAAGCATATTGATTTAAGGATCATTCTTTGACATGTGAGGGTATATTTCATACTCATTATTTGATTGTAAACTATCTTTTATATCAAATTAGAAATTGTCAAATGCAATCAATCTTTTTTATTCTAAGCAGTTTTCGTGATAGGAAAAGTCTCACAGAGAGGATGTAAATAATGTTGTCAGGTATATTATTATGCAACGGTTTAATCAGTTTCTATCCTACGATAACCTTCTTTATTAAATGGATTTTAATTAGCTAAACTAAATATCATACTTCTTTTTTTAACAAATGTTCGGAAGAATCTGTGGTCCGTCTAATCCTGTCAAAGGAATTCTGTTGATCAACTTATAATATGCTGTTATTTTAATTGACGTAATACCTCATGTACCATGTTTAGGTATTCGTTTGAAGAAAACACTATTCACAAAGAATCTCGGCTCAATTCTTCAGCTATATGGTACTTAACGAGCACATTAATAACACCAGTGAATATGACATGATGATTAACGCTTATTAAATAGTTGTATCTATCATCATTTAAAAACTTTCTACTTGGTTATACAGTTCCATATAAACTGATCCATAGTTGTTTTTTTCTTTATATTTCAGGTATAATTGCTATTCTGTTTATTAAATATGGATTAAGTAAACTTTCTAGGATAAGGATTTTACACATTTATAAGTTTTAGAAAGATTAAAGCAGATCTCATTTTCTTATTCTTGAATAAATTACTGATAACTAAAATGATTTGTCTTTGTTGGGAATGTTAATTTTGTTATTAATCCCACTTTATTATAAGTCTATAGATGAATTATGTTAACTAGTAAGATTATTTATATAAATATGCCTAAACGCGTGGGTAAGAAATGAATAACTAGTTGACTGGTAGATAATTAGTTGGCGCCTTACAATCAATCAACAATTTGTAAACGAGTCTGTCTTGTCTAATTTATAATGTTGGTCTAACAAATCAATATATTGTAGTTAATAAGTGGGACGAACAAATGTTATTATGTAATTGGAAGTATATACTACTTGCGAAAGTAAAACTATCTGAATTCAGTTGCATTCCATTTTTAGTGAATTTTATATTTTCTCGTTGTATGATAGACTTCACTTAACAATATATTGCGAATAGATTTATTTCTTTTACAATTTAACCAGGAAGTCAGTAGTTCTAAAATAATGTAAATGGATATTTCCATAGGAGTTCCGTACTTGTTCAAATGATTAAGTGATCGTTTTTCTGATTAAGTGATATGAACGTCTATACATTAAAGATCATGATATTAGTTAATAACTTTATATCATTCGCTTTTAACTTTCTTACCAAGAAAGAAAAAAAGAGCTGTAATATTCTAAGTATAAGATTGAAGATGATGATATTCATAAACAATTGTTAGGTTTACAAGTTAATCAAAAGATTATTTGTCGAATATACTCATTTTACACTCATGTAATAGAATATTTGCACACGTAATAACCCATCCAGGAGAAGACAACCAGTGTAGCAGCAGCCTCAGCAGCAGTAGATTTCAACATACACCAAGGGAAAAGCAAGATTCTCCGATACAACACAGCATGCAACAATCGAATCACACATGACGGAGAAGATTTGGAAGATGTAAAAACCTTTACATATCTGAACAGCATCATTGGTGAACACGGTGGAACTGATGCGGATGTGAAAGTCCGGATTGGTAAAGCAAGATCAGCACATTTACAACTGAAGAACATCTGGAACTCAAAGCAACTGTCAATCAACACCAAGGTCAGAATTTTCAATACAAATGTTAAGACAGTTGTACTGTATGGAGCGGAAACTTGGAGAACTACGAAAACCATCGTTCAGAAGATACAAGTGTTTGTTAACAGTTGTCTACACAAAATAATTCGAATCTGTTGTCCAGACACTATCAGCAACAACCTACTGTGGGAGAGAGCAAACCAGATCCCAACGGAGGAAGAAATCAGGAAGTGGTACTGGGTGTGGATAGGACACTCATTGAGGAAAGCACCCAACTGCTTCACAGGACAAACCCTCCCTTAGAATTCACAGGGCCAAATGAGAAGAGGAAGACCAAAGATCACATTACGCCGAGAAATGGTGTAGTGGCTGTGATTCATCGACCAATCACCCTCGTAACCGTAACCATATAATCCTCAACGGTGTTTGAAATCAGAAGGCAAAGAGAAGCAGCGACTACAATTTTATTAGCAGATAACTCAGATCACAAAGCAGTGAGGCGAATAAGTGAGTCAGCGACTCGAAGAGTAAAGTAGTGTAGTGTGTGGGTTGAATCATTGAATCATTTAAGCAATTAATAATAAAGCCAGAAGAATGAATATGTGCGTAGGCGGTAAGCATGATCAAGCATACATATTTCATACAAGCACAACAATAATAAATGTACAATAAGTTGTTATAGTACGGATGGCGCTGTCCGCTAAATAAGTTAGTCAAAGAGCTTAACCGAATTAAATGAGAAAAAACTCAATCACACGTGAGTTGTTATAATGGAAACATACACGAGAAGAATGAACAAAAATTGGATAGAACTAGAAAGGAAGTCATAGGACAGAGTGAGTTGGAGAATGATGATTGGCGGCTTACCCACCATTGGGGTTAACAGGCGTAAGTAATCAAGTAAGTAATTGAATATTTATGTAAGGAATAATTATGTACGCGAAATTCGTGGATTGGTTGAAGTTGGACATTAACACCGCTGGGTGCCGGCTAAATGATCGAGAGTTTAAGCAAGACTGTTAGGTCCTGAGTTCAAATCTCACGAGGTGTGATCCTCTATGCGCACTGCCGAGGTGTTCCATACTAGAACAACACGGCCGTTCACTGCTTCCAGGTTTTCCATGATTGTCTGGCTTCAGTTGACTCATAAATTCAACTACTAAAATCCTAAGTGTTAACCACGTCACTTAATTCTCAAATATTTTATTTTCCTATTACATAATATAATCCATGGAATGTTTTACTTCAAAGTTTTTAGTTTAAACATTGATATTCAATTAAAAATAATAAAAAAACAAACAAAAAATATGAATAGTTCATTTTATTTCAATATAACATTCGTTCAGTTTATTCCGGACCCCCTTATAAGAAATAACCTTTAATTGTTAAAATAATTAAAACATAAAATTTGCAAGACAGTTGAAAGAAAATAGGTATTTATAAGGGTTTTATTCTTTTGTGTGTGTGTGTGTGAATATCATTTCTTATAAAGAAAAAAGAAATCATTGAAGAAATACTGTTAATGATATTGAATAATGAAGCGTTATTATAAATAAGTTTCCTGTTTAAATAATGTCAAATTTTGTTAGGTCTTTGGTTAAGTTTTATTTAGTAGTAATGACCTGTTTTTATCTTACACTAATGAATCATCTTTGATACCTTCATATATATGTATATGTAAAGAAAGGAAAATGTAAATACTAAGTCACCTTAAACACACACTTCAAAGAATCGAAAATGTAGTAAATGGTTCATTAAAATGAAGTTGTTCTGTGATACATAATAACGATGAAGCATACATTGCTGTAAAAACCTTTACATATCTGAACAGCATCATTGATGAACACGGTGGAACTGATGTGGATGTGAAAGTCCGGATTGGTAAAGCAAGATCAGCACATTTACAACTGAAGAACATCTGGAACTCAAAGCAACTGTCAACCAACACCAAGGTCAGAATTTTCAATACAAATGTCAAGACAGTTGTACTGTATGGGGCGGAAACTTCACAAGACAAACCCTCCTTTAGAATTCTCAAGGCCAAATGAGAAGAGGAAGATCAAAGAACAAATTACGTCGAGAAATGGAGATAGACATGAGAAAAATGAACAAGAATTAGATAGAACTAGAAAGGAAGGGCAACGGCTAGAGGGGGTTGGAGAATTCCGGTCGGTGGGCTATGATCCACTGGAAGTAACAGTCGTAAGTAAGTAATACATTGCCGAATCATTAGTTTAGAACAAGGCGACATTTTAATTCTTTTGAATGATATACCTTAAATCATATCAAACGTTTGTTGATAAAATTATAATCTTTTGTAAACTATGTATAAGAAACTCTTGAAACAATGAGCCAACCACGTGAAACTACTTTACCTGATGATCGTCTTTCAGTTTGATTTGAATTTTGTACATTTTACTTGAAATTGAAGCATCAACTCATTAAAAAAATATAACAATATTCAACTACACTGAATGACCTAGTCGTCAATATAAATATGTCATATTATTTGGGGATTTTAAGTCAAATAACCCAATAATTAAGAAGAAAATGATTTAGATATGATTCCGTTCAAGTTGATATCCATATTATTTCAGTGTGATTTCAGTCACAGGATAATTTCCATACAGTAAACATTCATGGAGAGACTATAATTTATGAACGGATCAATCAGATTTAAGATAACAGATCTCAGATTTTATCGCAAAATTCATACACTCATTCGGTGAAATACTATTTCTGCATTAAAGCGGATGTCAATTTTTAATGAAAACCTCAAGTTCTAATTTCTAACCCTAACTATCAACTGTAAATCATAATTACAATTCCTCACACTGATTTATATCCCTCATTTAGTCCTAGTTAGTAAGTGGACAATTTCAAGGTCATTTTAGCATTGCTCAAAAGTCATTCATAATTTATAGTCTCATCACATTTTAACTTTCTATTCATAGAACTTCAAGATAAGCTTGTTTTGTTTTCTCTTTCTATATAGTAAACAGAGAAGATAGAGATAAACAGCAATTTCATTCAGGGTCAATAAAATTGAAATTAAAAACTATTCACTTAGTATATAGTTATATTACAAGTTTAATTAAACAGATTCGCTATCAAATATCCTACCATTCTATTATTAGTAGATCTAATTATAATTTATCTCTTATCTTAACTCAACTATTTGATAAATCATTCCTAATTCTGATTCACGTGCTTTATGAGATTACGATCATAATTAATAAGGTTTGACACTGTTTACAACTATATTCCATATGATATTCATTCTACTAATTACAGCACTCTAGTTATTGCCAATATTTTAAAGATTAAATCATACTTACGTAATATATATTTGTTATACGTTACTGATGATGGATGGAATACTGAATATTTAGTTACTTTAAACATAACAGTAGTATATACACTAAACGTTTTCTGTTTCTTTTTTCTCATATGAAGTTAATAAATAAAATATGTAAATTTAGTTGACTCAAACAAATTCATTGTCTATACGTTACATTAAAAGATTTGTACACATGAATGAGATAATAAAATGGATTTATTCAGTCTGTAATGAACTGATAGATTTCCTTTTTAAAAAAAAACAACATTAAGTAAACATTCGTTTAGTTCATTATGATTTGAAACAACCCAAAAAATATAAATAGGTACTTATCATTCATTTGGTATTGTTTGATTCTATCTTCCTATTGTTAGTTAGAACAGCGATTGATCAGTCTCATGTCGGCATATGTGCATCCTGTGCGGATTGCTTCGATATAACCCTTAAATCACAAGTTTTTTAAGCAAAAATGGATAGTGAATAGCAGTGGAATTCAGGATGTGCGTTTCGTTCTATGTGGGACTCGTCAGCTGGATGGATATAAATCTCAGATTTGATGTTCACGTGTCCACATAGAACGCAAATATGCCAACAAGAGATTGATCAGTTGCAGTTCTAAACAACAATGGAAAGATACAAGCAAACAATACCAAGTGAATTGAACCTCACACCTTTGCACAAGAAGGGGGCTATCAGGACTTAATAGCTAAGTGGATAACGCGATGGCGTTT
Organism: Schistosoma margrebowiei; assembly: GCA_944470205.2. Taxonomy (NCBI): domain Eukaryota; kingdom Metazoa; phylum Platyhelminthes; class Trematoda; order Strigeidida; family Schistosomatidae; genus Schistosoma; species Schistosoma margrebowiei. Next base: position 40,239,318 of record OX104032.1, read on the forward strand.
GAAGCGAAATGTACTGGGATGGAGTCACGGAGTAAACATCAACTCCGCAATGCAGGTACATCCAGCTGACAAGTCTCGGGCAGGACGAATTGCTCATCAAACTGGATTCCATTGCTAGCCACCATCCATCTTTGTTTTTATAGGTTTCTATCAGTTAAAAAACATAGGGTATTTCTATTTTAAACATACTCACTTGTACACAAATGATTAGCTCTGATTATAAGTTTAGTGTTACTGAACATTTACCATCGGGAAAATAAAGTGAAAAAATATACTGATCAAGGGAAATTAATCTAAAATATGGATTATGAACTTTGGATTTTCACTGTCTATAATATGCTTACCATTTGCAAATCATGCTTATTAGATTGCAAAAGAGTTAATATACGATTTATGTAACTTACCACAAACTCATTCATGCAAACAAAACATGTTTTGATTCAGTCTATAAACTGATTCAGTGAAACAAAGCATGAATTATTTGAAACCATTATAGCTTATGGCTTTTAATTAAATAATGAGCGATTGATGAGCATACAATTATTGTATTATTTCCGATGCAACTAACAAATAAATGTATTATATTTAAAAAATTAATTACAGAGAACATCTTGGTCTACAGTCATGTCTAGGTTGATACATAAAAGAATGTAATATGAAAATGTTCTGCTATGACTAGAAGAACTAAATTGTGGGGCTAGTTGGTGAATGGTATATTGAAGGGTGATTTCAGTGCTATGATAGGGTACTTATAATAAGATGGTGGTTGCAGGTAGTCAACAGGAAACCCTGGACCCGGGTTTCGTGCTACTTGACACTCGCCAGCAAGGTGTACCTGTAATCTCGAGGGGACTGGTGCTCCCTGACGGATTCGATCCCGTGTCACATGTTGTGTTACCTAGACTAGTGGTCATATTGAAACCTGGTCGATAGCAGTCGATCTGCACTAAGAAGGACTTGACACACATGAAATTAATCACCACCCAGTGATCAATCCATTGTGAATACATCTCGATCCTACACGAGGTGAGTCGCGGCCCGGATGGCCCAGTGGTAACGTCTCTGACTAGGAAGCTGTGTGACACGTGATCGAATCCACCAGGAAGACCAGTTCCCTCAAGATTACAGATACATCTTGTGGAGAGTGCCAAATAGCACGAAACCCGGGTTCAGGGTTTCCTGTTGACTACCTCCAACCAACATCTTATCTTAACATATTGCATGAACCGTCGAGTCACCTTGACTAGCGGCCATATTGAAACTTAGTCGATAGCATTCAATCTGCACTAAGAAAGACTTGACACACATGACATTGATCACCACCCAATGATCAATCAATTCTGAGGGTACTTATAATCATTTACAATTTGGAAGAACAAAATGAGAACTTACGTCACGAAACAATAATTAAAATTATTGAGGTAAGTCTACCGTCGTATATGCACTTGATTATTTTGTGGTCTGTTGTTTTGTGCAGAATGTATTTAAACTAATCAAATTAACCAGAGATAGCATATATGTGAATTATAAGGGAGTAAGAAAACTTAAGAAGCGAGCTCAGTGACTGAATGTTTGACGTTTCAAAATTTTATCAATGGATTAAGACGTAATCACTAGTTCATGAACTTTGATAATTAATTCAGTTAACTATTTCGTCGATCATCTATGGCCTTTGTTTAATATTTTTATAGATCAATATGTAATGTCCGTATTTGATATGTTAAAAACGGGCCGGTACGATAAATACTTCAGTAAGTATGGAATGATCACTTTAGGTAGTTACTTCTTTCTTGACATAGGTGCATAACTTTGTTGTACAATACCAAGATATCCTTGAATTTAGTTTGTAATTACTATATCATCTTCCTACTGACGTATGACCTGAAGTTTCTTGAAGAAATAAATTAGTAGAATATAAACATTGTCTATCTTTCATTTAAATATTTCATTCTTTCAGTTAGTTTGATATCTTTTTAAATACTACTTATAAACCTATATGAATGTTTAACAAAATTCTTTAATTGACCACTGAAAAATTTTCGACTTATTTCATATAAGATGGTGGAGAAGATTTGTAGTTCAGGTAGATGATTGTGATGAAGTTTTGTTCTCCAAGCTGGATGGTTTGGTCGTGAAGCTTTCATTGCTTTTCGGAACGACATTATCAGCATAAACTTTAGGTAGAAGTGAAGTGTTCGAATTTTTCCACATGTGGTTCACAGCTTGTCTTGTACACCTTGATGTTAATTGGTTCTTGTTGACCTTAAACCTCTCATTGTTTAATTCTTTGTTTTCTTATTTTAAATATGAAATGGGACGAAAGCAAGTTAACAACTGAGTGATTTGTTTAACTGTACACGTCGAATAGGTGACATTCATGTGGTTTACAAAGATATTTAGGTATCAATAACAATGAATAACAATGTATAAACGTAATTAGCATTTTTTTTAGAAGTACAGGTAAACACAAGGCTGAGAAAACTATGGACTAACTAGCTGATGAAAACCTAAAGTTATCTTCATTTAATATTTCCCATTCATATTATTCAATATAAAGTGGGAAAAACAATTTTTATCGAATAATGTGTCAATTTCCACCACGTTACTGATATAGTTCAATTTACTGGAGATGTACTTACTTACTTACCCCTGTTACCCCTCATCGATGAGCATAGGCCTCCCACCAGCACTCTCCACCCAACCCTTTCCTGAGCAATCCTTTCCAGTTCTTCCCAGTTGCTATTCATCCTTTTCATGTCTGCTTCCGATTCCCGACACTGTGTTCTTCGGCATTCCTCTTTTCCTTTTACCTTCTGAAGATGTGGGCAATCTATAATTCTACAAGATTAATGGTCATAATAATCATTGGAATTCCCAAGTACCTTTTATTGATAAAATGTACAATAAAGCAATAATCTACAATTTTAACATTTAGTTTACCTATATATTTGTATGAAATCTATACAGTCGATTCATTTATGACCTCTTCTGATCTTGTATTTGATTACTTGAAAGAGTTGGTTTATGAATTTATGGCATCTTAAAGTTATAACATACTCAAAACTACTTGATTAGATCGATAATATAGTAATGACTACGATTAAGTACCAAATCAGGCGAAAATATATACCTATAACATTCTGGATTTCATTCCTTCCCCCACCTTCGGTCAATCTGTAATGAAAATTGCCATTGAGCTAAAAACGCTTTTTTTATTAATACTTATTTTAATATTTGACAATAAAGGATGCGTCTTTTGTGGTAAGCAGATATCAAATTAACCTCGCTAGAAACATTTTTTTAGAGTGAAAAACAATAAAGTGAAACAGTTACAATTCACAAATTTTACCAAATAATGCCTACTAAATTTATTAGATTTTTATCTGATTTATGTTAGTTACTTGATTATGTAACCACTGGTTGTTTGTTATGCGAATTAATTGTAAGGAACTTGAGCTCCCTCACTTATCAGACAAGATTCCCATCATTCAAACGAGCATCATCCTTGACTGTTTTGTTTGATATTAGATTATTTGTTGTTATTTTGTTTTGATGATTTTTTCTTCGATTCTAAATATTTACCTGAACTTATTTACTAAAGCATTCCATGTTTTTTTTCCAAATCATATTATTCTCTGTGTATCAATGTTATATAATAATAATAATAATAAATTTATATTCTGAAAAATAATAATTACAGAATTCACGCCAGTTTACAGGCATGATCAATTTGATATAAGTAATAACGTTAAACGTGCAGAAAACAAACATATGATAAAAGAAAGTTTTAAGTGTATTAGTTCACTGGTTGTTTAAGTAGTACAAGTATTACAGCGATCCAAAGCATTATCCGGGATTTTTTAATATTTCTTAAATGGACAGCCCGTTGATTTATGAACGGTGTAATTATGGTCAATTCGTGTGCCAGATCGAATTAATGATAATTATCTACAACTAGAGAAATAAAAACGAAAACAGAGAGCACGGAACAACAAAAAAGTAATTACCAAAATATATGAATCAGGTCTACCTAAATGCGTGTGTCATGTGACACAGTGATATACTGTTTGTGTTATTCAAATTAGTTAAAGTTGCTAATGGCAGTGTTGACATATTGACAACAAGTGGGTGGTTTTACTAAGGGGATTCAGTAATAAAGATGGCTAAACATTTAAGGTTCCTAAAATATCACTTGTGGAATGAGATACACTTAAAGGCGCTAGACCATTCAATGCATTTTCAGAAGAACAGTATGCATCGATGCAGCGAACAAATAATGGGAGCGATTTTATCGTGCGGATAGGTTGTGGTAGGTTATTCCAGAGTCTAGAGAATTTACAGGTGAAGTAATTCATATAATGAGATGATTTAGAATGAGTTTGTTTCACTAGTGCCAAGGAATTACGTATGTTATAATGAGAGGTTTCTGCATATTGAATCGCGTGATCGGATGTAAATGATAGTTTATGAAGTAGTTTGAAGAAAAAAATAAGATTTAGTTTGAGTCTCCTCCTCCATAAAGGGTCTAGCCCAAGTTTATTACATCTAGAATTATAAGTTAAGGTACAATCAGCTCCAAGAATACGAAGTGTAAATCGTCTCTGTACTGATTCCAGCCTTAATTTATCCTTTATGAGAGCACTGCTAAGAATAAACGTGCAGTATTCCAGAAGAGGTCGAGCACAAACTTTGTACATTAGAATACGTGACTCAGTGTTGTAAAGATTTCGAGTTATGTAACCTATTAGACGTTGAGACTTAGAGGTCTGTTTTAATATATGTTCTGTAAACGACAGGTCTTGGGAGTATCTAAGTCCTAAGTCTACTACTGTATGTAACTTAGATAACACTACTCCATTTATGGTAACGTCTAGGTTGAGCGATGTATCGCCGAAGCATATCCATCCACATTTAGCCGTATTAAGCTTCAGTTGCCATTTCAAGCACCACTGTGTTACCTTGTTAAGCTCCATGTTGACGCAATTTCGTATATTTTTCAGGTCATGTGGAGAAAATGAATATACTACTTTAAGATCATCTGCATATAGAAGGGGCTTACCGATACAAAAACTTTCACAAATATCATTAATATACACTAAAAAGAGCAAAGGACCTAAGACACTACCTTGTATTACTCCACTTCTAACAGGGACAGCGTTAGACAATGAAGAGTTAATTTTGACTATTTGGTATCGATTGCTGAGAAAGGAATCAAGCCAAGCAAGCAAAGGATTTTGAACCCCATAAGATGCGAGCTTACCTATAAGAAGTTGGTGGCTAACCATGTCAAAGGCTTTAGAAATGTCCAGATATAGCACTAAGACTAGATAACCCTGGCTACGTAGAGAATAAACTAAATTAAAGAAGTCAAAATGACATGTCATGCAAGAACGATTTTTAAGAAATCCATGTTGAGTATCATTGATAAATTTTCCAGCAAGTAAATAGTTGGAAAGTTCATCACTGATAATTTTTTCCATAATCCTAGAAATAACTGGAGTAATATTTATTGGCCGGTAATTGTTCATGTCAGTCTTATCTCCAAATTTGTAACGTGGTATGATGTACGCGGTTTTCCAACAATAGGGGTAAGAACCGGTTTCCATAGAGAGAGTAAACAGCTTGAGAAGAAGAAGTGGAATATCTGGACCACCATATTTGTAGAGAAATGATGAAATCCCGTCTACTCCATGACCTTTCGAAAGCTCAAGGGTATTTATAGCCTTACTAATTTTCATGCATGTGAATGAGATAGATTTTATTGAGTTGCTAGTCACGCACATAGCTCTTGAACCATAGCCACTTATGTTTTCTACAACATTGGCGAATGTACTACTGAAAAGGTCGGCCATGGTTTTTGAGTCGTATATAAAAGTGCTATTATGCTGGATGCACAGTATATCAACATTACGAGTTGCTTTAGTGCGTTTATTGAAAAGGAGAGTTAAGTTTTGTACTTTCGAGTTAGTATTAAGGGCTAACAGTTCCTCATTAATGGCTTTTGACCTATGTTTCTCTTTAATTTGATTAAAAATTATTGTTATTTGTGCAACTGCTGTGAAGTCGTTTGACTTAAAATAACGATTCTGTAGGCGTTTTAGTTTATTACGATATTTAGCTGGTATATATAATTCGTAAGGTTTACTAAACCTGTACGTTTTAACAGGTACACAGGAATCTAAACAGGAGTTAATGATCAGATAGAATTCATCGATAGCATCCATGAGACTATTACATGAAAAAAAGTTATCCCAGTCTGATAGTTTAATCAATGAATGCAGGAGGTCCCAGTCAGCATGCTTATAGTCTCTATATTGACAGGTTTTTTGAATGGGTGGGTTATAAGAGAGATAGATAGGGAGAGCGCAAACTACTATCTTATGGTCACTGCTTTCAAATTCATCATACACTTTTACAGATAGTGGTATAACATCTCTACTAAATATTAGATCGAGTATACTATCGCCTCTAGTTGGGGCACGAACCCACTGTGACCAGCAGTGCATGTTAATGGTTGCCGAGAACTCATCATTACATGTCTGACAGCTACCAGTACTCCAGTTGATCCCAGGATAATTGAAATCCCCAGTGATAACCTTAGCATTAAAGTTTAGAGAGGATGCATGTATGAATGCATTGATAATAAGATCATTCCCACTATTCAGACTATCAGGAGCTCTGTATATACATCCAAGTAGTAGATTATGATTCAGGGTGTTGACTGATATCCAGACTGATTCTGGTAAACTATTCAGGACACTATCTTCAACTTTATTAGTTGTTAGGGTATCCAAAGCATATATAATACAACCACCTCCTCGCTTAGTTTCTCTGTCGCAGCGATATGTAGTTAGCATGAAGGTGTGAAAAACAATGTCAGCTTGTATTCTCTAAATCTTGTTACTGTCGATTCGTTCATAACCGCACTGTTTCAGTGTACTGTGTAATTACATGTTTTATTTTTTTTTTAACAATGTATAACTGTTGGGACGGTATATCCCCAAAATTCATATTTGTAATTTTATCATATCGATTGACTCATCGATTAAATATTTGGATGGAAGTCACATGATGAACTTATCGACTAAATATTCGAATGCCTGTCGAGTGATGAACTGAATGAGTCATGTTTAAAAATAAACATTTTAATATGACAATATCGATTATATATATATATATATATATATATATATATATATATACGTTTAAATTGTGTCTGAGTGTTCGCTGCTGCTTCTCGTTCGCAGTCTAAGTGAACCCGTGAAGCTTCAAACCTAACAATAACTAGTCAGCAGAACAACGACTTCATTCTTGAAAACATAATTGACTGAAGTTATTTTGATGATTCCGACAGTGAATCATTCACTTGATAGCAACAAACAATACAGCAATTTACCAAACTATTTATACTATTTAAATAATGACATCTTGGAAGCATACTATTGCAAACAGAATAAATATATATTTACAATAACAGAGGGAAAAAGCTACAATAGAGAGAGATTTGAGACAACTATATAATGCAATGAAGATGCTAGAAGGGAAATGTAGTAAGTTAGAGTAACTGGTCAAATAAAAAGAAGGTAAGTAAACCCCTGAGATTTAAGAACAATGAGAGAGGTAGGCAGATTGCTTTGAAGAACTCTTGAATCGAACAGTCTCAGTAAACCCGCTAGACGTCAAAGCCGGAGACAGAACTTCTAATACATTATACCCTACCAACAATCGAAGAAATCCATATGCCTATGAGAAAAATCATGAGCAAAAAAGCATCAGGACAAGAAAACATCCTACCTGAAGCATTAAAGTCAGACTTAGAAGTAACTACGACGATGCTCCACGTTCTATACACAAAGATTAAGGAGGAAGAACAAGTGTCAACAGAATAGGAAGTAGGATCTCTCAGCAAAATATCAAAGAAAGTAGATCGCAGCAAGTGTGAAAACTACAGAGGAACCACACTAATTTCGGTACCAGGAAAATTTTTCAACGGAGTGTTGTAAAACTGGATGAAAGATTAAGTAGACTCTCAATTTTGAGATCATCAGATCGTTCGTTCACAGACCAAATTTTAACAGTACGGATAACCGTTGAACAATCATTCCAATTTAATTTGGTACTTGACCATGAGAAAGTAATTGACAACATAGTTAGAAATACCATATGGAACCCTCCTTGACACTAGGATATATCTAAGATGATGTTTCGCATCAAACAGAATTCTTACATGCCAAACAGCAAAATCATTCATGGAGAATAGCTCACAGATTCATTGCAAGTGAAGACTAATGTCAGATAAGTCTGCATACTCTCCCCCTTTCGCTTTTTTCTGGTGGTCGACTGGATTATGATAAACTCCACATTTGACGAGAAACATGAAATACAATGGATAGCTTGCATGCCACTAAACGATTAAGACTTCACAAATAACTCCGCTCTTTTATTCCATACACACGATCAAATGCAGGTCATAACAGACAGTACAGCAGAAGCCTCTACAAAAGTTGGCCTCAACACACAAGGCGAAAGCAATGTTCTGAAACCAAACACAGAGAACATCAACTCAATCACGCTTGATAGAAAAACAACAGAAGAGGTGGAATCTTTCAGGTGCCTAGAAAGTATCACTGATGAACAACGAGGATATGAAGTAAAGGCGAGGATTAACAAAGCAAGAACAGCATTTCTAAAACTGAAGAACAGATTGAACTCAAAACAGTTGTCGGCAAACATTAATGTCAGAATCTTCAGTACGAATATCAAGACAGTTCTACAGTACGGAGCTGCAACTTAGAGGACTACTACAACCATTATCAATGAAGTTCATTTATTTATAAACAATTATCTACAAAAGATACTGAATGTTCGTTGGTCAGTTACCATCAGTAACCACCTACTGTGCAGGAGAGCAAACCAGATTCCCTCTGAATAGGTAATTAGGAAAAGATACTGGAAGTGGATAGGACATATATTGTAGAAATCATCAAACTGCATCACTCGGAAAGCTCTTAACTGGAATCCTGGAGTGAAAAGTTAAAGAGGAAGACCAAGTAACACATTGAGTTGAAAACGTGAGCAAGCATCAAAAAAATAAATAGCATTTGAAAACAACTGGGAAGGATTGCCCAGGACAATTATGGCTGATGTATCCTAGTGGCGGCCTAAGCTCCTTTACGAGAGGTGACATGCGCAAGTGATTGAGTACAGTGAACATACAATGACAATGAACACTGGATTATAAAATTTACATTTTAAGTGTCACTGACGAAAAAAAATAAATGATCAAAATGGAGGCATGTTGAGATTGTAGTAATTGTATTAGTTGAATTCATGTATCGACGTAGGCTGGACCGCCATTGGAAACCTGGAAGCACTGAGCGACCGTTTCGTCCCAGTATAGAACTCCTCAACAGTGCGCATCCACGGTCCTGCATGCGTGACTCGAACCAATGACCTTCGGTCATCGTACGCGGACGCTTAGCCTATAGACCACTGATCCGGCATCCAACGGTGTTGATGTCTGACCTCAAATGACCCATGGTCTTGCGCAATGCTTTATCTGTCGTCTGAGGTAGATATCTGTCTTTAGCCGATACGGATTGAACTCCACCGGTCATGGCTTCTCACTTGAACTCTGGGAAATCCATTTTGAAGCCAGCCATTAGTGAGCATATGTTGATTATGATCAGTATGAAGGTACATTGAGATTGTAGTAATTTAATAGTTAAATTCCTCAGTCGAACCATACACTGAACTATTGTAGTAAATTGCTAAGTCATAATTGTTACAACTTGTGGCCTTATGCTCCCATCAGTTAATAACGTAATAATACCGCCATTTAAAGAACAGGAATTTATTAACTGGACCAATGACGCGTAAAACCCGTGCGAGCAGTCTAAAGTTCTTATCGGTCCTTCTTCCTGCCCAGCCCTGCCTATTACCTCGTAAACACAAAATGAATCATGTATTTTAAACATACTGAGCTTATATATAAAGTAGAAAATAACATTTGTACAAGAGCAAGGCCAAATTGGTTGTGAATGTGGGTGAATGTATTCAGTAGACTGAACATTACGTAGGAATGGTAAATCGTATAATAATAGTCTGTGGGTCAAAATAAAGCTTGCAATAAGAGGAACATGAATATGCATAGTTTAGCTACTTAATAATTATACAATAAAAAATATGTATATTATTATACCATGGGTAGATCCAAACAGTTACCATACCTTATTCTCATCGGGATATATCAGTCGTGTGAATAAAATGAATAGCAGGAGAGTCGTCTTGTTAATCTTAATAATCATTATAAAAGTTATAATAATAACAATAACGTCGTGTGAATATAATATGTTATAAGAGAGGTATTATCAAGGAATTACGTGAAGTAAAAAATCATGTGAATTGGGAAAGATAAATTTAAAGACTAAGAAAGATATGAACACAAATGGAATTGGGAGTGAGAGAGAAGGTTTATAATATCCAGTCTAGGTATCTGATGCTCCAGTCATAGAGAATGGATATAACTCTTCTGGATACTTCATACACATAGTTCCCTTTATTATCTTAAATAGAGCAAGAACAAAGATTGGTGCAGAAATGGTAACAATAACCCCACCATTTCTGCACCAATCTTTGTTCTTCTGGATACATTAGTTCGGTGTCTTGGAGTTGATCCTGATGGCTGAGGCTATGTAGAACTGACGTAATTCAGGTAGATTGTTTGGAACTTGATATATAGAAATAAAGTTTCATTTATTTTAGTATGTTGTTCACTATCGGTCAAGTGAGAAAGAATAGTGCTGTTGATCAATTTATTAACTCCTTTTCCTAACCATGTTGGAAAATATTTACGAACACGCAAGGATAAAGCCCTCTGAGTACAGCCTTCGTACCTAGCTCCACAGGAGCAGTTGAATTGGTATACACACATGGAGAAGCCCATCATCGGTAACCTATCCTTGATTTGTTGTGTAAGTACTGGTTTAGTTCAGAAAATTATATGTAGCTTGGAGGTGTGAAACGTCCTTTCAACAGATCTTTTGAGTCGACGTGTCAAAACACCACCCGCTATGTCCCCTTTAAAATCCAGTTTCATATAGAGGGTTAGGTCTTATTTAGAATGTCTTTAAACGCCCAATGTTTTAGTTTGGAGAGCAAAATATTAGCAAGGATCGGGCCTAGGGGTGATCCCATTGCTACTCAATCTATTTGTCTGTGAAATTCATCGTTAAACATAAAGTTAATATTCATAGTACATTTCAACAGAATTTCCTTCATTTTATTTTTTTGGCATCGGTATCTTTATTTTCTTTTCATATATAACCGATGATTTCAGTCAATGTGATGTTAGTGAAAGAAAATGATATATCTAGCAATAACACACCTTTGCCATTTATATTCATATATTGTATTGCATCCACAAGTTCAAATACATCTTTAACGCTGTAGTTAACCAATTCTCAGTGTAATGGTTCTAATAATTCGACTAACCATTTTACTGTTGAATGTTAAGGTAAGTTTGACATATTTAGAATTATCAGAAGGAGTTTTGTCGATATTCAGTAATTTCAATAGTTTAAATCATGAGTCAATTAAAGCTAGAACATCATGGAAAACCTGGAAGCACTAGAAGGCCATTTCGTCCTAGTATGGGACTCTTCAATGGTGTGCATCCATGATCCTTTGGTTTATGACCCTTCGGTAGGCCATAGAATCGAAGACTATATTCTCTAGAGAGCTTGAGCGCATTTTAGGTAATAACCATAAATGTACTAATGTTGTTTTAAACGTTTTGATACCATAGTTAATAGATGTTCAGTTTTCTTTTTTCATTGAGATTTTTACATAACCCAATTTTTTTTGAAATTTCGTTTGTTTCTTCAACAAAGTATTCATCTTATCTATGTAGTTTTTGTTGTTTGGAATTACAGTGCGTAATCATTGATCAGATTTGATGGTAAAATTATGACCATACGATTTTACTTACTGGATAACTTCTCAATATTTACCAATCAATATTTTATTTAGATGTTGCTTGTTATTTTTAAATTGATTACGACAAACAATCATATACTCTGGAAATCTTTTTTATAAAGCAACTTCAAGAATGTCGAATTCAGTTACATTATTATTAAAAGACTAGTATTTGAACGAAGAATTCTCTTTTCGATAAATTCTCTTCAGGTTCTACAATTCATATATCCAAATTAATAATCCGAAAAATGACCAGGTTAAAGGTAAAGTACATGGTTTAAAGTATGTGAATTTAGGATTGTTAAACAAAATACAATAAAATTGTTATTGCTGATATGACTCAGATAGGATGTTAACTTGAATCTGCATATATGTGAGTGAAATTTAAGATCCATGATCAGAATAAATATGGGTCGGATAAGGGGAGGGGAATAATAGTGCAATATCGATAATTGAAATCTCCACAAAACCCATTATGATAATAATCATCTGCTCAATAATGACTGACATCAAGAGGCATTTCCCGGAGTTCTAGTGAGAAACCGTTATCAGTGGAGTTCAACCAGGTCTGTTGTGAGATATCAACTCACTGGAAACAATGGCGTACGGTGGCGCAACTTCGTGGGTTGGTTGTAGTTGGACATTAACACCGTTGGATGACGGCCGGTTCAGTGGTATAATGGTTAAGCGCTTGCGCACGAGACTGATAGGTCCTGGGTTCGAATCTCTTGAAGAGCGGATCGTGGTTGGGTACCGCTGAAGAGTCCCATACTAGGACGAAATGGCCGTCCAGTGCTTCCAGGTTTTTCATGGTGGTGTAGCTTCAATTGACTCATGATTTCAACCATTGAAATTTCTAAAAATCTTCACTAAACCCCTTCTGATAATAGTGCAATTACAATTCGATCAAATATTTAGTGAAATGCTATATTATGAAAAATTAGTAAGGTGTAATAAGGAAGGGATAAGTACGAAATGAATGAATCATGTATGAGGGAGATCGTAGTGTCGGTTATGTTAAGTCCATATACCTTATTCTAGATTTCGGACAGCCCATTCTATTCATCCTACTTAAGTCACATTCTGACCTTGTTAATTATTCGCTTATCAATCTTCACTGTTTTTAGATGAGCGCGTAGGTGTGTGTACACTTCTTATCCCATTACTCATCACACGTCTGTAACGTGCTTTTGTGTAACTGTAACTATTGATTAACGTTTGGTTAAGTGGGATTTGGTTTACCCGCCATCTCCATTGCGCGTCGTTTCTCTTCTCTCTATTCCATTCACTTCATATACAAAATATATGTATTCAAAAGTCTTTTCTCGTTGTTTGACTTATTTAATTCCTTTATTGACTAACACGATTTAAGTCGATGTTTATATATGAGGATAGGCGACATATATATTTCGATAACAAACATTCATATGATCAACTTGGAGTAAGATCTCGGGCCACTAAAGTGGAAAATCCGTCAACAAACATCGTTCGATCTAAACGACGACAAAATAACGGGTCCCACAATATTAATGATGATGTTTAGCTAATAATAATAATAATAATAATAATAATAATAATAATAATAATAATAATAATAATAATAATAATAATAATAGTAATAGTAATAATAATAATAATACAAAGATTTGTGAATAAAGATAACATAGACAATTGCGATTGACTACAAAAGGTCGTAGTCGAATTAGAACATTCAATAGCTAAAATTACTACTGATTAATCAACCTTGATGTTGGCCAAAGAATATTCTTCGTTCAAATGTTAGTCTTTGAATATAATGGGGATCTTTAAACGATTAAAATGTTGTGAACAACCCATTACATTATTATTATTATGATTATTAATAGCTTTATTCAATATCATATTTTGGTAAAATATAGAGTTCTCAGCACAAGACATTTAAACAAGTTTCTTTTATAAAAAAAACAAAAACGAAATCAAAGACAAAAAAGAAAAGAAAAACGGTTAAAAAAATAATCCGAAATAACCGTATAACTTTTCAAATTAGAGGCATGTTTAGGAATGCAGGTTATTGACTAGGTCAACTCTAACAACCTATTCATCATGGAGTATATTTGCTACGTAGGGTATTATAGAACTTTTATACTTTTATATATAATATATTTTACAAATTATTTTTTTTCCTTAAGAATCTGTGATTCTATGGTCAATGTATAAAATAAAAAGAAGGAATGTTCAATAGTTCTATCTTTTTATTATATCCATCTATCTATCTACCTATATATATATATCAAAGGGGTTATTGAAATGAGTAAAGCACTAGGTTCACAACTAAACTGATGTCATTTAATTTCCTTCCTGTGTTATTTTTTTCCTTTTTGAATGAAATTTATTTTTAAATTACATATTATTTTATTAAAAGAGTAGGTAGTTACCTACATATATATGTATATATATGACATATTAGACGTGTGAATGTTCTCATTTATATAGTAGAAACATATTGCTAATGCTTCCGTTAGTAGTAAGTCATTTCTGTTTTTAAAAAAATGAACTAAGTATGGTATGTTAAATAAGAAAATTTAGTGTTTTATCATCAAAATTTCATACATATTTTATTTGTTATTTTTATTCAATTCAAATAACAACAACTTTAAGTGGACTTTTAATGAAATTGAAAAGAAAATACAAAATATTTATCACATAGTATAATCTAGTTCATAATTTGTGATTGAAAATTAAAGTTATTGTTGATTTATTAATGAAAAAATAAATATGTAAGTACACACAATTGATAGGTTACTGAGTGGTAATCAGTGCCATGTGTATTAGGCCCTTCTTAGTTCAGATGGAATGTTAAAATGTGGCCACTAATCTATGAGACTCGATATTGCGCACACAATCTTGCGATTAGATGGTGGTTGGAGGTGTACCTTTAATCATGAGGGAACTAATGTTCAACCCTACTGGAGGTCAGTCGCTGTCCTAATAGCTTAGTGGTAACGTCTCTGACTGTGAAGGTGGGTGACATGGGATCGAATCCGTCAGGGAGCACCAGTTCCCTCAATATTACAGGTACACCATTGCTGACGAGTGCCAAATAGCATGAAACCCGGGTTCAGGGTTTCCTGTTGACTACCTCCAACCACCAACTTATATGTAAGTACGTTTAAAGTAGTAACTGATCTGTACTTCAATTTGTTTCAAATTTCTTCTATGATATTACTTTAAGTGTATGTATGATATGAGAGGTTCAGATAATATTTTTAACCAGTAAGTTACTATATTATTTCAATTTTACCTGAAAGTTACAAAGTCTGGTTCAATTTCCTGAAAAAGTGAAGGATACTTTTGATATGAAAATAAATGAATATGCAACTTACAATGTTTGCACACTTCAAACACTTTATATATTCTTTTATTTTCAGGTTAGCGTTGTTTTGGCGAGTTAGTTTTCTATGGAATGTCTAGTCAGTATGAGAAATTCTTTTCAAATGAGTCACATTCTGATCACATTTCAGATGTTTTGCAAAACATGTTGGGTGATCCCACACCCCATGTATGTTACATAAAATCCCTCTTCAATGACATGATAAATCAGTTGACATAAAAAGTGTATGCGTAGAAAATGCAAAACTAGAATGTCCAAGGGTCACAAAATGATCTTTCAACCACTGTGTATACCCACATGCACTAATACGAACACATAAGTTGGAACACAACCACGTGGTCAGCCAAGTTCCAAGCAAGTAGGAAAAGAATAACACTTTTTTTTCAAATAGACTATCCATAGAAAACTTATTCTGACATATTTCATTAAAAAAGAAAGAGATGTGATAAAACGAGATGACAAGGCAAAATTACATTCAGTTACTCATTGTGATTTTTGTTCAACAATTAATTCCGTTTTTAATTCAATAAAATGACTATTCAGTGTAGGATTCGTTTATGTATTCCAGTATGATATTTTATTCGGTATAACATATGATATTCCTGCATTAAATTAACATGGACTATGCATATCATGACATACAGAATGTGATTTAATAATGCGATTTAACCCTTAACAAAATGGGTGAATAATAAATATATAAATGAGTGTATTTTCAACTAGGGTGATCGTCACGTTTTAAGGTTAATAAATCTTCAGTCTTGGTGTTCACACTTTGCTGTGTGGGAACTGCAGTGGTTTCTCGCTTTACAGGTATAAGAAATGAGAGATTCCGACACAACAATTAGCGACGACCAGTCATAGCAAATTTGTGACAAGATATAACACTCATAACACTCATTGAGTTAATGTGGTATCAAGTTTAATAACAATGGGATGTTATCTGAGTGAAAAGTTTTAGAAATGATCATTAAATATCAGTATGTGGTTGTGGAGACTGTTGAGTTTAGATAGTGATGTGTAGGCGAGAATAATAATGATTGGTTGTCTGCTTAGTCAGACGTGCAGATAGTCTGACAGATGTCAGATGAGTTTTATATTCCCCTATCCTTGTTATTATTATCACTTATCATTGGTTGTTCATTGTTGTTGGATTGTGCAGGTTTTTGGTGTGGAAATATATTTAAGTTCTAGTCAGGCTAATCACCTATACCTGATCTGAGTTGTGTTGAAGTCCTGCAGAATAGACACTGGGATGGAATCTAGTATATATATATATATAAACCATTATTTTGGATAAACGTTCGATTTTGATATTGATGTAGATCCTTAGTGTAGCCGTGCTTAACATGTTACGTGGGTGGAAAAAATGAAACGAGTGAATAGGAAGGTGAATTGGTTAAGCTAGTTGGTTATATACTCAAACTCATCCACAAATATATTTATATTTATCCCTCAGACAATTGAGTCAAACCCCGATTAATAGTGTTCATCCACCGACAAAATTTGACATAAGGTCCACTCGCTGTGCTGCTGGATAGTAGAGGCAACCTTGCTAGCCAACGTATGTGATCAATGGAAATCGGACCTATCGCACACTCTGTTGTATTCTTGATCAACTAGGGTTCAAACTCGAGGTTCATCTAACCACACTAGGCCATCTGATGTATATTCTTATGTATTAGGATTTTATACGTCCTCAGGCCTATGTAGTTCATTGATGTAAGTATATAAAAAGGGTACATGTGTGATGTCGTACAAAGGAAATGTTAGCTGAAATATTGTCCGCCCTATGTGTAATAAAATCAGCGGAGTGATCTATCAGGTCAAAAGCATTATAAAAATTATGGTAGAAAATACTAGAGAGAGGCGACCAACAATCTTCCCTGAGAGAATGCTTGTGTGTATGTCAGGAAGTACTGGGACAGTTGTCATTGGCTAAATGATATGCATGTAATGTGTAAAGAGATAGCCTGTTGTAGAGAATAAATTTTAAAGAGGGCATCGAGCATCTAACCTCCTATGTAAGTAAAGGTATCTATATGTATGCTATGGGGTGCATGGGATAAAACCTGTATATTAACTGTGTGCACGTAGCGTATATTCCCTTACAAGGTAGATATACCTATATGTATACTGAGGAATACTCGGATGAAAGTCCATATGTCACCTGGTATGTATGTAGACCATACCTATCCAGGGTAAGTAAAAACTTCAAAAATCCTTTACTTACTCTTCTTACGATACCACGATACACGTAAAAGCCGGTGGGACCGCTGTTTCCCACAAAATCACATTCACACAATTGGTCGGTGAGCCTTGAAAACACGGAATTCATTCCAGAACGTTCTACATAGGCTTCGCCAGAAAAGGCTTTACCAACCATTCTCGCTGGAACACCATCAACGTCTCTCACTTATCACTTGCTTTTAAGTGAGCATTTGTGAACTAGCAGTATGATGCATCATCATTGCCCTAAACTATCAAAACATTTGTACTCTCTGTAAGTGTTTGATTTACTTGAGATTCTCGAATAATGTAAGTAACCTAAGTACAATATGGAATATAATGCTCGGATAAACCCACATACACAGGAATATATTGTAGAAAAACTGAGGAAATGTTTCACTACTATTCTTTTACACTGCCATTAACTAGTAAATAAGATTTTTAATACATTTCATCATTTATTTCTTATGACACTGTGGTCAATAAGGCGACTACAACCATTGCCTGGTACGACTTCAGATAGCTAGTTAATATAACTGGAAAACTTCCGTGTCAGGGATGACAAAATTTTTTTGTATGTTTCAAATTGTTCCTTAACATAATTTCTGTTTTTGATTACTGAAGTCTTCATCAAATTTTGCATCTTAATTTGCACATCATGAAGAGGTCGTGCATGAAGGGTACATTTATAGGTAGTCACTTGTATAATGTAGTCACAAGGAATGGTAGCGTCCATGAGGCAAGTAAAATATTTCGTTGTTAGAGAAGGCTAAAATGTGGATCTAACATATTCAGTAGATAAACTGCATAAAAGTGCAAGGTAATTGCAGAGCAAGATCGATATCCTCCATAGCCTAACTGTATTGTAGTGATTATCTCACTCGTTGAAGTACAGATGGAGTGTGCAAGTAATCGATGTTTGTCTGATATGATTTTTGAAAGGTTTATCAAGATAAACTAATGTAGATCTTAGTTTATGTTGTCATCAACTCGATTAGTTGTAAATGTTCCGTTTGTTCGCAGCCTAACACCTAGCAGCCCAGATTATTTCCCAATAAAATACTCCATATTCGTTCTAGAAAAGTAACATCGGCTGCTTATTTTTCGGTGTATGCTATATGTATAATATTGACAAATGATATGGTGAACAAAAACCCATTCGATTGGAATAAGAATAACGTTCGAATCGCCTGCAATTACGTCCTTAGAAGGAACCTTTATGTAACTGAGTCAATTTGTCACATTTGTTAGCTTAAAACGTTTAATCTGTAAATACATGTTCATACAGTAAGTTAGTAATTATCTTATTTTAAATAGTATGCAGTGACGATAAATCAATTATGTAAAAGGTAATGTATTTATTTATCACTTTGATTTGTTTAGAAAGTCAAATAAATTCTTATCTATCATCTTCGTATTTTTACTCGTATCATTCGATCAACTCTTTCGCAGTACGAAGTATTAGGTCAATAAGAAATTAGTTATCACTTATTAATTATTAGTTGCCATGGGGCAGTTAGTTGTATTCCATCTCTCCTATTAATACTGTTTGGATTAGCCCATATATGTAGGCCTTCGGTTGTTAGTCTTTCTTTGTAAGAATTAAAGCTTTTTTGAAGAATTCTTGTGCCATTGAAATCAGTCGTAAGACCCGATTCTACCGAGCGTAATGCTATCGCTGATTTGTTCTTGAGTTTTCTTACTGTTATGACTTTATGTCCGGCTAGTTATCACGTGATTTATCCACCAATCAAAATACGACTTATACAATCTTAGCACTGTGCCAAACCAATAACGTTCAACCGGTATGAGCAGCCTAGCGTCCTTATTGGTCCTATGTTCGCCCAACCTGTCCACTTCAATCCAGAACAGCAACACCATCTTCCATTATGCGAATCATATATTTCAAACATATTGGGTTTATATATCAAACAAACAGACCGCAACGCACCATAAAGTAGGAAATAACATTTGTACATAATAAAGCCAAAAAGTGACTGTTAACGTGGGAGGCAGTAGTCAATAAACTAAACATAGCATAAGAACAGTAAATCGTACAATAATAATATATAGGTCAAAATGAAGCTTAAAACAAGGGGGGAATATAGATATATATAATCTAGTTACTGAATATTTATACCATAAGAATAGATAAATAATATTGGTCCATTAATAAGTCTCAGAAGTTACTCGTAATGTAATCTTCGCTAAGATATAATACTTTCGTCGACTGAAGATTTAAGAATGTGTTTTAAGCAAAGTTTGTGTTCTTTCACTCTCAACAATCTTGTTTTTTTGGCTAAACATATTTCCGTCCATCCAGTATTAGTAATCTCTTGATAGTTGTTATATGTTATATGACAGAAGGTATATTATTAAGTTTATTAATATTGTCGAGTTGTAGTCACATATCAACAGATATTAACATTTATTATCTTTGTAAAACTATATACTGTAACATTTTCATTTTATATCCGGTTAACCAAGGGTTACTTTAAATATTAATTTTATCCCTGTTACAACTATTTACAATTTTACATATTTCAATGAAGAATATGCATACAGATATATTACATAGTCCGGTCGTCTAAGGAGAGGCAGACAAGACCGGACCACAATAATTTTCGTTTAACCATATCAATCATATTACTAATCTAAGAATCGATATTTCAAACAACAAAAACAAAACAAAAAAGTTAACTTTTACAAAAATCTCAATTCACTTTAAAAATAAATTATGATCCGTTCAAAACAATATAATTTGATCAACAATAATGTCAATCAACTAAGACTGCTCTAAACAATGGAGATAACTAAACCAATATGATTTACTTATACTGAACATCTTTCATTATAGGATATACATATAGAATGAAACAACATAGAAGATAATATAATTATGTTGTTCAGTGATAACCATGATAGGAAATCGATGTATAAATATCTATTCAATATTGTATATTATTCACATTTTATTTAAACAAATATATATTTATATATGGACGAACTTTGATTAGGTTTAAATTAATAATCGAAATGAATAGTGAAGATTGAGCAGAAGATACCTTTTAATGGATTACATCATATGAATTTTGATAAATAATGAAATAAATTTGTTGTTGTTGACATGACAACAACTCCATATTAATTTGTTCATGATTAAATAAAATGATGAGAATAATGATAATAGTAAATATTAGACAAAATAGTGATAGAAAGGGAAAAGATATTGTATTTAGAAATGTTTGTTTGAAGACAACATAGTGATATGAATAAGAAAAAAAATAGTAACATGGAGTGAATGGTAATTAAATTCTTATTATTCACTTGGTTTTGTTTACTTGTAGCTTCACATTGTTATTTAGAACTGCAATTGATCAGTATCTTGTTGACATATGTGGATCCTGTGCGAACTAACTTAGGTCACAAGCTTTATAAACAAGGGCGGACAGTAGCTAGCAGTGGAATCCAGGACGTTTCATCCTATTTAAGACAGTGTCCATCCCATTGCACAAGTAGGTGGCTATCAGGAATCAGTAGCTAAGTTGATAACGCGATGACGTTTGAGGCGAACGATTCCAGAGTGAACATTAACTCTGAGATGAAAGTACATCTAGCTGAATAGTCTCAAATGGGACGAAGCACTTCCTGGATTCCACTGCTAGCCACTATCAAGCTCTGCTTATAAATTCTTACCAGTATGTGATATTATGTCGAGTTTGAATTATTTTAACAGTTGTAAACATGGACTGATCATAGCTAGAACATTACCAAAAATCTAGAATCACTGGACGGCCATTTCGTTCTAGTTTAGGGCTTATCATATTCTAACTGATACTAATGACTTTTTCAAAATACTGTACTGATCACTTTATTAGGAATTGTCCCTATATTGGTATAGAGTAAAGAAACTCAATGAGAATTTTAACGATAACTTCTCTGCTGTATACAACAGACTTCGTCTTCTAAAATACCAAATTCGTACAAAACGACTCACTGCAAACAGCAATATAATGAATGTAAATGAACAGAATTCTTTTCTAATCAATTTAATAATTGAAAATTAGATTTCTACCTATATTTGTGGTGGTTGCTACTCATATTGACAGATATAAGTAGTATGTAACCTCAATCGAAAGTAGAGGGCTTAACAACAGATGTTTGAGATGATTAAATAGAAGAAAATGGGAACAGATGGCCGCTGGTATGAAAATGAAGGAACATAAAGTCTGAGACAATTGAATGAAAT
Organism: Schistosoma margrebowiei; assembly: GCA_944470205.2. Lineage (NCBI taxonomy): Eukaryota > Metazoa > Platyhelminthes > Trematoda > Strigeidida > Schistosomatidae > Schistosoma > Schistosoma margrebowiei. The sequence goes on from OX104032.1 coordinate 40,261,142, forward strand.
TTTGTTAAGGGAGTATCGTATTCACATGTTAACCAAATAACTATCATGTTATACTCCTACATATTTGGTTGTCCCTACCTGTATTCTTGTTCACTACATATTTAGTGATTTAGAATCTCAGACAGTACAATATATTTAAACTTTGATTAAATATTCTTACTTATAATTCAACACAATATAAAAATATTGACTTCAAGAAGATAATTCATGAAAGACTCAGTGGATGACAATTGATTTTTAGACTTCAAATGATCAGTTTATTGATAACATTACAAAAAATATTTATCCACAACGATGAACAAACAAAAAAGAAACCTCATTTCCGGTTATATTTTCATATGTACGTATTCACATCACCACTGTTATGAATAGAAAAGATTTTCCTTTTTATTTTGGCAAACATTTCCCAGTTTTTCAACTATTTGATCCAATATGTCTTAAGTTTACTGAATGGTTACACCCTTTGAGAAAGAAACATCATAATATATCCTGTGTTTATCTGTGATGCTTCAAAACCGTTGCAAAAAAATTCAACAACTTCTCATCGAATTCAAAGCGAAACATGATTCACTGTTTAACTTAAGAAATAATTGAATATGCTTCAAAGACACATTATGCAAGGAACTGCTACAGCTTCACCAAAGAGAGAAACAAGAAACTAAGCATACTCTTCGATAGATCATTTACAGTAAACTCTCTTTATGAACATTGGGTTAAAATAAGATATTGCGACAAAACCAAATTGAAAAGTTGAGTAGTGAAACTTTTAAATAAAACATTTTATGCGGCTAAGCTGTATAACGCCTTGTCCCACAGCTGTATATATCGATGTATCAGAGATAAATTACTAATTTTTTTCACATCGATATCTGTCAATCAATTTGATTGATCTTACTGAACAAATTATAATGATCTCAAACAACAGGCACAAACGTTATCTTGCCTGGCTTCATAAATGCTAATATAAAACAGTCAATAATTCAGTATTGAAATATATTGTTAATTCTGGTTATACCAAATCATCAAATATGTGCTTTAAAAATAATCTATACAATCCAATAAATTACTTCAAAACAAACGCGGATCGATAATTTATGGACGGCTAAAATGTCACTAATGCAATAATACATATACAAATTCTATTCGTTAAAGCGATACATATAAACTCTGATTTATTCATTACCCTAGGACTTAACTTTTCATAAACAATAAATTACTTGCAAATATATAATTTTGATATTTCTTATTTGTAATTAATTGTTATTAAGATCATTTAGAAGTTTAACATCTATTCTGAATATTCTGAGTACCATCTTAACATAACTTTGAATATCTAATAATTACGTAACCCTCTTTGAATACTTCAAATTATATAAACCTCTTTATATTATTCTACAGATTATTAATTAATTTATTGTAAATCTACTTATAAAACATGATGAAATGACTTCGTCTAGAATACAAAACATCCTCTTAATTAAATTGTTTTAATCTTAGTTTATTTACCTGTTGTGTACAAATCACATATAAACTAATTTATTTCATCAACAACAAAAAATAGAAGGAGCATTAAATAACGGTGATAACTAATTTTTAAATTCATGACAATTATTTTTAGTATCAGAAGGGGTTTGTGAAGATTTTGGAAATTTCACAGATTGAAATCATGAGTCAATTGAAGCTAGACCACCATAGAAAACCTGGAAGCACTGGACGGCCATTTTGTCCTAATATGGGACTCCTCAACAGTGCGCATCCATTTATGAATTTAATCTGTGAAATTTCTAAAATCTCCAAAAAACCCCTTCTGATAATCATCTGCTCACTAATTATTGACTTCAAGAGATACTCCTGGAGTTCTACTGAGAAGCCGTTATCAGTGGAGTTCAACCAGGTCTGTTGTGAGATATCAGCCCACTGAAGAAAATGGTGTACGTTGGCGCAACTTTGTGGATTGGTTGAAGTTAGACATTAACACCATTGGATGCTGCCTCAGTGGTTTAGTTGGTTAAGCGCCTGGCACGAGACTGATAGGTTCTGGGTTCGAATCTCTCAGGGTGAAGGATCGTGGATGATCACTGATGAGTTTTCCCATACTAGGACGAAATGGCCGTTCATTGCTTCCAGTTGTTCCATGGTGGTCTAATTACGGGTTTTTGTCGTCAAAGATTTTGGTGAGATTATAATTTATAGATGACTTTTAAGTGACGTTAAAGAAACTTTAAGAATGTCTACCTATAACTACAGCTAAATGCGGTTTATAAATTCACATTAACAGTTGATATTTCGGATTATGAATTCGATATATGGTTTTCATCACGTACTGACATCAGCTATAATGCTATAATGTATGATTGATTAAAAAATTTAATAAATATAATACATGTTATTACTAATTTTTTTATTGATTTATTCTATTTTAAATAATTAATCAATAAATCAACTAAATTTAAATAATTTCGATAAAATTTGAAATTTTTAGTCCAAATTAAAATCAATGATTTTATCAATTGGCCTAGTAACAAAAAAAGAAAAAAATTATTTTATCTACTTAGAACAACAAGAAAAAAAAATTTTTTTTACAGTATTCTTTAAGTACAATATGGTGAGAATGAGAAAGAATGTAAAAGGAGAAAAACAAATAATTCAGTTCAATTATTGTTATAACTAAATATTTTTATAAAATAATGAGAATAGTGATAAGTAGTCAATAAAACATATTAGAAGAGAGTTTTGTGGAGATTTTAGTAATTGTATAGTTTAAGAGGTATTTTCTGCAGTTCCAGTGGAATTCAGTCGAGTATTTTGTGGGATTGTAACTCACTGAAGACAATGATGGGGGGTGGTTCATTTTCATAGATTGGTTGAAGTTAGACATTAAGACCATTGGATTCCGGCCATCTCGTGTTTATTGGTTGTGCAAAAGATTTTCAGGTCCTGGGTTCGAATCTCGCAGGGATCGTGGATGCACACTGTTGAAGTGTTCCGTACTAGGACGAAATAGCCATCTAGTGCTTCTAGGTTTTCTATGGTGGTCTAGCTTCAATCGAATAATGAATTTAACTATAATATAAAACATGACTAAGAAATGTAAAAACGTAATTAACCTTTTAAATTGTCTAATGTGATTAAACACTATAAAGTATGAATATGTGCTAAAAATAAACCCGCAAGGATTGCATAAATAGTATTAGTAATTAAACAATTCCTCTATAATTCAGTAAAGTATGAAATTATAGTTTATAATTTCAAAGTTAACTACCAGCTTAAACTTGAAGTAGGATCAAAACGTGATTAAATGAATAGAATAAACAGTAAGGATAAGGTGACTTGAATTTGGAAAATATTGAGTTATTAATTAGTAAATTTTTGTATTTGTATACAATAAGATATAGTGGTTTAGTCACTACAATGTAAAGATTCTAAATAGCGATGTCATTATGTTTGTGACATTCACTTTCCCATTTTTATTTCATTATACAAATGTTCATATGACATGAAGCAAAATCATTAAAGAAAAATGACTGGAAATATATGAAGTAAGAATTTCCAATCTAGAGATTAAACGTTCGCGTTCGAAACCGAACGACACAGTTTCAAGTTTGACATGTGATAGATTATAGATTCACACTGTTAAGAAGTTCCATACAAGAATGAGATGATCATTCAATACTTTCAAGTTTGTAATGATGGTTTAGGCTTAGAACAATTTATAACATTCAACTATTAAAGCAGTGACCAGTGGACTTCAGCCGGGTCAATTGTGAGGAAGTACCTCACTGATGACAATGGTGGATGCGTCGATCAATTTCGTGGATTAGTTGAAGTTAGACATTAACACCGTTGGATGCCGGCCGGCTCAGTGGTCTATTTGGTTAAGCGCCCGGCGCGAGACTGATAGGTCCTGGCTTCGAATCCCACGAGGGATCCCACAATAGGACAAAACGGCCGTCCAGTGTTTCCAGGTTTTTCATGTTGGTCTAGCTTCGATCGACTCATGATCTCATTTAATGAAAATATTACAATTTCCACAAAACACCTGAAATTATTAAAATGTCTAATCTTTGAAATTTATTACAAATAATTTAGCTTAAAACTAAGTCTTCTTCCACATTTTGTTTTTTTCCAGCGTAAACTAAAGACATTGATCAAGGGTTAACAAAATAAATTAGATCTATTTAATATTATGTCCTTATTTTGTTCGAATGAAGTTTATTTAGTCCTAAAATTAAAAAGAAGCAAAATTAGAAGTTGATCGTTTTTTTATTATTTTTTTTCGAGATTTTCATGATTAAATTAGGAACAAAGAAAAAGGACTAACGTTTCTGGTAAAATGTACATTTATCAAATTTTAAGTGTATCAAATTATGTTTATGATTGAAAAAGTTAAATTTATCAGAATGGAGATTTGTAGAGATTGGAGTAAGTTTTAAGTTGAATTTATGAGTTGATCTAAGTTAAAACATCCATTGAAAAAACCTGGAAGCATTAAATAGTAGTTCTGTTTTGGTATGAGATTTTTCAACAATGCTCATTCACTATCTCAAACCAAAGTCCTTACACTAGATTTTTTAACCTCTGTCTACTGATCCGACATTCATAGGTGTTAGTGTTTAACTTTAATTGTTCCATGGCCTTGCTCAATCATTCGTCCATTGTTTGAGGAAGAAAGCTGTCTCACAGCCGACAGAGATTGTACTCTAATAGTTGCAGCTTTTCACCAGAACTCCAGGAAATTCATCTTGAAGCTAGTCCTTAGTGAGCATAGGATGATCATTATTAGAATGAGAGTTTATGCATTGAATTCATCTGTTAAAACTTTTATTTTAATTTATGCTTACTATTATCAAGAATTGAAACTATGAAATTTAATGGTTGTTCACGAATTCACTCGAATGCATAAAGAAATTTTCAATTTCATAGTTAGATCTATCTTTTTTTCTATTCTACTTTGGTTATTTTTATATGATAAACTTTCTGTTATACACATCAATTTACCAAAATATATAAAACGGATTTGCTCTTGGAAATGAATATACAATCACTGGGATGTCTACATAAAATACATTAGATTCTGTAGAGAGTTTTCTTTTGAGTACATTTATTATGATGCCATACAACTGTATGTCATTAGGGCCTAGATTTCTGAGTAAATATGAACAATGGATATAAGTAACTATTCAACAGAATTATTATTTTAAATAATATTTATATTTTTCTTATATCCCAGTGAGTATAAAAACTGTATTTCCTGAGGAAGTGGTTCAGACTAAGTCACGAAACATCAAAAATAGTTTTTTTGCTTATTGAAATATGAAAAAATGTACTTATTATTTGAAATTATCGAGTATAACATTAGCATTGATACATATAATATTGAGAATTATGAAGTTCACAGAAGAAAAGTGTTTACTTCATTGTTTCACAATATCAAGCAAATGGATTTATGTGACGTAGTTGTTTTTTTCATGATTATTAAATATCAAACAAAAACTATTTCTAGAGATTTGATTGTAATATAAACGCTGGAAAACTGTAATGTATTTCCACAAGAATTAAATGTATGCTTTACTCATTTTGATAGTGTTCTGTTCATAACAACGATACATGTTTCATTTATAGGGCGAAATTATAATTCATGGACGATTCAATCATGTATAAGATAAAAGATCTCGCATTTTGGCGAGAAATTCACTCATCTATTTGGTTAAATAGATTTTTAGCATTATAGCTGATATCATTTCGTGATGAAAACCCGAAATCCAGTTGTTAACCTGTGAATTCTAATTCTAATTCTTCACACAGGTTTATAACCTTCATTTGGTCTTGGTTATTGAATCAGTTTAGCATCGTTCATAAATTATAGTTTCACCATTTATAGCCTTTGTATAACGTGCTCCGAGATTGACTGTTTAATCATGAAGCTTCTATTAACGTTCTGAGCAAAATCATTGGTAACGATGACTTATTTATCCATTAAAGTTTCAAATGTACTCCTAATACATTGTTTTGTACTGAAATACCAAAGGAAGCATTATATTATTTAATTCATTAGAACTAATTAACTCAATTTATCATGATTTGACATTTTCTGGAAAACATTTTTTTCTTTTCATTTGATCAAATATACAACAATCTTTTAGTGAAATACGGGAATTCAATGAGTATGTTTAGATCATCTACTGATCGACAATCTAGCAATATTACATTTTCACTTGGTGTTGTTTAATATGTATCTTCCCATTGTTATTTACAACTGCAATTGATCAGTCTCATGTTGGCATTTGTGCATCTTGCGCGCATTGCCTCGATATAGCCTTAAGTCACAAGCTTTTTTAAGGAAAGATGGATAGTGGCTAACACAAGGAAGTGACTATTAGGACATTTAAAGCGAACGGTACTGGGTTCGAGTCATGGAGAGAACGTCAACTCTGGAATTCAGGTACATCCAGCTGATGAGTCCCGAATAGGATGAAACGCGCATCAAACTGGATTCCATTGCTAGCCACTAGCCATTTTTGCCTAATATTACACATTTTTTTGTCCGTATTTATTTTCCCCAAAAAAAACAGAAAAACTTGGCTTTAATAAATCCCTTGACAAAAACTCAAATATTCATATAACAACTAAGTAACCATATTGAGAGAAATAATCTTGGTCTTTCACAAACATCTTAAACAATAAAGTTGTTCTGACACACACACACAAACACACCGGAAAAAATCCTTATCACATTATTCATTTACCTATCTCATCAATTTTCCTCATCAACAACAACAACAACCAGTAAAAAGTATCTTAGTTATATGACATTGACAAGAGAATGTCATTTACATGTAGACATAATAAACGAATGAATGAATAAATATGAAATTAAAAAAACAAACAAACAAATAATTTATTCACACGTAAACAATTTTCTTTCGCTGGTTCTTGTTGGGTTTTTTTTGTTGCTAATTCTCTTTCTTCTTTCTCATTTCACAATATTGAAAACACCAACATTGGGAAAGTTAAATGGATGTACAATATAGAAATGGTATAGAAATTAGAAGAGAAGAAAAAAACAACAACGATCTGTTCAGATATACCATAAATATACAATTGTTTCTGATCATTACTTAATAGTTCATATATATACTAATCAAAATTTGATAAATTACATAAAATAATGAATAGTTATTACTGTTATAGGTGCATTTGACAGATAATGATAAATGAAATATAAAAGTGTTTGTGTGGTTATGTCATAAATATTTTGTAGTTTATTTCATTGGTAATTATAAGTACAAAGTTGTAAAGATTGTTAAGTATTGATTAAGATTATGAATCAATCAGTGTTAGATTATGATTGAAAACCTGTAAGCATTAGACAGCCGTTTCGTACGAGTATGGGTTTGAATCTCACGTGAAGGATTATGGATGCACACTGTTGAAGCGTTCCGTAATGGGACGAAACGACTGTCCAGTGTTTCCAGGTTTTCTATGGTGGTCTAATATGATTGTATTCATGATCTCAGTCATTGGTGATTATTGGTTTATATATATATATATATTCTTATTTTGAAAGTGAAACTTGTATTTTCATTTTGGAAGTTTGTATACAACCAAAAGAATACAGAATGATATAAAATGGGAGAAATTATGTTAAAATATATGCCAGAGTTACCAGTAATATGTACTGTATCAGTTTAACTTGAGGTTACGTAGAGGTGTTTGACTATAAAATCTCAATGGCGTGGTCCCGGGGAAACCCATTTTAAAGTCATTCAATAGTGTATACACAGTTACCAATTGGTTTAGAGGTTTACTTATTTAATGTTACTCCTAATGGAGCATAGGCCACCGACCAGCATTCTTCAACCCACTCTGTCCTGTACCTTCCTTTCTAGTTCTATTTAAATCTTGTTCATGTTTCTCATGTCTGTCTCCATTTCTCGAGGCAATGTGTTCTTTGGTCTTCCACTTCTCATTTGACCTTGAGGATTCCATGTGGAGGCTTGTCTTGTGACGTAGTCCGGTGCTTTCCTAAATGTGTGTCCTATCCACTTCCAACACCTCTTCCTGATTTCTTCCTCCGTCGGGATCTGGTTTGCTCTCTCCCACAATAGGTTGTTGCTAATAATGTCTGGCCAACGGATCCGAAGTATTTTGCGTAGACAACTGTTACCAAACACTTGTATCTTCTGGATGATGGGTTTCGTAGTTCTCCATGTTTCCACCCCATACAGTAGAACTGTTTTGACATTTGTATTGAAACTCCTGACCTTGGTGTTGGTTGACAGTTGTGTTGAGTTCCAGATGTTCTTCAGTTGTGAATATGCTACTCTTGCTTTACTGATCCGCATTTTCACATCTGCCTCTGATCCATCGTGCTCATCAATGATGCTGCCCAGATATGTAAAGGTTTTTACATCTTCCTTATCTTGTCCGTCAAGTGTGATTGGATTGTTGCATGCTGTGTTAAATTGGTGAATCTTGCTTTTCCCTTTGTGTGTGTTATGACCTACTGGTGCTGAGGCTGCTGCTACGCTGATCGTGTGCATGTGTGATAGACGAGTCAGATCATCTGCGAAGTCTAGATCGTTCAGCTTCATCTCATTATAATGTCCATTTCTATAGATCGAATTAAGTTTTTATTTACAAGATTCTCTAGAAGGCAAAATGTGTTACATTACATTAACTTTCACAAATAAATCAACTGCTGAACGATGTATCCTCATTACTTTCATCAATTGATTGGAATAATAAGCTAGACTAAAATAGTACTAAACACGAATTTTTGTGGTCAAAAAGACAAACCAGAGTGTGATTCTAAAATTTATTGGTAAAGGTAGATACCTTCTACATATATGAAATCATTAATTTCATATATTAATATGTAAATAAATAATCATCATAATTTACACTAGTGACTAATGTTGACTAGATTGTAATTGAAAATCAGAAAACACAGGACAGATGTTTAGTCCAAGCATAGAATTATTCAACAGTGTATATTCAGTCCCTAATCGTAATGTAAATTATCTTCACGAAATTTTCTCACCGACGATAAACCTGTGCTCACTGGTATCTAGATTTTAGATATATATCCTGGAATTCTAGTAAATATTGATCATTTGGGTTCCATATTGTTGTGTTAGACGGTTATTCATAACATAGAATGGAAGATGATCATGTTATATCGTATATTGGCTAAAGCTAAACATGTGAAATATTAGATGGTGGCTCAGTGAACTAGAAATAAAATGGTCTTCATGACATCAAAGTTTCTGGGTTCCCTTATTGGTGAACGATAGGTGTTCACATGCAAGAAGGTCTATTTTACGAATTAAAAGTTGTTGAGTGCTTTTCTGACCTTAACAACCAACTAATGAAGATCAGTCAGTGGTTTAGACCATAAAAATAATTATTTACAAAACTATGAAAATTCCAGTCTTTGTAAACTCCTTAAAATAATTTTCAATATTTTCAAGAACTACTTTTCTAAAGGAACTGTAGACGTACAACATACTTTACTGAAATAAATACAAATGAAAAATTTACCACTAACTAAACATGAAGAAACGTTTATGATAAAGAAACAACAAGAAAGAGAATTAAAATGACTTAGAAAATTAGATGTCTAAATAAACTGTTATCTTCGGAGATTTTAATAACAAAAAATATTACTTAACTTAGTGTAATAATTCTATTCATCTGTTACACTGAAAATGCCAAAGTTCTTTTGTCTGGAACATTCATATATTTCAGTGAAAACATGGATGAAGTGAAAACCGCGTAGCAAGACAATAGTACGAGACAGATATATCCATCATACCAGAAAATTAAGATGATGGAGAAGATTTGTATCTCAAGCTATATGGCTTAATTATGAAGCATTCATTGTTCATTTGGACAAAATCACCAGCGCAAATGTCATGCAAAATTGAAAATTTTTGATTGTCGCATCTAGCTAGTTGTGGATTAACTGTTGTTGACCCTTATGAACATAGAGAAAATGTTGAAGTTTTGACCAGAGAGAACTGCAGAAAAAAACATGAATTCCTGGAAGATTGTCACTCAATTCAAACAAATATTAAAAGGTATATCAAAAACGACCCAAATTATCGATGAATTAAACGGATCATGGACAAATACATGGTAAACAGCCAGATTAAAATGAAAGATAAATAAATATAGAAAAGTGGTAGGACAGAGGTCAACAACAATCAATCAAACACAATGTCCACTGGATAGGTTATCAGTCGTGTATGGAGAAATTCGGAAAGCTCATCCAACTATGTATAGAAGAATTTTTTCAGAAAGATAAACAAAGTTTCATGATTTATTCATCTAGATGAAAGATTGAAACTTCACTAGCAACAAAACCTACTGTTCATTATTTTACACACCTAAAACAATACTTGTACTTATAGTATATAAAAGGTATATAAAACTGCTTTGTACTTACTAACGCTAATAATTATTTATATACATCGTTCGTTTGACATCTTCTTAATGATTCTCTAATTCTGAGTTCCGTAAATATAACATGTGAACAACATTTCAGATTACCGTGTGACAGCCTATTCACTGAAATTTGGAGAGCTCGAGAAAAAAATTACTAGTTAAGATAAAGATAAAACAAGTAACAGGGAGAATAAGAATACAAATAATGCTTAATGAAAACTTTAATAAATCTAAATTTACTTACTTCTTTACTCCTGTTATACATCCGCGATGAACATGGGCCACCTACCAACCCAGTACTGGTCGCTTCAAATGTCCTGATAGCCACTTGTTTTTGTTAGCCACTAACTATCTTTGCTTGAAAATGCTTGTGACTTAAGGCTATATCGAGTCAATGCACGCAGGATGCACATATGCTAACATGAGACTGATCAATCGCAGTCGTAAATAACAATGGGAAGTTACATCTTAAACAACATCAAGTGGAATTATTCAGTTTTCTGTTTTTGGAAACTGTTTGTGTTTTAGTCGATTTATATTTATTTGTAAATTGAAGCAAGAAACTATTTGACAATGTTCAAGAGAGCAAGAACAAAGAATTGGTGCAGAATAATATGAATTGATTTTATTTCATTCGATTCCCATCAGCTGCTTACAACATAGAATATTCAAAATCAACGTTATTACAGATATTGAGTGGGGTTATTAGAAATGAACATGTATATCATGATGTAACGAAGATTCCAACGGAGTTAATAATATCATAAAAAATTGTTTGTTTCGGAGATAGTGATTAGAAATCATAGAGCTAACAAACAATAAATGATTATGTAATGAAATAACTGAAATCAAATTAATGATAATAAAGAAGGATATGACGGACTGATTTCAATGTTCTGGAACTGTTTCTTGCTCAATATTCATTAATCAATCCGAGACAAAAAATTTTATGACCCTATTTACTCTATTTGAAATCTTTGCTACATCATGATACACATATTCATCTCTAATCACCCTCCCCCCCAATATTTGTAATAACTTTGATATTAAATACGTTGTAAGTTGTAAGCAGCTGATGGAATCTAAAGAAATAAAATAAATCCGTTTAGTATTCTATATCAATCTTTGTTCTTACTCTCTTCAAGATAATAAAACGGAACCATGTATATGACAATGTTCAAATAAGATCAAATTGATTGAAATAGAACAACTGACTTACAAATTGTATAATTCAATTCTAAATGATGTAAATATCAATTCTGTTACACATATGTAATAACATAAATAATAATTGAAACAATGTTATGTAACTAATATTCAACAAATAATGAATCTTTATTGACATGATTTATTAATTCTACAAACAATTAACTTGTCATAATTAATTATGCTTATTTAAATTAAAATAATTTGGTTGACAGATTTATAAAACAAAATAAACTATTCTTAAATATCAGAAAGGGTTTTGTGGATATTATAGTAATTTTAAGTGAATAGTTAAGTGCTCCCTCACGAGACTGATAAGTCCTGTGTTAGAATCTTGCGGGGGTAGGTGTTATGACATTGAATCGCCTTTACCCCGTTGATACTTGTTATGACTTGACCTTGGTCTGTCTAGTCTAAATTATGACCTTGACGCGAAAGGGTGAGCGGTTAACCTTGGGTCTAGCACGTGCGAGCTCGAGATGGAGTAGAGAGAACTATTCTAGAACCTGACTGGTTGGCAAGCACGCAAGTGAGAGAAGACAAGACAGTTGGAACACTGAACTCTGGATTCTCTGAATTCAGTTTAATATAAAAATGTACATGAATAAATAAGTAAATATCTTGACCACGACGTACAATAATTTGGATAAATACAGTTATGCCGAAAACTGGGAATTAGGGTAGAAAATACGGTGCAAAATATTATGTTTAAATTACAATATTTTCGGAACAAAAAAGGGTATGGTAGTGAATGATACATAGAACGAAAGCTCATGTTATGTAGAATAAGATAGGGACAAAAATAAATATAAGTGTTATACAGGGTTTGAATGAAATGAATTAACGTCTCAAGAAAATGGCTTTCGTAGTTGTCTGAGCTTCCTAATTCCTAATCCACAACAGTAGGGATCGTGGATACGCACTGCTGAGGAGTCGCACAATAGGACGAAACGGCTATCCAGCGCTTCCAGGTTTTTCATGGTGATCTAGCTTCTAAAATCTCCACAAAACCCCTTCTTATAATAATCATCTGTTCATTAGTGACTGACATCAAGAGGCATATCCTGGAGTTCTAGTGCAAAGCCGTTACCAATGGAGTTCATCCAGGCCTGTTGTGAGATATCAGTTCACTGAAGACAATGGTGTACGATGGCCCAATTTCAAAGATTGGTTGAGGTAAAACATTAACATCATTAGATGCCGGCTCAGTGACCTGGTGGTTAAGTGCTCGCGCGCGAGATTGATTGGTCCTGGGTTCGAATTCCACAGAGCGGAATCGTGGATGCTCACTTCTGAGGTGTCTCATACTAGAACGAAATCGCCGTCCAATGCTTCCAGGTTTTCCATGGTGTTCTAGCTTCAATCGACTCATGACCTCATCTATTGAAATTACTACAATCTCCACAAAACTCCTAATACTAATATTTATATATTGGATCCAGATCACTAAATAGCAGATCAGCATAAATGTAGTATTTAACTTATTATTGTATAATAATCAAACTGTAAATATATTCTAACGTATAGATAAAGAATATTTATTTCATTTCAACATGATTTATATTTTCATTACATTTAATTATGGGTATTATATAGTAACCATAGTGATCCATCACACATACAAACATATAATTCTTATTATTGGTAATTATCAATTATAATGTAGAAAATATATTTTGACGTGCATATAAATAAATATTCTATTCTATTCACAAAACAAAGTGTTTCCTAAGAAAAATTACAATAGCAAGATGTATATGCCGGATTTGAAGAAGTGAAAAACACTTTTAATCTTGCCGGTACATTTACATTGGAATTTACAAATGAAAAACAAACAAAACAAAAAGACAAGAAATATGAATTTGAAATGTTAAATTTATTCATTCTTATGATTGTCCATATTGTTTTCATATGACATTTTAACACGAGTTTAATTTTTTTTCTATTTTATGAAATATAGGATGATACTTTATTTAAAATAATTAGGATGAATTATATATTGTCAAGTATGTAGTTATTACATAATCATTGTGCTTGGGTTCAGTGAAGTGGAATTATAATTTATGTACGATCATTTGTGTAATACAATAGTCATCATGAGAAATGTCAACCTTTTATTAACACTTATAAATTAATTTCAATGGTTAAGATCATGAGTCACCGTGGAAAACCTGGAAGCACTGGACGGCCGTTTCGTCCTATTTTGGGACTCCTCAGCAGAGCGCACCCACGATCTCGCTCTCTGTGAGACTCGAACCTAGGACCTAGTGGACTCGTGCGCGAGCACCTAAACACCAGAACAGTGAGCTGGATGGCATCCAACGATTTTAATGTCTAACTAATCGACGAAGTTGAGCGACATATCCATCATTGTCTTCAGTGAGTTACTATCGTACAACAGACCTGGTTGAACTCCACTGATCACTACTTCTGACTAGAACTCCAGGATATACCTCTTGAAGCCAGTCACTAGTGAGCATATGTTGATTACTATCAGATGGGTTTCGTGGATATTATAGTAATTTCGATGGTTAAGATCATGAGTCAGTTGAAGCGAGACCACCATGGAAAACCTGGAAGTACTGTACGGCCGTTCCGTCCTATTGTGGGACAACTCAGCAGTAGTTGATTTCATGAGTTAGATATAAACAACGTTAGATACTGGCCGGTTCAGTGGTCTAGAGATCATGGATGCATACTACTGATGAGTCCCATACTAGAATGAAACGGCTGTCCAGTACTTCTAGGTTTTCCATGGTGGTCTAACATCAACTGACTCATGAACTCAACTATTAAAATACTATAATCTCTACAGAAGCGCCTTTCTGTTAATAAGAAATTAGGATAGGGATTTAGTGTTGGAACTTGAAGTTGGTAATAATAATAATAATAATAATAATAATAATAATAATAATAATAATAATAATAATAATAATAATTATTATTATTATTATTATTATTATTATTATTATTATTATTATTATTATTATTATTATTATAGTTTTCATCGCCAACTGACATCAGCTTTATTGTCAAAATGTCATTTAACCATTAGGATGAATGACTTTTGTGCGAAAATTGAAATAGTTGATAAGTTGTATAAAATTTTCTTTGTGTTTAAATTGTAATCCAATAGTTGAAGATTTATCTAACCATTTTGATTATTAATTTAATTTCGGTAAAAAGAAAACCTATTTGTTTATGTATTACTGTTTGTCCATAATTTCAAACACTAAACAATATTTCAATTTAAAAGAATTTCACATGTTTTACATATTGAAACTAAAGGAGGAGCTACATTCATATTCCAAGTATAATTTTAAGATCCATATTTGGTAATTAAACACAAAACTATTCCAATCTGTATGAAAGTTTTTCATCACTCTGTGTAATCTCAACCTTTTATGTGATCCTTCTGAAATATCATATTGTATGAATGAGTCTAATACAATGATTTATAAAACTATACACTTAAATTGGATATGATTGTTATACAGTCTGACTAATAAACATTATCTCAAGATTTACCTTATTTAATAGAATTAACAGTGGGAATTTATTATCTCTAAACTACCTAAAAATCGTACTTTTTATGTTTTAATTATCGTGGATGATTTTATATTTCATTGATCCACTGAAGAATCTTATTCAAATGACGTAATCGTCCCAACAAACTCAACTTTTTTTTAAAATAAAGAAGGCTTTTACTTCTAATATGACAAACAGATAATTTTATACAAGAAGGGAGTTTTTTTACCATGTCATCTTAGATACTTTGTGATGTAACTAGAGCACAGTTATTTATTTATTTACAGATTAGATTAAGAGATTCATATATTTATGTGACACTATATAGTCATGGTAACATTGAGTATAAGATAAACGTATAAAACTCATTTATTTCAACATTATCATAACGTTCTGATAGGAAAATAGTAACAGAACTGATTTCAGTGGATAAACCGCTGACGGTAAACGAACACATTTACACAAAAGTTCTATCAATAAAAGGTTCACCGTATCAGCTGTGTAATTAATCCATTGACCTATTCGAAGCTAACTTTTTTGTAGTACTGGCATTCTTAAAACTATTTCATAATTTGATCATTCCTTGTTTTTGATTATTATATGATGACTTAATCGAATACCTCCCATGTAAGTTGATGAACTAATTCAGAAAGTCAAAATAATAATCCACATTCTTAACGATTAATTACACTGACAATTATATGACTACAAATAACAAATATATTTTTGACTGAGATCATGAATCGATGAATGTTAGACCACCATTGAAAACCTGGGAGCACTGGACGATTGTTTCACCATTGTAATAGACTCCTCAACATTGCGCGCCTAATGTCGGTACAACATTCATCAGTTCATGATCCAAGTCAACGACTCAACAATCTCCACAACCTCACAATGATAATAAATATATTTATCAAAGCAATATTCATTTACATTTTTAACGTTATATTACAATCAGATATGAACAATGAAAACACAGAAATGTTCTCTATCTGTCTAGGAGAGATTTCCATTATTTACATCCATTCATAAGTCCAAGGTGTTCAATTAGAAAATCACTAATCAAATGAAGTTAGATGGAACAGATAGATTTTGTTAAAATCATATCATATGATTCACAAAAAATTAAGTCTTTTTGTTCATTGAACTGACAAGTACAGTACCCAGTATTTAAACAAAATAATAACAGATGGTGTAATGGTTGTGCTTCGTTGACCAATCACCCTCGTAACCGTTATCATATAATCCTCAACGCTGTTTGAAATCAGAAGGCAAAGAGAAGCAGCGACTACAGTTTTATTAGCAGATAACTCAAACCACAAAGCAGTGAGGCGAATGAGTGAGTCAGCGAACCGAGAGTGTAGTGTTAATGTACATAATTATATATGGAAATGAATCAATTAAGCAGCTAGTAATAAAGCTAGCAGAATGAATATATGCGTAGGCGGTAAGCAATGTTCAAGCATACATTTTTCATACAAGCACAACAATAATAAATGTACAATAAGTTGTTATAGTACGGATGACTTTGTCCTCTAAATAAGTTAACAAAAGGGCTTAACTGGGTTGAATGAGAAAAAACTCAATTGCACGTGAATTGATATAATAGAATGTGTGAGTATTTAGTTTTAATTATATTCAGTAGTAAGTCTATATTTAAAGCAATTAAGTCCGAAATTTCTTTAGGTTGACAAATGTATTCATCACGTAGTTTATTGAATACAGAAAAATGTTTAAAGATTATGCTTGAACTCATAATATTTACAACAGTTTTGATAGTAGTTCAGTGAGATCGATAACAAAAACGATTAATCTGAAAGTGGTAATTGCCAATTTTAAATTAGTTTAAAGAGTCTAAATAGGCGAGACTTTAATTTATGGACGAGCCAACCAGAAGCGTTTGAGAGATTTCAAGCTCATGGCGCCAACTTCAGTACTTAATACTAACGTAGGATCGGTTCACAGGGAATTTTGTTAAAAACGTGATAATTGTGGGGCTATAACAAATAAAACAGCGAAACTATAATTTGTGGACTAATCAGTTAGGTATAAGATGAAAGATCTCGAATTTTGGCGCGAAGGCCTTTCAGTCATTTGGCTAAATAGATTTCTGGCATTATAGCTGATGTCAGTTTGTGATGAAAACCCCATATATAATTCTTAAATAAAGCGAATTATGACAATTATTGCGAACTAGATAATAAAAGCACCAGTAACACTGGCTGCAGCCAGGTACTACAATATATACGGATGATTGGAGAGCGTACAGATTCTTACATAGGCTTGGTTATTTGCATCGTGTCGTTATCCACAAGTGGCATTTTTCGGACTCAACAACCGGAGTGCACATAAACAATATTGAATCTATGTGGTCGAGGATGAAAGAGTTTTTGAGACTTTATCATGGATATCAGTTATTATGGTATTATTTTGAAGATGCAAAAATTTACATTTGTGAAATGTGGTAAATCTGCCAACAGTTATACAATACATAAAGAAAGATATGACTTCATTGCTAATTCATAATATGACATTTCAATACTCAAATATCCGACAAGCTATTTCATACAACTTAATACACGAATAAAGTGTTTAGATTTTGTAATAACTGAATCGATGAATGAATGAGTTTATGAACATAACAAAATAATTTATTAGCAAAGATGGATAATGGCCGACGGGTTCGAGTCCCAAGGTGAAAATAAACTTTGGAATACAGGTAAATTTCTTTAGGATTCCACTGATAGCCACTATCTATTTTTGCTTATAAAGCTTGTGATTTAAGGAAATATTGAGGCATTCTGCACAGGATGCACATATACGAACAAGAGACTGATCAATTGTAGCCTTAAACAACGATGGGAAGATACAAACAAACAACACTATGTGAATATTAAAAAAATAATAATTAAGATGAATTTTAAATTTGAGAAAAATATTTAATATACAATATACATCAGTATCTACTCATATTTATTGTCAGGGGAAATTTTATTTCCTTATATATGGAATGTCAAATGAAAGAATACACACCTATTCTCTCATAGTGATTTAACTATCATTCATTATTCATAATGTTTCCTGTGTAGAGTTGATTTATACATAAGTATATCAAACGGTTCGGTTAACTAACAAAATCTATCACCAAAAGTATTCTAATCACGGTATCGTTTATCATCATGACAAATTGATTTTTTCAAATCTATGTGAAAAGAACCATCTGTTGTGAATTCGACTGACATCAATAATCTTAAAAAAAGAAATCATCTGCTTAATTCTATTGTTATTTGAGACTATAATTTTGTGCTTGAACCAAATGGTTTATTTACATATATATTAAATACAATTTATGGTACATAATGTTTATTATCATAAAGCATATGATTGTAATGTGGTGTGGGTTACTTATATCGATACAAGTAGTATATAACGGTGGTCAGGTATAGAATTTATTTCAGCAGAAGATCGATAAGGAAAGAACGGGGACGGAACACATTTGGTATGGAAATGCATGAACAATGAAATCTGAGACAATGGACTGAGTATGCATCAAAAGTGAAGATCAAAGAGAAGAGAACATGTACAGAAAGTGATTAGTGTGAGAAAGAAGAGACATTCAAGTCTGAAACAAATGATTGATATTTTTCAAATGAAGTATTACTGTATGGTTATCAGATTTTGCTAAGAAATTTTGTTTACGTTTACTAAAATGCTACATATCTGGACATTTTATTTCACAGTGAACGGTTATTTCTTATTCTGATTCGAATCTTCAGGTTGTGCTACTAGCTGATGACAAGTCTCTACTTTCTTTTAAAAAGTGTATGTTTAATAAGTAACATAAAATGCTTAGGAAACAGTTCAGTAGCTATTCCTTAAGAGTTCTACGTTCATTAACTACTAACGTGCTTACTTACGCCTGTCACTCTTCGTCGAAGAGCAGAAGCCACTAATCAGCCCTCTCCATCTAACCCTGTTGTTTTGAGTTCCATATGTTCTTCAGTTGTAGGGATGCGGTCCTTGCTTTGCCGATTCTCACCTTTACGTCAGCATCTGATCATTCTTGCTCATCGTGAAATATTCTGCGCCTTCCAGAGCTTCTCCAATTAACTACTAAATAATACATGAAATGTTTTAAAAATAATTTTTAAACTGAATGGAACTCAACTGCATGAAAGAATTTATTGATTTAATATATTATAAAATATTTGTTGACTAAATTAACTAAACAGACGAACAGAGGAGGGAATACATTTTTATCTAATAGCTTATTATCATATCTCTTTATTTGTGTGATATAATGCCATGTGATGGGCTTGTTTGACAGAAATATTATTCTTCGAAATGTCTTATAAGATTAGTGATGCTGCATTTAAAAAATAATTAAAGGTTGAAGGTAAACAGCGCCATTATATTAGCATTCAAAGATTATGATGATCAAGTCTGAACAAATTATTAATACATTCTAATAAAGTCTAGGAATTATCTTGGATGTTTTTGATTGAGACCGTGTGTCGATCAATTTTACACTACCATTAGAGACCTGGAACCACTGGAAGGACGTTTTGTTCTAGTGTGAGATTCTTCACTAGTGCATATCAACGATTCCGCATGTGGGATTTTAACTCAGGACTTTCGGTCTCTCGCGTAAACGCTTGAACTCTAGATGGTTTAATGTGTATCAAGAGAATGCCAAGGTAAACATCTACCATGGTGATGAATATCGATGAACATGTTAATTTAAAGCAATAAGTCAATGGTCTACTTTAAATGTAATCTGTACAGTTACTGAACCAATGTATACAAATGTAAATTCAACAAGAAAATTTTATAATTTGTAAACAGCTTATTTCATCACACAATTACATAAACCAAACCTTGGATTAATGACATATTCGTTGAAAGTTAGATTGTAATCACTAAAGCTGAAGGGTGGAAAGTTTAATGGTAGTATTCAAGACAAATAAATATATATCATTCATGGCAAATAACGTTAAATTATAGATGTATACTCGTTATCTCCATTGAATTAATAATAACACACTTACTTAAAAAGGTGTCACCATGTCTTACGAAGTAATATCAAATATATGAAAAAGCTTGGCTCAGTAAACTATGAAATAGACTTGTGTTTTTGAATTTCCATCCATTGTTGTATAATCGATACTTACTTCTGAAGAGTCACATAAAAATATGAATTAACTAGTCAGTGATTCTCAGTTAACAGTGATTGCCTAACTAAAATCGACTCATAATACAAATAACAGAAGTTTAGTTTATTGAATCTTCAAATAAATGAATTTTGACGAAACTATAAATTATGGCCGAACAACTCAGATCTAGGAAGGTAAGTCTTGGATTTCGGCGCAAATTTCACTCACTTATTTGGCAACAAAGTATCCTAACAATCATCTGGACAATTGTTTGCTTTATATACCATCTATAAAAAGCTGCTACCAACTATTATAAAAAATGTGAAATTAGTCTTGTTTAAATAACTAGATTTGATAATTGTATGTAATGTATGTAAAATACAAAAAATCTTAGTTTTACTATATCAAACATGATATACAACATGTCATGTATAAGTTACCGCGAACCATTGATATTTGACGAATTTTTGCATTAAACAATTTCTCTATTCATAACAATCTTGAGTTACATGACGCGATCATATTTCCACCAGTTAACATAATTGCATTTTTTACAAGCCTTAAATATCGAAGCAATCCACTCAGTCTGAACATAAAGAAGAAGTGACTGATTAAGTTGAATTTTCGGTAGTTCAACAATTTGGTGAATCGGAAATTTAATAAATAATATATTTGTGTTTAAACGTATCATTATTGGATCTCAGTCTGAATATACACATTTACGCTCAGATTTTGAATATTTATTTACCTGAAGAGTACCAAAAAATGACGAAACACTCATTTAATATTGCATTTTTTGACAAATATTATATATCTATAATCAGAAACAAATGAAAATTACTAGATCCAGATTATAATATAAATGATTATAATATAAATTATAATATGTATATATTACTTGCTTACCTACACATGGACCGCTCACCAGCAATCTCAATCCAACACTGTCTTGGGCGATTCTTTCCAGATCTTTTCAGCTGCTGTTCATGCTTACCATGTCTGCTTCCAATTTGTCAGTGCAATGTGTTCTTCGGCCTTCTACTTTTCCGCTTCCCTTCAGGATTCCAAGTTAGTTCTTGCCTCGTGATTTCCTTAATGTCTATCCTATCCACTTCCAATGTCTTTACACAACTTTCGATTCAGCTAAAAGCTGTTTCGTCTTCTCCAACAGTAGGCTGTTGCTGATGGTATCCGGCCAATGGACATTCATTCTCTTACGTAGACATTTGTTTTTAAATACTTCTACTATTTTGATGATGGTTGTAGCAACTCTCCGAATTTTACCACCGTACACTAAAACTTTCTTGATGTTCGTATTGAAGATTCTGACTTTGATATTGGTTGATAGTTGTTTTGAGTTCCATGTGTTCTTTAGTTGCAAAAATGTTACCCTTGTTTTACCAATCCTTGAAAGGTTTCACATCCTCCAGAGTTTCTCCATCAAATGTGATTAAGTTGGCGTTCTTCGTGTTGTATTTAAGGATCTTACTTTATCCTTTGTTTATGTTGAGGCCTGCTGATGCAAAACCCGCTGCTACACTAATCGTCTTTATCTTCATTTGTTCGTGTTTATAAGAATAGAACGGTTAGGTCATCTGAGAAGTCCAAGGCGTCTAATCGATTCAGAGCAGTTCATCGTATTCCATGCTTTCTCACAGATGTCGAGGTCTTCGTAATCCCATCAACCACTAGAAAAAAGATAAAAAAGTAGAGTAGACAGGCTTGTCTGATCAAACAATAGATAATCAGAAAATCGAATCATTCGAATATCAATTATGTTTTTTCCTTGTCTATTTTTCTAAATAGTTAATTTTCTAAAAATAATTGTATTATCAGTAGTTCCATTAGTTTTTTTTTGTTTTTGTTGTTGCTGTTTTTCATAGTTGCCAATTGTTTTTTTTTACAACTAAACATGCATATTGTACATTGAAAGACTTTTTTCTTTCTCATCAATGATAAGAGAATTATAATCTATTCATGTAAATTTTGATAGGAAGTATGAAACAATTTTTTCAAGTACTATTCAATATCTATACTTTGTATGCACATGAATCCGCCAGGGAGCACCAGTTCCCTCAAGATTACAGGCACACTTTGCTGACGAGTGCCAAGTAGCACGAAACACGGGTCCAGGGTTTCCTGTTGACTACCTCCAACCACCATCTAAAAAATAGTTTGTATAGTTTTATTGTGTAATATTCTATTTGATTTTATTTGAGCACATAGATATTGGTACAAAGGGGCACCAGATGCATGTGTGATACACAAATCTCATTTGATTTGTGTGAGGTCTGTGATATGGCCTGGGTGGACAGATCAAAGTTGGTGGTTTTGTTAGGGGGCCACACTCAGAGCATTCGACCTAAAGGTTTGATCCATAAGGCAGTGGAGCAACATCAGGTGGTGCAGTCTCATGGTTGCCAGTGACCAACGACTGGTTCATACGTCATTTGTTACTTTAGGATACTGGAGCTCTTGTGCACTATTGATTTGAAATCAGGGATTTCCAACTCCGTTAGGTGAACTCTCCGTGTCCACCGACCCGGTTAAAGCGCCGGATATTCTCTTCTCGTTCTTTCAATTTCGCAAAGAACACCCGTGGTGCGAGAATGAAGAACTTCCCTGGTAGAGGCTTTATACGCGTGGCAATGCGAGAGCATTTCGAGAGGGAGAGTTGACACTCTTCACTCTTGGCCGTACCAGGGCATTTGGAAATTGTGTAATAAATAACAAAGATTTTGATGCAATTCAATTTATTTTGGTGTGATTCACTGATAGATTGATAATTGTAAGGTTAACTTTGTAAAATGTTAAAAGCAAATGTTATGAGACTCATCTCTTTATATGATTAAACAATGTAAACTAATGGATGTAGACTAATTGATTTAAAGTCTACAGAATTAAGATCATAAGATTTTAAGTTGATCCCCTGTTGAAATCGTGAATGAACACCGCCGTGAAGATCAAAACAACTGCCAATGATTACTAGTTATTTAACTAAGATCAGTTTGTGATACAAAATAATATAAAACATCGATTAATGACGTAATTATTTATGTTAAAACATAACATTTATCATATAACCCTCTTTACTCCTATTAAATAAGTAGTAGAAAATGATAATTACTACAATGTAATAAAAATAATCGTTCAAAAGAAGGAACAAAGCTTTATTGAATAAATTATTTAGACAGTATTGCATTTTTTAAAATTTTTTTTATATAAGTATGTTAGCAGCTATTTTTTTATACAAACAATTTTCTTAGATATTACACAAAGTAATTTATTGGATAATAAATCGAAATCAGGTTATTTTTAGTATAATGTGATACTTCTAAATACAATTTCTCTTTTCAGTTACTTTGGATTTGTTTTATAAATATAGATAATAATTGAAACGTTTGTGAACGGTATGTTTTTTATGTCGATTTATGGAATAGTTCTGACTTCATTTCCAGAGTTCTCAAGCTGATATCACTTTAAACCATAAATTCCTTTATAACTAAACAATAACGATAAACTTAATTTTTGAGACAACTTCTGAGGCCCTAAAGAACCCGAAGAGTTTCCATCCAATCGGATCCTGATGGAGCTTTCTAGAATATCAGCGTGGCATACTACAATTGAACGATAGACCAACCTACCTCTTTGAGGATTGGCTAAATTATAATGATGTCATAACTAACGGTAATATCTAAAACTACCCGTGATTCTCACCGAACAATCAGTGGTTCTGTTTCTTCTGTCTTCTGATTTATGGAAGTAGGGGGTTCTATATATTTGAATACAGTTGGTTTTATATCGTATTTCTGCGTTGGTCATGTAGCCAAAGTAACACTATTAACCTATAATCTCGACTATATTAAGTAGTAATTAAAAGTGATGCACCGTTTTATTACTACTCGCTATTACAGTTATTTGTATCTTAATCAGTTTTGTTAGGTTTGATAAATTACCAAATATAACAAGAAAAAATCTATTTTCAAATCGACACATTAATTTGACACGACATTTCTTCATAGATTTTTGGTGTATTTTCATTTGAATGGACTCACTCTATGTAAATTAAATAGTTGAATTTCAATTCACTTGACTCCCTTAAGAGACTTTTATTCACTCTTATTTGTAATATCAATGGACTGATGTTGTTTTCTAATCGATGTGAATATTTCTGTAGTTCGTTTTTTCACATAGGCCCAAAGTGTATCCATGTTTGAAATCCTCAATGCCAAAGGAGAAGAACAAGATCAAATAACGCATTATGCCGAGAAATGGAGACACACAATAGAAGTATGAACAACAATTGGATAGAATTAGAAAGTATGGCTGAGGACAGAGTAGGATGCAGAATACTGATCGGCGGCCTATGCACCATTAAGAGTAACAGGCGTAAGTAAGTAAGTAAGTAATTCATAAACGATAAAAATTATTATATTATATAATCTGTATTCAAAGTTGAACTGTATATCTAATAATACTGGACAAACCAAAATTCATGTAAAATTGTAATCTTTAAAGTTGTCTTTATAATTCACAAAATGGAACTCAACGAAGGCTAACTTTAGGTCAAAGTAAAAGCATCATTCTTAACATATGCACAACAATCAACTCTGACTTAAAACTGGTCCGTTTTTTTGTTTTCACCAAGTTTAACTAATAGATTATGTTTATTGCTTATGTATTTCCAATGAAAACTGCTGTCCCTGAATTTTGTGCTTAATATTTTGAAATACTCATGAATTATCAAGTTGTTACTTGTAGGTTTACATTTATTCTTATTGAGTACTTGACAGTATTGAAGTTTCAAGCATTTTCACCCTAGTTTTTTGTTTGTTTTTCCTTACTAAGAAATATGCAAATTTTAATTTGATTGAAGAATGAACACGTAATTGTTTGAAACACAAAGATTTAGAGCCAGTGGAATGTCACTAAGCCCTAGCCAAATCATCCGGCAGTTGGGTCACTGATTATCGAGCAAATCATCGATCCTCTCAAGGTCAAGGACAACCAACATGCATTAGTTAATCGTATGCCATGGACTGGCCCATGCGGCAGTTGTCTAACTTTCGCTTGTATCTACTTTAACTAATATATTTCTGTAATAACGTCCTCTGTGTTGTACAGTCTTCAAAGCATCTATGGTACCTTGATACGTCAATGGGGTAGTCCACGTAAGGTGCTGACCACGAGGTATGACTTCGACATTAGTTAGTTTGTCACACCATTCACGTCTAACTCGAGTAGGCCTCCAATCATTTCGACATAGATCATCTACGTTGGTGATCTACAAAGATGTAATAGACTTTACTAACACATTCTTATATGTATTTTAATATAAATTGAATAATTTTTTCTGGTTAGCGTTTTTTTAGTGAGTTAGTTTTCTACGGGATGGGGCCAAAGGAAAAGAGGAAGACTATAGAACACATTACGCCGGGAAATGGATACAGACATGAGAAAAACGAACAAGAATTGGATGGAATTAGAAAAGAAGGCCCATGACAGAGTAGGATACAGAATGCTGGTCGGCGGCCTATGCTCCATTAGGAGTAACAGGCGTAAGTAAGTAATATTACTATAAATTAAGCATTTAACAGCAAGTAGATGCATATTGTAAAATGATTACTATCAATGAGATCAAATTAACTGACATGTAATATTGTCAGCATGAAATTTAACTAACGGTATATTACTAAAGTAGTAAAGATTTTAATCAATAAAATAAATGAAATGATTCTTACATTTAACTGAAATTATCATTAGTTTGAACCAGTTTAATGTAATTTTATGTCTCTCTCTGATAATTTCAATAGCGCACAATATATGTATTGATATAGTGGTTAGTTTATGCAACAAGGAGTGTATATATATAGTTGGAGTTTTGTTCTCTGAGCCGGATGGTGTGGTCATATATATATATATATATATATATATATATATATATATATATATATATATATATATATATATATATATATATATATATATATATATATATATATATATATATATATATATATATATATATATATATATATATATATCATCTATCACCATTTTCTCCAAGTTTCTCGAAAGAAGAGGATAAGAACAATGAAATTTAAACAAAGTAGTCTTTAAATTCGCTTACTGATTATGTCAATCAAATCTTTAGACAATATATCACAAGAACATCTAGTTAACTGTTTATAAAATCAGATATTTAAGAACAACACATCCATTATGATGTATTACTCCCACCAGAAATCTCATCGATAAATTATGATTTGCTTCAAGTTGTTGTTTTTTTCTCTATAAATTTTCATTCTTCATTTTTATCGTCATTCAAAACTATATTAAAATTCTCATAATTTTAAATACCAAATTTATTTTGTGTTCAAGAATGTTAAAGTGAAATGCAATTGATATTCAAATACCCTGGTAAAGTCGAGGGTACGAAAAGTTATCTCTCTCCCTCTTGAAGTACTCTCACATGGCTACGCGTACACATCCACTGTCATGGAAGTCCTATACAGTACATTCTCGCTGCATTACTATTGTTTACAAAATTGAGAGGACGTAAAGTGAATATCAGGCACATTAATCGGCCTGGTGGAGGCATAAGGTTCACCTAGGAGAGTTGAAAAACCGTGACTCTAAACTAATGATGCATATAAGGTTGCAGGAACCTGAGGAAATAAATGGCGTATAAACCAATTGTTAGTCACCTGACATCTCTCCACTGCCTTGTGAATCAGACCATTATGTCGAAGACTCGGGATATGGCCTCCTAAGAAAACCACCACCTTTGGTTTGGACACCTGGACAGTATCAGTGCCCACAAACAAATCAAGTGACTTGTGTGGCACATATGTATTTGATGCCCCTTTGCAGCAATATTTATATGTTTAATTAAATAAATAAAGAAACACTTGTCTTTTGGATAGTCTTGGAACTATAATTACTAATAACTATTTCCTCTTGAAAGATAATTACAAAATTGCTCGGAATTTATATATATATATATATATATAGTTTATACTTTACTCTTTGATGAATTCAAATAAGACATACGTTTTGTGATTTCATTTTAATTTACATTAGTTTCTTATACCATTTCAGTCTATTCATTTTGTATCCCTAGTGAATTAATGGACAAATTAGCTTGGTATTTCATTTCATTTAAAAACAAGTATATAATTACAGTAGATTGAAATATCTCATTTCATTTTAGTATGTCAGCTTAGCTTTTTTGTAATTTTTATTGTTATCAAACGGTATACAATCATCATATATTATATATATGAGTAATTTATTACTTATAATTCATGCTTAACTCCGCCTGGAGTCCCTCCGGAGGCTACTGCCGGTCCCAAGCCCGGATAAAGGAAGAGGGTTGGGCATGGGATTAGCGACTCCATATCGTAGAAAACTAACTCTCTAAAAAAACGCTAATTCATGCTTATACTTCATAGTTATGCTTTAAAGTAAACTTGTCAAAGGTTTCCAAAGTTGTTAAATTAGGTTTGTGTTGAAGTGATCCAGAAAATTTCTTGCGAATGACAAGCAAGGGTCAAGAAACCCTAAGAATCGTTTCATCCAATTAGCGTTCGCTTGAAATTTTTGGTCAAAAAATATCAATGAAGTGAAACGTCACGTGTAGAAGTTCTGGTTGGCAGATTTCTACACTGCTACTATGTTTAGTAGCATTCCAGAATCTTCGAGCGACCTAAGGACATATAAAAATATTATAAAAACCCTATATTTTCTGTATTAAAATGAACCCTGGAGCAAAGTACTTCTCGCTTACTTTGCGTCTTGTCTCTAGTTGTTCAGGTCGCTGTATAGTTCTAGCTTGGAGGTTACATAATATAGCGTTCGATTTGCATAACTTATCAGTTTACCATTAGTATATTGTTTATTTATATCATACTTAGTAGAAACGATGTATGGAATCAATTCACTTGGTGTTGTTTTACGTGTATCTTCCCAGGTGGCTATCAGGACTGAGTAGCTAAGTAGATGACGCCATGGCGTTTGGAGCGAACGGTATTGAGTTCGAGTCTCAAAGTGAACATCAACTCTGCGATGCAGCTACATCCACCTGATAAGTCTTAAATAGAACGAAACTCGCATCCTGGATTGCACTACTAACCACTAACCATCTTTGCTTAAAATAATATATGGAATAGTCCCGAAAGACTAATTCAACACATTTAAAATTGAGTATTCAATGTATTTCAATATTGGCTGAAGTAATGAATAATTTATTATTCAAAATAGCGAAATAAGATTTTCGATGACATGATGATATATCACAAGTCTGTTTTGGTTAATAATTAGCAATGAATTACTTGAACTTGGGTCATATAACTGATTTCCAAACAAGGACTCAAACCTAATTATACAATAAGCTCTTAAATCCACATAGTTCTTAACGTTTATAAAAATTTACACTTCATATTGTTAAAATTAATTTCTGTAACGATTTTGTCTCTATTTCCATTTTTCTAACATATTGGATGGTTTGATTTAGTGTAAATTTCAGTAACAAGGTGTTAATAAAATTGAGTAAAAAGTTAGTTGATGTCTTTCTAAAAATGTGGTAAATATATCTGAAAAGAGTTTTGTGGAGATTTGAGTAATTCTGTCGTTGAATTCGTGACTCAATTAAAGCTAGACCATCATGGAAAACACGGAAGCATTGGATGGCAGTTTTGTTCTAATTTGGGACTCTTCAGAAGTGCGCATCCACGATCTCGACCCCGCGAGATTCGAACCCACAACCTATTAGTCTCGCACGCGAATGCTCAACCTCTAAACCACTGAGCTAGCATTCAACAGGGTTAATGTCTAACTTCAACCAATTCATGAAATTGAGTCGCTGCTGAGAAGTCCAAAATTTGAACAAAATGACCGTCCACTGCTTCTAGGTTTTCCATGGTGGTTTTGCTTCAGTCAACTCAACTGAACTCAAGTAGTGAATAAATCTGTTTAAAACTTCATTGCACAAGTAACTTCATTGTATTTTACGGACTTATTAGGTACTTACTTGAATTATATACCTAAATAAACGTTACATAGGTATATGTCGATTAAAATTTATATCACATATTTATTAATAACAATGATGAAAGTAGTTGTTTTTTAAAATGCAAATCCCATGATTATTCAAGCCACTTATTTTGATAACAACGCAATAAAATAGAAAATCAAATTTGAGCCCTATTCTCAGATTTGGCACGCAGATTGTATTGGTTAACCAAAAATTTTAAAAAAAATATAAAAAAAGGAAAAAGAATGAAAACCGACTTTCATTTATTGGCTTATATAAGCCTACATCATTATACTATAGTCTATCAAAGTTATTTCCTTAGATGAGTATATACTTTTTGTTGTTGTTGTTTCTAAGTTTACTTGTAATCAATTTTTTTCTTTTTAGATTTTTCAAAAAGATATTCACGAATCAAATGATAAATATAATAAACTAGCGTATCTATTATAAACGATAGAAAATTGAATTATTTTATTGAGACAGGACATTATCAGTTAACAATATATTATATGAATGGGTAATAATTAACAGAGTGATAATGAACTATTGTAATTGAACTAAACAGTAATATTTAGTGAATAATAATAATCACATAGTACAGTTACATTGAAGAAAAATCATTGAACTATTCAATTCATATAATGTTTCACAGATTAAAACTCCGCCTGTAGCTCTTATAGGGTTACTGCCGGTCCCAAGCCCGGGTAAAGGAGGAGGGTTGGGCATGGGGTTAGCGTCCCCATCCCGTAGAAAACTAACTCGCTAAAAAAACGCTAACCAGAAAAAATAATCCAAACCATTTAAACTCTGCCCTGGGAGTTAGAAGGTCTTCATTTAGAAGAATTATGACGCTTCATGGTGAAAGCCGAGTTCCTTCGGAAGCCAAGAGGCCGATGCCCCTTCTAACAACCAGAGCAAAAATTTTTATAGGTACATGGAACGTTCGAACAATGTGGGAAACCGGGAAGACCAGTCAAATAGCAATGGAAATGAGGAGATACAACTTAGCAGTACTGGGAATCAGCGAAACCCAC
This sequence comes from Schistosoma margrebowiei, assembly GCA_944470205.2. NCBI lineage: Eukaryota > Metazoa > Platyhelminthes > Trematoda > Strigeidida > Schistosomatidae > Schistosoma > Schistosoma margrebowiei. Next base: position 40,291,549 of record OX104032.1, read on the forward strand.
TGGACCCAAGCTGGACAGAAAAGGCTAGCTACGGGAGAGATGCTGCTATACTCCGGTCACGAAGAGGACAATGCTCCACACACTCAGGGAGTCGCTCTTATGCTGTCCAAATTAGCACGAAATGCACTTGTAGGATGGGAATCCCACGGATCCAGAATCATCAAAGCATCATTCAAAACAAAGAAGGAGGGGATCTTAATGAATATTATCCAATGTTATGCACCCACAAATGATAGCAACGACGACATTAAAGATCAGTTCTACGAGCGGCTGCAGTCAGTTATTGAGAAATGCCCAAGGAAGGACCTAACTATTCTGATGGGAGATCTAAATGCCAAAGTCGGAATAGACAACACTGGATATGAAGATATTATGGGACGACATGGACTGGGAGAAAGAAACGAAAATGGAGAAAGATTTGCAAATCTATGTGCATTCAACAAATTGGTCATAGGAGGCACAATATTTCCACACAAGCGTATACACAAGGCTACATGGATCTCACCGGACCACACTACAGAGAACCAAATAGATCATATTTGCATCAACAAAAAATTCAGAAGGACAATGGAAGATGTGAGAACCAGGAGAGGTGCTGACGTAGCTTCAGATCATCACCTAGTTGTGGCCAATTTAAAACTGAAGCTAAAAAAGAACTGGACAAGTGGACAAACAGCAATACAAAGGTTCAATACAGCCTTCCTTCGAGATACTGACAAACTCAATGAATTCAAGATAGCTCTCAACAACAGGTTCCAAGCCTTACAAGATCTACTGAAAGAAGAAGAAACTAGCATGGAGGACAACTGGAAAGGCATCAAGGAAGCATTGACTTCAACGTGTCAAGAGGTTCTGGGTCTAAAGAAATACCATCATAAGGAATGGATCTCTACAGAAACACTGGACAAGATCAAAGAAAGGAAGAACAAGAAGGCAGCAATAAACAACAGCCGAACACGAGCAGAGAAAGTCCAAGCACAAGCTGAATACATAGAAGCAAACAAACAAGTGAAGAGGAGCATTAGAGCCGACAAGAAGAAATATGTGGAAGAACTAGCAACGACGGCAGAAAAAGCTGCTAGAGAAGGAAATATGAAACAGCTTTACGATACAACGAAGAAACTAGCAGGAAAATACAGTAAACCAGAGAGACCGGTCAAAGACAAAGAAGGCAAGCCAATCACCGAAATTCAACAACAGCGGAACAGATGGGTAGAATACTTCGAGGAACTCCTGAATAGGCCGGCTCCAATGAATCCACCGGACATCGAAGCGGCACACACAGATCTTCCCATAGACGTCGACCCACCAACGAAGGAAGAAATCAGAATGGCCGTCAGACAAATCAAGAACGGGAAAGCAGCGGGTCCGGACAACATACCAGCTGAAGCACTGAAGTCAGACATCGAAGCAACTACAAACATGCTTTATCTTCTATTCAAAAAGATTTGGGAAGAGGAACAAGTGCCGATGGACTGGAAAGAAGGGCACCTCGTCAAGATTCCAAAGAAAGGAGATCTGAGCAAATGTGAAAACTATAGAGGCATTACACTGCTGTCAATACCAGGGAAGGTCTTCAACAGAGTGTTGCTGAACCGAATGAAAGATGCAGTAGACGCCCAACTTCGAGATCAACAAGCTGGATTCCGTAAGGATCGATCATGCACAGACCAAATTGCAACACTACGGATCATCGTCGAACAATCAGTTGAGTGGAACTCATCACTATACATCAACTTCATTGATTATGAAAAGGCATTTGACAGTGTGGATAGGAGGACGTTATGGAAACGTCTTCGACACTACGGAGTTCCTGAGAAGATTGTCAACATTATCCGGAACTCATACGACGGACTACAGTGCAAAGTCGTGCATGGAGGACAGCTGACAGATGCATTCCAAGTAAGGACCGGAGTCAGACAAGGCTGTTTACTCTCTCCCTTCCTCTTTCTTCTGGTGGTCGACTGGATTATGAAGACCTCGACATCTGAAGGAAAACACGGAATTCAATGGACAGCTCAGAATCAATTAGACGATTTGGACTTCGCAGATGACCTAGCCCTCCTATCACGTACACATGAACAGATGCAGATGAAGACAGCCAGTGTAGCAGCAGTCTCTGCATCAGTAGGCCTCAGCATACACAAAGGGAAAACCAAAGTCCTCAAATCCAAAGCGGAAAACAACAACCCAATCACTCTTGATGGCGAAACTCTGGAAAATGTAGAGTCCTTCACATACCTGGGAAGCATCATCGATGAACAAGGAGGTTCAGATGCAGACGTAAAGGCAAGGATTGGCAAAGCAAGGACAGCATTCCTACAGTTAAAGAACATATGGAACTCAAAACAACTTTCAACCAATATCAAAGTGAGAATCTTCAATACCAACGTCAAGGCAGTTCTACTGTATGGAGCTGAAACTTGGAGAACTACAACAACAACCATCAAGAAGGTACAAGTATTTATAAATAGTTGTCTACGCAAGATACTCAACATCCATTGGCCGGATACCATCAGCAATAGCCTTCTGTGGGAGAGAACAAACCAACTTCCAGCTGAAGAAGAAATTAGGAAAAGACGATGGAAATGGATAGGACATACATTACGCAAATCTTCAAACTGCATCACGAGACAAGCCCTAACTTGGAATCCTGAAGGGAAGCGAACAAGAGGAAGGCCAAAGAACACATTGCGTCGGATAATAGAAGCAGATATGAAAACGATGAATTACAACTGGAAGCAGCTAGAAAGGATTGCCCAGGACAGGGTTGGATGGAGAATGCTGGTGAGCGGCCTATGCTCCTTCACGAGGAGTAACAGGCGTAAGTAAGTAAGTAAGTTCACAGATTAAAATCATGAGTCAATTGAAGCTAGACAACTATAGAAAACCTGGAAGCACTGGACGGCCGTTTCGTCCTAGTATGGAACCCCTCAGCAGTGAGCACCCACGATCCTGCACCCCGCGAGGCTCGAACCCAGGACCTACCAGTCTCGCGCTCAAGCGCTTAACCAACTAGACCACTGAGCCGGCATCCAATGGTGTTAATGTCTAACTTCAACCAATCCACGAAACTACGATACCGTATATTATTGTCTTCAGTGAGCTGATATCTCACAACAGATCTGGTTGAATTCCATTGGTAACGGCTTCTCACTAGAACTCCAGGAGTATCTCTTGAAGTCAGTTACTAGTGAACACATAATCATCAGAAGGGGTTTGTGGAGATTTTCCATGGTGTTCTAGCTTCAATTGACTCATGATTTTAATCTGTGAAATTTCTAAAATCTCCACAAACCCCTTCTGATAATATAGTATTCGCAAAACTACTTCTCATTAGTGATGATCTTCAAGAGGTATTTCTTGAAGTTCTAGTGAGAAGCAGTGACCAATGGAGTCCAAATGGGTCAGTTGTGAGATAGGAACTCATTGAGGACAATCGGGGACGATGGTGCAGTTTCATGAATTAGTTGAAGTTAGATATTAAAACCGTTGGATACTGATTCATTGATCCACAGGTTAAGCGTTCGTGCACGTGACCAATAGGTTTCGGGCTCAAGTCTTGTGTAGCGGGATCGTGGGTGCGCACTGCTGAGGAGTTCTATACTAAGATGAAATTACCACCCAGTGCTTCCAGGTTTTCCATGGTGATCTAGCTTCAATTAACTCATGAATTCAGCTATTCAATTGCTACAATATCCACAAAACCCCTCTCTGATTAAAATATTACTAATTAGAAACATTTAGTCCTGTGTAGTTTATGCACTACTCAGCTTCTTAAATAGTATTTTCTGTCTCGTAAAACAAACTTTAAGGGCCTATGAAATATAATTCGTGTACATTATCACCTTGCTGCAAACTGAATACAAAAACTCAAATATGAGTTTTGATGATATTTTAGTTTAAGTAAAAATTTATTGATAGAAATAAGTTAGTGGATAGGCAACCTTTTTATTGTTTCAAATTATTAGATAAAACTGATCGCCTAAACCAATAGGTTCCGAAATAATGTTTTTCTTATGTTGTAAATAGCCTTCACTGTTTATATTTTTGTTCAGTCAGTCGTCAATCTTTTCCAATCGTTTGACTATAGGGATATTGTTGTAATGTGTTACTGGTCTCGACAGATTAAGTAGTATGTATCATCAATCGAAAGTGAAATGCCTGAAGGCAAAGGTTGAGAAAATCAAAGAAAAGGGAACTAGAACAAAGAATTGTTAATGTGTAATCGAAAGAACAATGAAGTTTGAAACGATTGATTAATATTTTGCAAATGAATTATTTACTATGTGGTTCTCAGATTGTACTAAGAAATTCAGTATTTTGTATTTACATATATTCGGTTGTTCTCACGTGTGTTTTCGTTCACTATAATAGTATACTTTATACTTGTGTCTGCACATTACTTACTTTTAATCTTTGTTTTTCTCGTTTTTTCTTTACTTTTACGAATCAGTTTAAAATCGATGTTTAAACTGTTCAACAGCGTATAAATCACAATACAATCGATGTTACACTAATATGCATAACTCTAAAACTGTATTTAATATTAAAGCGACAAAATTTTTCGATACATTAATTATTAGATGGTATATGATAACGCGATGGCGTTTCAAGCGAATGCTACTGGGTCCGAGTCCCAGAGTGAACATCAACTCTGGGAAGCAAGTTCATCCAGCTGACGAGTCCCCAATAGGATGAAACGCGCATCCTGGATTCCACTGCTAGCCACAATCCATCAATGCTTATAAAAAGGTATTTTTTTTAGTTTTAAATGAGGAGAATTATTATCAGCTTTATTTAATATTATATTTTCGGTACAATAAACAATCCTCAGAACATAGTACTTCGTCAAGTTTCCGTTTCTTTTTCTTTGATCGATACTGGCGATAAATATTGAGTGATAACCAGTTAGATAATAATATTTCAGTAGACATCTGATTAATGTTCATTTTTTTCAAGGCATATTGCCAGCCATCACGATGTCTCCAATTGCAAATTTTGTAACTCGTAGAGTGAAAGGTCGTAAACATTTCGAAAACGCACCTGAATTGGTTATGCAAATAATTGACAAAGTGATCTGTTAAAACAAATAAGGAAACAGAAAACTTGTTGAAATATCTAGATAGCAGGAACAGGTAGTCCAGATATTCAAGCAGGCCACTCGAGTGAAGTAGTAATCAAGTGGTAAAAACCATAGTACTTGATGACCGAACAACGTTGTAACTTAAAAATCTATTAGACTAGTTTGACATACATATCTCGTTTGTCATTATTGTAAATAAAATTACTGAATTCTATGTATTGTACGAGGAAGAACTTTATTTCACTTATATTCAACCACGAGTTTACTCTTCTTCAGCCTATCAAACATAACGATGAAAATCGATCAATGCATATAGTCTATATAGCGTAACACGTTCATCAGACAGATGATAATTTTCAACTACGAAGCCTATCACTACAAACTTTAAGAATAAAATTAGTAAGATTTATGATACAGTTTTTTTTTCATGACTATATAAAAGGAATTAAGATCAGCAACAGTAAACAGGCCACAACAGCTAACAGACACGATACATAGATAGTTACATATAATTAATAATGTGTGGAAGCTTACCAAATACCCAATTAATGATACTATCTTCATTAAACATCTTTTACATTCATACGAAAGTATAATTACAACTATGTAGTTGGTTGCTATGATAACTAAATGGTGGGCATATTCTTTTAAATTTACATAATCCATATGTATAGCTTAACTCAGAATGAATCTCTTCAATATTAAGTTTGTATTTTATTATGTTTATAATTTCAATACAAATGACACGTGACCAAAGAATTAATTTCATAATTATTTTCTAGTGAGCTACATAATTCCAATGTAATTTACACTATTCAATGTCACCAATTTCCTTTCCTGAATCCATGGTAATGTTCATTATTTTATCTATATCATTGTCTTTGTTTAAGTGACAACCAAATGCTTGTTTTCACACATTTAATTTTCATAGATTTAGTGAGCAGGTAAACTAAACATATGTGTCAATTTTGCACGGTTTGTTTTGATTCTAAGCAAAAATGATTAGATAACCTGTATTCATTGCTAAACAAATGAAGATAGAAATTTTATGTTGCTAAATTTAGGTTCGGTTTATAAATCATCAGGAAATATATGATTTATACTACTTATGTCGACAGAAATAAGTAATATATAACATCAATCAGAAATGAAGTGCATGGTAGTATAAGTCTAAGAAAATCGGGTTGGAGTAAACCATAATGGAAAAAGAAAGGAATTGGCAAATGAAGTATCTAATGTAGGCTTCTCATATTTTACGACTGTATTCTGTAATTTTGTATTACATAATAAGTTGATTATCCCCAACCGAATGTTCGTTCACTAGAACTACAGAAAATAATAACTTGTGAAACTGAGAGAATCAACATGGATTTGAATGATTAAAAAAAACAGTGTTAATATCTAGTAGGTTACTCGTTCATGAATACAAGACTCTGTATATCTTTGTATGTTTCGTAAAATGTATTTGATTACATAACGAAGAATTGAATTTTGATATGAATAATAAACCTAGACAATACAATGGATTTGAACATTATGATGAGTTTTCAGCACTGATTATGCAATAATACAATGAATATTACGTTGACGTGTATTCTTGTTGTAATTTCTTTATGAAATTGCTTTTTAAATGTTTTTATCTGTATTCAATCATTACAGATTTATGCGATTTGTAGTGGTCGGTTCTATGTCGAGCCTACATAGCTTATTCTAGCGTCTGGACAAACCAGCCATTCTTTTCGATTGAGATCATGAACCGATTGATGTTAGACCATCTTTGGAAACCTCGAAGCACTGGACGGCCATTTCGTCCTATTGTGGGAATCTTCAGCAGTGAGCATCCACGAGCCCACTCGCGGGATTCGAACACAGGGCCTTCGGTCTCGCATGCGAACGCTTAACCTACTGGACCGCTGAGCCGGCATCCAATGGTGATAGTGTCTTATCAAGTTTCATTTTAACCTTGTCGATTATTTGCTTATTAAATGTTATTATATGGGCGTATATGTGTGAACTTCTTATCCTATTCAATACATGCCTGTGACATGTATTTGGTTTGACTATATATATCGACTCACCGTTGGTTAAATTGAGTTGGCTCACTCGCCTTCTCTATTACGCGTCATTTAATCTCGCTTCTATCGCTCCGTCTTCCATATTGTCTGGGAAGATCAATGATTGTACAAAATATATGCATTCCAAATTCATTCTTGTATTTGACTTATTTAATTCTATTGCTCACCAACGAGATTTAAGTCGACGGTACTACACAAGGATAGTCTGGATGAATATTTAGACAGCAGCCATTCGATAACGATCATTTTTCCGATCTAACGAGTCAGATATAGGGCCACTAAATGTTACAATTATTTATCTATCTATCCATCATAAAATAAGTGATCGATTTCCAATATATTTGTAACTCGTTTCATCAAAGAATTAAATAAAAAGAATAAATTTAACAAAACAAAATAAAACGACTTGAATAAACATAACAAAAATAATCATGGCTAACAAAATTATGCATCCATCCCATCGAAATATTACTAAGCTTCACCATTCCATGAATGTTCAGTTTTCTCATTGAAATATTTGATTTAAAAAAAGAGTTAATGTGCATTAAAGTCCGATTCCATGTAATGTCCACAATCTATCTATCTATCTATCTAATAATGTTTGTTTAAGTGACAACTAAGCGTTTGTTTTCATACATTTAATGTTCTTTAAGTTTAAAATTCATAGATTTAGTAAGCAGGCATATGTAACTAGTCACAATACACCTATATCATAATATACGTAAAAGTGATCTCGAAGCAATCTACTCAGAAATCAGACAAACCAAGGAGGAAGCTGAAACCTGAATTCTTTCATATATAATGTACGTGAAATTAAAACACAATGCTTACTTATAGAGTATCGCCGTTACATGTTTATTCAAATGACATTACTCATGCGAAACAGACTATAATAACTTATAATCCCTTTCTTTATTTCATTACGTAACTAGTGAATACCTGAATGACTGTTGTAATAAATATTTAAGAAGATGCCTTTATTCATTGTGTGCTCAATTATTATGTTATTTACAAGAATAGATTTCATTCAATTTCTCTCCAATGTTTGAAATGATTTGTTTACATTGAGAAATTTTGTTTTGAAACGTGATAAATTGAAATAAATAAACATTTTAGTAAAAAACAAAAGAAATAACTAAATAATTTCCACAACACTATACTGATAATTATCATGTGCTCACTAATGACTAGATCGTGAGGGAATTCTCGGAGTTCGAATGAGAAGACGTGACCAGTGCAGCTAATCCGTGTCGGGTAGAGACAGCTATCTACTTTAGTAGAATGAGAGATGGTCGCACAGTTTCGTGGATTGGTTAAAATTAGACATTAGCACCATTAAATGTCGGCTCTGTAATTTAGTAGGTTGAGCGTTCGCATGCGAGACTGAAGGTCTTGGATTGGAATCCGGCGAGTGGGATCGTGGATATGCACTGCTGATAAGTCCCACAATAAGACGAAATGACCATCCAGTGCTTCCAGGTTTTCCATGGAGGTCTAACATCAATCGGTTCATGATCTCAATCAACATAAGTTATAAGTAGAATATCAACTATTAATTAAAAATTAAACACTGTGACATTTTTTTCGACTTTAGTAAAGTCAGGTTGGAATAACATATTGAGTATTAATCCAACAATGCAAAAGTTTAAGTTATTCATTCATTAAAAACCAAGAAACGCTGAACAACTATTCAATTTTAGTATGAGACTCTTAGGCATTACATCTTCTGACCATGCTACAAGTTCAAACCATGGTCGTCAATCTCTATGCGGACGTCTTAACTTCTAATAACTGAAGCAACATTCAAAGCTGAATGTATTTAACAACAAGATGGTGGCGTAATGTCAATAGTTGGTTAAAGTTTGGTGAGGTAAACAGATAGACGTTGTCTCAGTGATTGAGAATTTAATAGCTTGCTGCTAGACCTATAACATTTAGTTCGATCTCCATTGTATTTGTTCATATGTCCGGTAAGAAGTGCCTAATTATGATAAAACACCTGGATTTCAGTGGATGTCTTCTAAGCTACCTGTTATTAGGATGAAACCTATGCTTAGTATTTTCCAGTTTCAAATAATGTACTAGTTCATTTCAATTGGTAACCGAAATACAATATGTTTCTAGTGAAAACCTCTCATTTATTTGAATACATCTTGGCATTAAACGAGGGATATATTTAAAAGTGGTTGTAATAGAGTCAATCCAATAAACCAGTAACATTAAAAATATGACTGAGTAATGTTTCTATTTTACATTTTTTTCATCAATCACACCATAACCTATAAGGTTATTCCGATATATTTAACTAACTAACACTTCACACAAATATAAAAGTTCAGATCTAATCAAGTTAATCAACTTTCTTTAATCTGTAGTTTAAGGGATAAATTGAAGTATAATTTGATGTTTAAATAGTAAGTTAACTTTAAAAAACAAACCCTTTATACATATTATGAGGTATGTGATAAAATGTTCATAGGTAAATCTTTGTTACTATGCCACATATTTTTTTAAAAAAAGTTTTGTTTCATAATCAATAGAATCACATTTTGTATAAAGTTACTTCATTAGACTAGGGCAATTATAAAGTTTACAAGGATGAGAGTTTATTGATCGGGAATTTTTTAAAATTTTTTTGCAGTGAAATAAGAAAATAACTGAACAGATACTGTTCATATGGATAAATAAAAGTTACTTATTTGAATAACCCTAGATGAGTGAAATAAGTATAATAATATAGGTAAAGTAAATGTTTCTTCCTTATTTGTAAAACTAATTATCTATTATAAGCAAAGATGGATAGTGGCTAGTAGTGAAATCCAGGATGCTCGTTTCGTTCCATTTCGCGCTCATCAGCTGTATGTGTATGCGTCTCAGAATTGATGTTCACTCTGGGACTCGAACACATTGCCGTTCGTTTCAAACACCATCAAGTTATCCACTTATCTACTGAGTCCTGACAGCCACTTGTAAAATAGAAAGAAACGTGCGTCTTGGATTCTACTGCTAATCACTATCCATCTTTGCTTGTAAAGCTTGTGACTTCAGGCAATATCGCGGCAATCCGCACAGGATGCACATATGCGAGCAAGAGATTGATCAACTGCAGTCCTAAACAATAATGTGAAGGTACAATCAAACAACACTAAGTGAATTTAATTCTCTGTTATTTTCGAACTAAAATAAGTTATTATTAGTTCAGAATGCTTATTTTAATATGACTGTTTTAAATTGATTATCTTAGCCACGTTTTTGGTTATTATTTACTGATACATTTGTGTTCTTTGTAGATTGCTTCGACATACCTAATTTCCTAAAATAGGATACAGTGCACAGTACTTCAACTTCTCTTCAAGTTTAATTTTTCTGCATCTCAGTGATGATTTTCAGAATAAACCTCAAAGCTAGCACATTCGGCTGTGAACATCCAACAACATCTTGTTGGTTAGAGTTGTTAGTTAAATGGATCACAGGTTTCGCTGTTTGCCGCGATATATGAATTTGTTGGGGAGGTTAGATCCCCAGAAATCACTTGGGAGAGGACCTAATTTTGTAATTTTATTCAGAAAATTTGAGTTTCTTTGTTTTCGCGCCAAAGACGCTCTTTTCACCTTCATATGTTATTTTCCACTTGAGAGAATGTTAAATGCTATTGGTCCGTTGTGTCTCTGAGTATGATATTTTGTAACTCTTCCCAAGGAAGGTTTTGTGCTGTTTATGTACGCTTTGATTTGTGTTTATTGTTATCGCTCTCGTTTCTGACTGTTTGCGGAATAGACTTCCTCATTCCAAGCTTGCACTTCTTCATCTAGTTAGCGGGGCTGGGTCTCATCGAATAGCTATTTTATTGATCTTTGGTCACTGAGTCTTTGTTTCCGTTCTCAGTCTAAGTGAACTCGTAACCGCTTCAAATTTAGCAGAATTCTACGGAAAGCCTTGATGATTTGAAAAAGTAATGATCTGTTAATATGCAACAGAGAATGAGTACCTTATACAAGATTAACCTGAATCTAAATCGCTTTATTCTATTACATGTATAATTACGATATAAAATGCATGCTTTGAACATCCTTCTTCTCTTTAACAGTATATACTTCGTGTAAAAGTCAAGTAAACATCTAGTTTGTATTCAGTACTGTGATATTTCGTACATTTCCTGTCATTTTTGAAAAAAACATTACCTAATTCATTTTGTTACTGCAATGTTTTGAGATTTTCTCTTTTTTATTGATGCTTGAATCCTGTAAGTACCAGTTTAGTGAACGAGAACACTAGAGGGAACAATAGAATGTATTTAAACACAAAATAACAGCACATTAATTTGCAAAATATCAATCCATTGTCTCAAACTTGACTTTTTCTTCTACAAAATGTCAATCAATCGTCTCAGATTTCATTGCTCCTGCATTTTCATACCAATTGATTTCTGTTCCCGTATTTCCTTCTCGACATTCTGCTGCCAGACATTACAATCCTGACTATTGTTAAATACAACTCATGTCGATACAAGTAGCACACACCACACTTAGACATTAAAAACTATCATCTGGAAGGGGATTTTATGGATTTTATAGTAAATTTTATTAGTTCAATTCATGAGTCGATTGGAGTTAGACCACAATGGAAAATCTGGAAGCACTGGATGGCCGTTTCGTCCCACTATGGGACTCCGCGGCAGCGCGCAACCACGATCCCGATTCGCGATATTCGAACCTAAGACCTATAGCTCTCGCGCGCGAACGCTGAACCTCTAGACCTCTAGACCACTAAGAATAGTATCTTAAAATTCTAAGGTGAAGTGAACATTGTTACTAACTTCAAAAATGTATGTAGTTCCTTTTATTTCTTAACCATTGTTTTTACATTGTGACAATATTATAGTCCTGAATTATGAAATGAACACGATATAAGGGAATCAAATAAAATCGATTTAACCACAATAGTACTTACATACTAAAGTTTGAAGTGAGTGAAGACTTGATGGGGTGAACCACTTTATTATTTAGTGTAAAACTACAAACATTCATGATAAATTATGAAAACTATTAAAGACCTCATGTGCACATCTTCAATCGGTTTTTATTTACACGCTTCATGATTCTTTCAATTCTTTCTTTTATTCCTAGTTCATTCTGTATTCTTTTCTGTTCTCTTCACTACAATCTTTTCAATCCTTTTTTGATAGTCATTCTGTGGTGTGGGTTACTCATAACCATATAAGTAGTATATAACGATGGTCAGGTATAGAATGTATTTTAGTAGAAGGGACGGCAACGGAACGCAATTGGTATGAAAATGCATGAACAATGAAATCTGAAACAATGGACTGAGATTTGCAAAAGCAACAGTCAAGTTTGAGACAATGGATGGATATTTCGCAAATTACCTATTTACTATATGGTTCTGAGATTTTATTGAGATACTCTGTTATTTCATGTTCATATGTATTCGATCGTCCTAACTTGTGTTCTTGTTCACTACAATTCCAATTCCGATCTATGCTACTTACTACTCATAGCTTTCCATATAAGTAGTATATATCGCAAATATGTACATTTAAGAAAATGTGAAATAGCTTTAATATATTTCATTCAAATTCATGAAAAACAAATGAATCAACATTCAAACAAGGGTAACGAATTCAATGAAAGTTAATTTAAATATTCATTGAAATATAAAATTTAATTAATTAGATTTAATTTTTCCTAAAATAATATCCATTTACAAAAAAAAGTAGGCGTCACATATCACGACGTAATTTTAAGAGTTAAACTAACTGTATTGATTTTAATAACAGTTTCAAGCAATGATTGATAGTGGCTAGCAGTGGAATCCAAGACGCGCGTTTCTTCCTATTTGGGACTCGTCAGTCGGATGTACCTGCATCTCAGAGTTGATGTTCACTCTGTGACTCGAACCCAGTAACGCACGTTTCAAACGCCATCACGTTATCCACTTAGCTACTGAGTCTTGATAGCCACTTGCTTGTGAAATGGGGTGGATTTAAATTCACTTGCTATGGTTTGGCTTATATCTTCTTATTGAGGTTTAAGACTGCAATTGATCAGTCTGTTATTGGCATATGTTCATACTGTGCGTGTGCCTCGATATTACCTTAATTAAGGACTCAGTAGCTGAGTGTATAACGCGATGGTATTTGAAGCGAATGCTATTGGGTTCGCGTCCTATAGTGAACATCAACTCTGAGATGCACTTAAATCGAGCTGACGAGTCCTAAATAGAACGAAACGAGCGTCCTGGATTCCACTGCTGTAGACTATCTATCATTGCTTACAAAAAGCTTGCAGTTAAGGAAATATCAAAGCATACGCACAGTATGCACATATGCCGATAACGGACTGATCAATTGCAGTCTAAAACCTCAATGAGAAGATACAAGCCAAACAATACCAAGAGAATGTTTGTTTGTTTGTTTTTGTAATGTAAACTATGTTTTGTATTTTGGTATGTGTAATTTAAGTTCGTTTATATTTTATCTCTATATGATTTTAGATCTCTGTAAGAGAAATGATTTCTAACTAGGAAAAAGTATAATTCTATCACTATTCTATGATAAAACACAATGAATTGATGTATTACATGTTGTCTTATGATATTAGATTATAAAACTATTTAACTTGATCATTATACTAATTTACAATATTCAGTTGATGATTTAAAAATTTACAATGGATCATAAGCATAGATTCTGGAAATCGGATTAAAAAATTATGTAATGTAAAGTTTTAATACAATTTCAATGAAATCAACGTAGAAATAATTCGTGGGAGGAAGATCATAATGTGATGTGTGCTACTTATATTGACATAAGTAGTATATGATGTTAGTTGTGAACAGAAGGTCTGGCAGCAGAGAAATAAGAGAATCGAACAGTAAAGAATGGAAACAGGATGCAATTTGTATGAAGATGCAAGAACAATGAAGTCTGAGTCATTTTGAGACAATTGGTGGACATTTTGCAAATTAAGCATTTAGCTTCTGATTGTTAGATTTTATTAACATGTCCTGTAATTTGTGTTAAATACATCCGATTGTCCACACCCGTGCATTGATTTTTAGTTATCAGTCGTATTTCTTTGAAAAGACGCAAACAAAACTTTCTGATATTTTGGTGCTTAAGAATGTTGCTTCTGCTATGAAAATGTCACGCAACCATAAATAAAATTTAGGTTTAACAGTTAGGAATACTCCCAATTGATTTGACCACTTAAATAGTTATAGTTTTACCTAAGACGTATCTGTGTTAAAATCACCAACTGTTCAAGGGAATAGGTCTAAAATAAGTAATATTAATTAGCCAAATGGAATGAAAAAATATTGGCACTACCTTTTTCAAATTATTACATTTATTCTTTTTTCATTGTAGCGTTTAACTTTATACGAATATCTGCTGTAAACATTTTCTATAAACACTAGGCATTACATTTATAAGGCAGTTGATTAGAACTTCTGACAAAAGAGATTTAAAACTGAGCAACTAACATATGATTCAGCACGATTTTCACCCTAAACACCAATACAATCAAAATCAGTTCAAGGGTCATTTACGTAATGCTATGTGTTTACCAAGAGACGTTAGGATATATTGGCATATCCTAACAGTTTGTTTACTGATCTCAATCAATAAATGTTCTGCAGGATTTTTTTCAAGCATTCTAAATTAATCGGCTCTAAGTAAGCTTCATTTGGCATTTTGTATAATTTCTAGGAAAATATTTTGACCATTTATACTATCAGAAAAGAAATAAATTCTTGTTATTGTTATTACTTAATGAATTCTACCTTACTTTCACTAAATAAAAGTGTTGTACAAAGACGTATAAAAGAATCCACCAACATGTGTCAAAACTCCATTCAAATTTATATGTATCTTATTTTGAAGAAAATAATACTGAGTTCATAAATGTTTATCAATTAAACTACGAAATGAATTGCTGAATTGCTGCTACTCACTGCCATATATACAAAGTATCAAATAGATTGTCTTAGATTTTTGTCACGAGGTTGATAATTTCATAAATCCGCACGTGGGACTCGAATCCAAGACCTTCTGTCTCACACGCGAACGCTTAACTTCTACACCATTGAGCCAGTATCCAACAATGTCAGTGTGGAGTTCAACTGTGTCTGTTAGGAGTCAGTTACTCACTGAGGACAATGATGAACAGTCGCGCAATATCGTGGATTGAATACAGTTAGACAATAACACCGTTGGTAGGTGCGCACTATTGAGGTGCTCCATACTAGCACAAAACGGGCACCCAGTGCTTCCAGCTTTTCAATGGTAATGTAACATAGATCCATTCATGATATCAATCTAAATTTCATAAATAGTTATAAGATTTTTTCTCGTGGTTGATAAGCATGTGTATTCCAATTACCGCACTAAGGTACATTAATTATTCATCGTTAGATTCTCATATAGATAAGTTGTTATCCATTTGGATCAACCTGTCCGATACTTAAAAAAAGGCATAGGCAAAACTTCCCATAGTTGACACTTTCTGTCGCTTATTTGTGTTAAATCTTGATGACAACTTATATTATATTTATTTACAGCTTGTTCTTCAAGATCGACTGAGGATTTCCATCACACCTATGAAATCAAGTATGCTTTGATTCCAGGTGATAGCGATATTTTTTTATATATGACGCCATAATCAATTTGAATTTTTAATGCTTTTATAATATTGCAAAATGCTTTCTACACCGTGCCATACACTTTATTGAAATTGAGACAAAAACCACGTAAAAACAGGCTTGACTGCAAGAGAATTATCAATTCAAAAGTGTAAAGTATTCGTTCTACTATTTTATAGAAAGCAATTTTGCCAAAAAATAAACTGCATTTCTAAAAAGAAACAAATATGTGGAATTTATTTTAAAAAATCAACATGAAAATGTTCAGTTCTGTTAGAACTAAGTTAACTTCATGCAAATTACTTGATATGATTATTATACATTGAGGAAGTATTTTTTTATTTGAACACATATATATTGGTACAAAGAGGTACCGAATACATGTGTACCACACAAGTCACTTGATTTGTGTGTGAACTGTGATACTACCCTGGTGCCCAGATCGATCCACCATCCCAGTTAGAGCGCCAGATATTCGTTTTTCGTCCTCTCAATTTCGTAAAAAACACCCGTGGCACAAGAATGCATTGAGTAGGACTTCCATGGTAGTGGTTGTATATGCGTGGCCGTGTGAGAGTGTTTGAAGAGAGAGATCTGACTCTCCCCACCCTCGACCGTAATAGGGCATTTAGGGGCACGTTATTAAAGAAGTTATTCTGTAACTAAATTGTTTGGCTGTCGTTCGCACAGGATGCACATATGCCAACACGAAACTAATCAACTGTAGTCCCAAATAACAGTGGGAAGATACAAACAAACAACACCAACTGAATTAAATATTAATATCGGAAGGGGTTTGTGGAGATTTTAGAAATTTCACAGATTGAAATCATTAGTCAATTGAAGCCAGAAAACCATGGAAAAGCTGGAAGCACTGGACGGCCGTTTCATCCTATTATGGGACTACTTAGTAATGCGCATCCACGATCCCGCGCCCCACGAGATCCGAACTCAGGACCTATTAGTCTCGTGCCAAGCGCTTAACCAACTAGACCACTGGGCCGGCATCCAATGGTGTTAATGTCTAACTTCAACCAATCCACTAAGTTGTGCCATAGAACGGCCGTCCAGTGCTTCCAAGTTTTCCATGGTGTTCTAGCTTAAATTGACTCATGATTTCAATCTGTGGTAAATAATAATAGTTAATACTTTTCATCTATTTTTTACTGAAGTGAAGTGATTTAAACTAATTACTCAAAATAAACCCAAATATGTATATGAGTACAATGAAGAGAAAAGTTATACCATTTCATCTTATTATATACTTGGATATTTTTCTTTCTTTTTTTTCTGTTTTTTAGAAAAATACTAATGGTTTAATGTGATTCATAACTTAACACTGAAAACCAAAAAAAACCAAATACCCAACTACATTTATGAGATTGCATGATAAAATCTGATTATAATTATACCAGAAAAAAAAGGCAATGACACGAAACATATACCCAATTGTATCTTTTAATTATAGAATTCAGCATTATATTGAAATAATTTGCAAATGGGAAAAACACTAGTGTGTATGTGTGTGTGTGTGTTTTGTTTTTCATGTCACATTTTACGCAATAACATAATAAGAAAGCTTAATGTAGAGTTCTAAATTTTTTTAAAAATACAATAAATATGAATTCATTTATTCAGAAGATCGTTTCTGTGTTACAAGAATGAAATAAGTTTGAGGTCATGAGTCAATTGAAGCTAGATCACCATGTAAAACTTGACTGTACTGGACTGCTGTTTCGTCCTATTGTGAGACTTCTTAGCAGTGTGCATTAATGATACCGCTTCGCGAGATTCAAACTCAGGACTTGTCAGTTTCAGTGGTCTAGTGGCTAAGTGTCTGCGGGAGACTGATAGGTCCTGAGTTTGAATCTCACGAGACGATATGGTGGATGCGCACTGCCAAGGAGTCCCACAATAGGACGAAACAGCAGTCCAGTGATTTCAGGTTTTCTATGGTTATCTAGCTTCAATCGACTCATAATCTCAACTATTAAAATTACTATAATATCCACAAAACCCCTTCTGAATAAAATAAGGAATTAACTTATTATTTGATTAAAAATTCTTATGTGGATATAGTAAGGTTAAACTTTTATTTTATTGTACAGTGATTATTTCAGATAAACGGATTTTAGTTTATTTTTAGGCAAGCAACAGTTAATTAATAACTATGAATGTAACAGAAGCCAAATATTCATACAATAAATTCATTTTATTTATCGAGGAAATACATTACAACCTAGTTCAAATTCAAATCAAGATATTCTGATCACATTTATGTGTTGATGTTAACACTTGAATTTAGTAGTGGACTGAGGAAATAATGCGTTATTTACTGAGCTACTGAATCTAGGAAGGCATAAGGTTAATCAACAGTTATAAAGTTATTTATGTAAGGAGTTCTGGTTTCTCATCTTTTCTGATATCATTGACTACAAATAAGTAACATTATTAACTTTATTCAATATTATGTTTTTGGTACAATATTGAATTTTCAATAGAAAATATTCCACCAAGTTTTCTTTCCTTAATGCTTGATCGATCTCGACGAGAAATATTGAAACCTTGTAGAGATAATGAACAGTTGTCTTGTAAACCATTTAAACAGGATTCTTGAATTGTGTTTACACCACAATTACAACATATGTTCAGATTTAGTTGAAATTAAAGATAATCTGCTTTGTCAATTAGTGATCACTAATTATCCCGAACTAATGATAGGGAATGAAGTAGTTGAGCGTGTCGACAGCTTCACTCATCAGCCCTTGTGGTCTGGTGTGTGACGAAATCTCAGCACGGATACAGAAGGCTCGACTAGCTTTTGCCAACTTGCGTCATTTATGGCGTAGGCGAGATATCCGTCTATCACCCTAAGGATGTGTTTACTGCATAGCAGTTCGTGACGTCCGAATTTATGGCAGTGAAACATGGCCGGTAAGAGTAGAGGATATTCGTAGGTTACTAGCATTTGATCATAGGTGTCTTCGAAACATTGCTCGTATATCCTCGGACCATCGAGTAAGTAACGCAGTTGTTAGAAAACGCGTACTAGGTAAGGATGGCAAATCAATTGATGAAGTAATGAAACGTCATCAGTTGAGATGGCTGGGGCATGTGTTTTCCATACCCAACCACTGACTCCCCAACGTGCGATGTTTTATGGTGTGAGAGTAGGTTAGAATAAAACTAGTGGCGGCCTGACCAAAACATGGCACAAACCCATGAAGTTACTGACAAATGGACTGAGCCATATTGGTAGGTTGGGAACCGCGAGATGATAGCAACCGATGGTTAGAGACATGGCTCAAAATCGGTTGTGATGTCGCAGGTGCACAAACTCATTGTGTTCTCCCTAATTCTAATCTCCTGAATCCTCCTTGTCTCTTTTTTTTCTTTCCAAATTTATTGCGCTGGATTGTACTCTTTAAATAACATCTTCACACGCTAATCTTTGCGATTACTGATTATAATCTTACCGCCTCTACCACTACGGTATTTGAATCGACAACTGCATCTCTGTGCTAATGTGGTGTGGCAACTCGAACTGATGTACGTACATACGAAGTTCTACGTTGTTACTGACGGACTGACTGATCACTAAATATATGTTAACAGTTTGAGAATCGATCTCTGAATATCGTTTATTCTTTTCAATGCATATTACCAGCCACCATGTTATCTCTGATTGTAATTCTTTGTAAGTTGTACAGCAAATTGTCGTAAACCTTTGCTAAACGCTCTTGAGTAGGCTATGCAATTAATCGACATAATAGTATGATTGTAGTTCATTATACTGAATATATTAAAGATTCCACAGTCATTAAAATCACTGGTATCCTGAACAATATTCAACAAACTGTTCATTGTCATGTCATAATTTATATTTAATAAATTTCTATACTCGTCCATAAATGAATCAAGTTTAAATATATTGCCTGTCAAATTGTCAAACTCCACGTAACATAATTGAATAGAGATGTAAAAATATTCTTTTTGACATATTAGAAACGGAAGATTGATATCTAGAAAAATAAAAAAAATTAGTTCAGCTAAGAGTTCTCTTTTCGGCAGCTGTACAGCTTTGAAAATGAATTCGTCGAAAAGAGAACTCTTCGCTGAACTAATCTTTCTTATTTAATGTCTCAATGGGTGTATTCCGTTTTCTAGGAAAATAGTGTAAAATAAACACAACGTCGAAACTATAATTTATGGATGAACCAATTAGATTTACAATAACAGATCTTGAAATTTCGCACAAAATTAATTCATTCATTTGGCTACATAAAGTTTTCGCATTATAGCTGATGTCAGTTCATTATCAAAACCCTAAATATAATTCCTAACCCTAACTAACAACTGTTAATATTAATTCCAATTCTTCACACTGATTTATAACTCACATTGAACCGTAGTATCTAGGTGGATATTCGCAAGGTCATTTTGGTGTTCAAAGGTCGTCCATAAATTATAGTCTAACCAAAATAACTTCTATGCTTTAAAATAATTACACACATAATATCATCATTGTAAATAACTTATCCTTGATTATTACCATACAAATGATATCTATGAATGGTAAAATAAGACCCCAATGTTTAGCTACGTGTAATCCTACTCAATTTAGAGTTCCAATAATTTGAACAGTGAAATCATGTCAGTTGAGTATTGAACAAAAAAGTACAATTGTTTAGTGTGTTTACAGTCGCTGATAATACATTTTTGTAGAAATTCATTCGACACTACAAGACTGATTAGTTTGTCTGGAAATTTTGTGAAGTTAGACAACAACCAAAATCCAGGATATGTGTTTCGTCTCATTAAGAACTTATCAGCTATATATAGTAATATTCCTGAATTGATTTTCATACTGAAGCTATAACTGAATGTACATAGGCTTGTAAAGCTAATGCTTTGTCTGTTGAATTATGAAAACAATAAAAACATCAACAAATAATGTATAATATTACACGTCTTTGACAGGTTGTTGAGATTATTTTATATTCTAGAAATGCTCATCAGTTGCTTAAGGATTCCAAGTGAGGGTATGCCTTGTGACTCAGTTGAATGCTTTACTTAGCATGTATCCTCTCCACTTCCAACACCTCTTCCTGATTTCTTCCTCCGTTGAGATCTGGTTTGTTCTCTTTCACAGTAGGCTGTTGCTGATGGTGTCTGGTCAACGGATCAGAAGTATTTTGCGTAGACAACTGTTATTAACCACCTGTATCTTCTGAATGATGGTTTTCGTAGTTCTCCAGGTTTCCGCCCCATACGATAGAACTGTTTTGACATTTGCATTGAAAATTCTGACCTTGGTGTCGGTTGGCAGTTGTTTTCAGTTCCAGATGTTCTTCAGTTATGGATATGCTACTCTTGCTTTGCCAATCCGCACCTTCACAACTGCATCAGGTTCACCGTGCTCATCAGTTATACTGCTCAGATATGGAAAGGTTTTTACATCTTCCTAATCTTCCCCGTCAATTGTGATTCGATTATTGCATGCTGTGTTGTATTGGTGAATCTTGCTTTTCCCTTGGTGCATATTGAGACCGACCGCTGCTGAGACTGCCGTTACACTGGTCGTTTTCTCCTGCATTTGTTGTTGCATGTGCGATAGGAGAGCCAGATCATCTGCGAAGTGTAGATCGTCCAGCTGATCCTAGATGTTTACTGTATCCCATGCTTCTCCTCAGATGTTGACGTCTTCATGATGCAGTCTATCACCAGGAGAAAGAGAAAGGGTGAGAGTAAGCAACCATGTCTGACACCGGTCTTTACCTCGAACGAGTCTTTCAATTGTCCTCCATGCACAATTTTGCAGTTTAATCCATCATAGGAATTCCGTATTATGTTGACTATCTACTGTCTAAAAATAAGCTGACCAGAAAAAAGGGCAACGTTCCACTAATCTTTTATTTTCAATGTTCTATTTGTTTTATAGTTGATGTTAAACTTCTCCAATTCGGCAGATTTTGTTTTTCAATCTTATATTATTTCAATCAAAGTAGACATTTCAAAATTCATTAACACAACGATCCTCTCACTCCAATTATGTACAAAGCTGACATATTTTTTAATGACAAAACGGGTATTATTAACTGTTTTAATTTGGTTGTTACCTAGGAAATTTAAAAATTAGGCTTGCTAAACTAGTCATACGTAAATATCTTCACATCAGAAATCAATTATTTCTTCTTCTAATTTATATAAATGAGTCTCATTACAAAATATCTAACTCATTTCAGTTATATCCTATTTTAAAGATATACAAATGTGATATAATTAATAATATCCACGTATACATTCACTATCTGATTATGCATGTAGACTTGTTTTAATAACTACTATTATTAATATCAACAACAATTTCCACAAGTTGACAATTATGCTTATTTTCGTTGTCATTACAGAATGACTTAAAGCAATTGGTTAATGTTCAGTAATTATTAGATCTTCCATTTAGATAAATGAATTCCAAAAGTAGATTAACTAAACTAGATCAGTTACATGTTGACAAATTCTACTCAAGATAAATAAATAGGTAACATATTAGAGATAGATTATCAAGTGATATGTAACAGAAAAATGTCTGTAGTATTTTTTGTTCAACATTTGCATTTTCCGATGTATGGAAATGCCATGAAGTAAAAGAATGCGTTTTTTTTAATATTTGTGTTACAATCAATGTGTGTTATCCTTATCCCTGACTACAATAATCAGGAAGGTCATAAATCACACTTCTTTGAAAAAAATACATAGAACATGAGAACATGCACTGACCTCAGGAACTCGAAAACGAGTTCTTGTTTTGAATGAAAATATCTCAGATGGAACTGGTATAGTGCATACTAAGTATATATACATCTAATAAACTTGGAATGAATATAATATTATGAACAGAAATTTATGTACATTGATAGAGAATTGGGAATTGTTGCACAGGTAAAATTGCTACTATGTATTTTGCATAATTATATTTTGTAATTTATTCAAACAAAATATATTACTGCAAGAAGCATAAAACACAGTAGACTGTTTCTATTGTTCTATTTGACTTTACATTATAACAAACATTTAATCACAAAAATTAATATTCTGACCAATTGATGATTTCAATGAAATTCAACAGTTGGATGTTGGTTCAGTGGTCTAGATGTCAAGCATTCGTCAATTCCACCAGAGTTCTTGGGTTCGATTTCCTCGCGCAAGATCGTAGACACTTTGGGCTGAGAAGCCGCTTACTGGAACAGACTTCAGATTTTTTTCAGATGGTTTCAACGAAATTCAACAATCTCCACAACTTCAAACTGAAGATATCCTAAATTTATCAAGTACAACCCTATTTAACCACAATCTAAATATCTATCGGGCAGATAACATGATGTATAATACATATTTACTCTACTTTATTTATTTGTTTATTACTCATTCATATCAGGGAATAACAAATAACAATAATATATTCCTAACAAACATTACTAATCACAATATAATACTTCTTTATTTTCTTACATAATATTGCTCATAAATATTTCAATACAAATGCTGTAGTACGGTCAAGGGTGGGGAGAGTCAAATCTCTCTCTTCAAACACTCTCACATGGCCACGCGTATACCACCACTACCATGGAAGTCCTACTAACTCCATTCTTGCTGCATTACTGTTGTTTACGAAACTGAGAGGAAGGAAAGCGAATATTCTGAACTCTAACCGGGTCGGTGGTTAGGAAGGTTCACCTAAGAGAGTAAAAAACCCTGATTCCAAACCAGTGGTGTACATGGGTTGCAGAGATATGGGGAAACAAATGACGTATGAACCGAGTATTGGTCAGTGGCTACAATGAGACTGCATCACCTAACGTTGCTCTACTGCCTTAAGGATCAAACTTCTAGTTCGAATGCTCTGAGTGTGGTCTCCTAAGTAGACCATCTGGTTCGGTTTGGGCGCTTGGTCAGTATCCCAGCCCTCGCACAAATCGAACGATTTATAAGACACTTATCTATTTGTTGCCTACTTGTACCAATGTTTATGTGTTTAAATAAACAAATGAACAACACAAGAAACTAAAGATACACGGAATATTCATGCTGTTCCATAAATCATTTCAGTTTTCATCATTGAGCGATCAACACTATTGAAATACTGGAAAAATGATGGACACGCAATACTTAAATAAATTAGAAACCACTATCAATTGAGAAATATTTTTCCTTTTTTAATAAAAAGTACAAAATCAAAATATTGTTTATTGAATGATATATTCACTTAAACAAAGTTTTCATTAAGAAACTTACTATACATAATGTTTTTCTTTTTGTATCTTGGAAGTTTATTCAATTTGTTGTACAATAATTAATCTTCACAAATATTCACTATCACTTGAGTTGCAAACTGGATAAAGTAGCAACTGTTACATAACATAATAATCTTCTAAGACGAAATGACATACACGTAGTTCCGTTTATTATTTTAAAGAGAGTAAGAACAAAGATTGATGCAGAATAATATGAATTCATTTTAGGTTCTTTAGGTAATTCTTAAAGTAAATGTCGTTGCAACTCTTCATCATTAGTCATCCAACTTTGAGATTTCTTAAATAACAACAACAAAATAGAAAACTGTTAAAACTTGGAACACATAGCATGTTACAGTAAAATAATATTGAAGACAATAATCAGGAAGGTATAAAACCAACAGTTCATGTATAATCTATGGAAGTACACAAGGCTAGTTTAACAGTGATAATAAATGTATTAACGTTACACTGACAAATTTCTAAATCATCACGATATTTAATAAACGCAGCTATATCAAATAGAATATTAACACATGTTCAAAGGAAGACTTTCAAATTAGCAACAAGCAGATGACTTTCAGTCACACAATCTAGCGAAACAAAATAGAGCAAGAATGAAGAATAAGAATAATAAGAATTCATTTTATTTGTTAGGTTTTCATCGGTTGCTTACAACCTAAAATATTGACATACTTATACATAAAAGGGTGATTAAAGATGAATCATGATGTAGCAAAGATCTCAATAGAGTTAATCAGGTCATAAAATTTTGTTTAAAATAAACAAATTTTAAGGGGGAAAGTTTCAGAACATTAAAATAGTAATTAGAACTCATGGAGTGAACAAACATTAGATGATTATGTAATGAAGTAACTGAAAATAGATTAATGGTAATAAGGATATGAATTGAAATCAGTCAGTTATGAATTCAAGAAAAATGACAGTGATGTAATTTAGACGTCAGAAAATATTGAAATAATGAATGACGTAATAATAAAAATGGGGGGGGGTAAGGTTTTCAGGGCAAAGAAAGATTTATTCCTGTCTCTTTTTGCATACATAGATCTGGTTTTAGACGTTTGATTGTTATTGCTTCGGCAAATTTCAAAAGGTAAAAGTTTGATTGTTTGTTAATCACCATGAAGGCCTTCAGTGTATCGACTTCATGTCCTGTATCAAAGAGATGTCTTGCGATGGCACTACTTAAAAAAGAAGCCAGTAGGTCCTACATTCGAATCCCGCTCGCGGGATCGTGGATGCGCACTGCTGAGGAGTCCCATACTAGAACGAAACGGCCGTCCAGTGATTCCAGGTTTCCAACAGTGGTCTAACATCAATTGATTCATGATCTCAACCAAAAAAACTTAACAATCTCCACAACCCCCATACTGTTAAAAAAGAAATAAAGAAATTAAACATCAGATATTTATCGGATATAATCTTGTAAAACAGAAACATTGACAAACTAAAAGTGGTAACAACCAGTCAAATATGTAAAGCTTGTATATATATATATACCATTCTATTAGCATTTTAATAGAACTTATGTTCAAATCATTACCGATAATATTTCACAGGGTTAGTTTGTATGAAATCTTTGGTTTTTACATCTTACTAAAACGGCAAATTGATTAATCAACTGTAACGTTACGTAATTTATTGTGTTTATGATCACTTAAAAAAGTGATATTTTCCTTTCCGTTGAAATGATTTCCGATTACTCAAATAGATTGTTTATATCTACATGCTCTTTTATAGAAATGGTAAAATATTAGGTGTTACATAAAACAAAAATAGATCGTATTCTAAGGGGCTTTTGTTTACCGACCATAATCAACAATAATCACTAGATATAAATCGACGTTTGTCAATTGGAACTTCAGTGTCATCAATAAATAATGAAAATGAGAATAAATTGAGAATAATGAAGAAGCCTGCTGTCAGAAGGCCGAATATCAGGCGACTGATGATCAATGATTTGTACATTCAACTATGAGATTCTAATTTAAAGTAAAAAAAAGAAAAGAAATAGATGGTGATGTTTGCATTCGCTAGTCAAAACTAAGTTCTTCTGCAAAAATAATTACCTGGACATTGATTTTATGGCGACGTATTCTCATCTTAATGTTGTGGATTTTCTTAGTAATAAACAATAAACATAGTTCAGTTTGTCGTGATACTGAATTATGTTAAACTCACATTAGTTAAAAGTCAAAAGTATTAGGCTAAAGCATGATTATTATACATTTCTGTAATATGCGTTACGGTATTGTTACACTATGAATTAATAACTGACCACCTGAGTCTTGTTACTTGTTCTATGAAAGACATCTGAAATAAAACGGTGATAAAAATTACTCATCCTGATTCGGAACTTCGTGTAATATCATTGACTGAAGTTAAACTTGTGTGTCACCGAATCGTGCCTCTGTGGTTTGGAGGTTACATGTTCGTGCTCAAGGTCGAGGTTTCGGGGTTCGATTCTTGGTTGCTAAGTTGTAGATACGTACTTTTGAGACGTCTCACTCTGTGACAAATGACCATCTAGTGCTTCCGGATTTTCAGTGGTGGAATATTCTATAATCCCTAGAACTCCATAATCACAAAGATAACAATGATCATAACCAACTAGTTTATTATACGTAACATTGAACCCCGAACTATTGTTCATCGACTTAAACTGACATGCTTTCAAGGCACGGCCAGTTAAATTTATCAAAAGTAATAATGGAGTAGTATAACAGTACCATTGGTAGACTGATTATCTAGGGGAAAATATTGAGTGAATTAATAATAGCCAGTTCGAACTATTCTAAATAAAGTAACTCAACATCTCCAACAATGATTCATGAAAGTCTCACTGATCCGAAAAAACATCCTTTCTTTTCTGCTTATAATGCTTGTGATTTAATGCAATATCGAGGCGATCCTCACAAGATACACACATATTAATAAGATTCCGATCCATAGCATTCCTACACATCAATGAAAAGATTCAAACAACTAACAAAAACATGAATTAAAACATTTTTTTCAATCTAGCGTAGCAAGGCACAATAGTCAATAGCTTCTTAAACAGACACCATATTCCTATTTGAAAGACGGTAGTCTTCTTTCTCCTTGATCATATGTTAGCAGACGTCGCACATATGTATAGATAATGATTGGGAAAACGTACTTCGCGTCCCAACCATCATAGTTACGAAGATACACTACCTGATCAATTGATTTGTAATGTCTACTTAATGATCTATATCTAACTTCAACGTTTATTATCACGAAACGTTCATAACCAGCTTTCAAATGGTAATTTATTACTCACGACTCTGTGCTTACATCATATATTCATTGAAAATGGTAAAACTAAATAGTAGCATATATATAAGCACGACCATTCATATACTTCACCACATGTCGTTGAATAAAAGAGAGTAAGCAAGGACAAAAAGATTATTTCTTTCACATCTTGCTAACACCTATGTGCTCATTTATACGGGAATGTATATAGGCATTTATATGGGTCAACAGTAACCCGTTTACATGATCGGATTAATAATGTTGATACATTCCAAATAAAACTGAAACGATTTCTTTCATTGTTTCATTCCATCTATTTAGACGGAAATGTTAATTTTTAATTAAAATAAATCATTTATATTTCTATACATACAGTTATTGGAAAAGGAATGCTTCTCTAGAACCATTCAAGTTATCCATTTTGTTCTCATATTTACTTTATTAATTGATATAAAATGGTTTGATTTATTAAATGCCTGTCATTCATTATAAAATGATAAACATTTAAGACCTATAATGGATGATAACTGATTTATATGATAAGATTTTAATTTAATCAGTAATCAATGTTTCATCATCTTGGACACCTACTGATAATGATTAGATGATATCAAAGAGATAGATTGACATGTTGTTTTGATGATCATGGAAAGATGTTTCAATCAATGCTTTTGTGAAACAAAAATATATGTGATAAATTTTCTAACTGAACGCTTCAATCAGTTTCCAAAGCTCTTCTAATAACTCCAAGCTAAATCCACACGAAAACTTGAACACGAAAAACGAAACGCGAAATATAGAGAGAAGGCTTTATTCAAAGGTTAGCTCATGTACGGAAAATTGAGAGTGTTTATAGCGTTTCATATGGCTTTGGGATTCTGGAAAGTTCTGGAACCCTACTGAACACGGTATCAGAATAGGTATTCATCCAAACAGAAATTAGACATGTGACTCCTTGCTTTTTAGATGTTTCTGAGATACTTTTAATCGATGCTTATTGGATAAAACGTTTCTCAGTGTTTTTAGGGTCCTTTTGTGCTTTTTCAAAGAATCTTCTGGGTCACTTTAACACCATTATCACAAGTTGATTAGGTCACAATATAATTAAGTAAATAAAAATAAGTGTATACTGTTTTATATTTAACTCTTCATTTGATAGTATAAGAATCCGAGAAATAATGTACTATTCACTAAGTCCATCTGGTTAATCAATCAAAACCTAGGAAGACTGTCTTATTGCTTCCTCTTACTGTTCGACGTTTGTAACGGATATGACCACGATTTTGTCAAGGATAGGAGGAAGAATTTGCATCTTTTACTTGAAACAGGTTATGTTCAATTCACTCACTTTACACTGTTTATGTTGGAATGTGTTAATTACAGCAATTTATTTTCTACCATATATCGGAATCAGGTGGGGGGCAGCGTGAAATCCTACTGGTCAGTTGTTGGAATTCACTCAATAAACTCATGAAATAAAATACACTTTCAATAAAACATTTAGTACAGTAAAATATTCGTTAAGATTTAATATGTGAGTTTATTTGTTTTGACTCTGTTTGGTTACGCAACAACTGAAAACTAGGTACCGGTATACATCTGTCTCAATTAAGCACGGGCTTCATCAAACCTATGTACAGAATTCCAAAATTCACTAAACGCATAATTAAGTGATAAAATAACCATAGTTATTATTTGTATCTACAACCGTAATAAGGGTTCCAATTGTGTGTGACTATACCATACTACAGTCGCTGAGAATTATCTCGTTCCCATTAAATACGAACTTATTTATTCAAAATTCACTATACTATACAAAAGTGTATGCGATTTGAGGAGACCATTAACGTTTTAATCAATAAAATATATTTGCAACTTTATTTGCTTATATTGTATTGGATGAAATAGCAAAACCTTTTTTTGCTATTTATTAGACGTAAAAAAAACGGTATCTTGTGAATATCGGGCAATAACTAAACATTAACGTCCATAACAAAATATAATAGAAGAATTCTTATGCTTAGAATTTTTATCTTTTTTATGGTGAACTTAAAAAATCTTTAAAATTTTTTCAGTATAAAATTCACTTGTTGCTGTTCACTCGTGACATCCCATTGTTTTATAGGTCCGTCATTGATCAGTCTATGTGCATTCTATGCGGATTGCCTCGATATTACCTGAAGTCACAAGCTTTATAAGCAGAGATTGATGATGGCTAGCAGTGGAATACAGGATGCGCGTTTCGTCCTATTTTGGACTCGTCAGCGGGACATACCTCCATCTCAAGGTTGATGTTCACACTGGGACTCGGTCCCAGTATCGTTCGCTTCAAACTTCATCTCGTTATCCACTTAGCCACTTAATCATTTTCATTCCTTGCTACTTCTTTGATCCGTCTATTTACTATTGTGCAGAGAATAACTTGTCTCATCTAGATTAAGATCTTGATGTGATAGGCTGACCGGCTTAACCTTGAGGCTAGTGTATGTGAGTTCGAAGTGGGGTAGAGAGAAGAAAGACTGTTCTGTTACCTGATTGACTGACAAGCATGCGAGTGAGAGAAGTCAACTGGAACACTACTTGATTTTGATCTGGTTCCCGATTTCAGATTAGTGTGAAAAGATACATGAATAAATAGATGAATAACCAGACCATAACGCACAAACAATTATAAAAATACCATAATGTCCAAAGCTAAGGATTATAGTAGAAAAGATCACGTTTAAATTGCAATAGCTTTGGAACGAAAAGAGCGATGGAAGTGAATCAGACATCAAACAAAAGTTTATGTTCTGTAAAACAGACTAAGGACAAAAGTAAATGTTATTGTTTTACAAGCTTTGAATTAAATGAAATAACGTCTCGAAAAAAAGCTTCTGTAGTTTGTCAAGGCTTCTTGCTTCTCTGTTCACATCAGTCCTAAATAAAAATAGGAAGATACAAGCAAACCATACAAAATGAATTTACAACTTCACTCCATTGCATAAACAATTGTTTATCAAAACTCAGTAACTAAGTGGATAGTGTGATAGAGTTTGGAGCAAACGATATTAAGTTCGAGTCCTAGAGTGAACATCAACTCTAAGTTTCAGGTACATTCCTTTTAATTCGTTCAAAACAGAGATGAAACGCATATCCTAAATTCCACTGTTGTCTACTATTCATTTTTATAATTCAATAATTTGAAATAAACAATTTAATTATCAATTACATTTGACCTCTATTAAATGACACTTGATTTATTATATTTTAATAATTCTGTAATTTATTTCAAATATGTATTTACCTAGAACTTAACTCTATGGAATGTAATGTTTAACCTAATTGAAACTAATTGTTTATCAATGGAACAATATTTAAACTATAAAATAAGAATCATTCATCTGTTATTTGTTTAATTCAATGTCAAGTATCTTTTCTTTTAGTTTTGTTTTTTCTTTCTTTCTCTTCAAAATTATTGAAATAAACCAATGTAGACAAAAAGAGAAATATGTTTCTGTGGCTACAATGGTAAAGTTTATATTTGAAATTTCATTTAAATTGTTAACTTAGATTCCTCTTTTTTTGTTTTAATTTATATTCTGTTAGAGATCAAATTAAAAGGGACAAGATAAACCAAATGTTGGATACATTTTTTGTCTGTTTGTTTGAGGATTGGTTCATTTCAATAAGTATAGAAGTTATGCCGTTATGGTGAAATCGAGTGTTAATGAATAATGGTGGAAATATTTGGAGAACTACTAAGGATATCATCATAAATGTACAAGTATTTCTAAATAATTGTCCAAGAAAGATATACAGTGTTCATTGGTCGGATACTATCATCAACAACCTACTGTGGGATACCACATACGTTGCGGAAACCATCAAGCTGAATCACTAAGTAATCGTTAACATGACACCTTAAAGAGGAACAAACAAAAAGGAAGGCCAAAGAATACAATGCATCGGGAATTGTAAGTAGACATGCATAGGAAATAATAGCAACTAGGAACAATTGGAAAGGAATGCCCAAGACAGAGTTGGATGAAGAATGCTGGTGTGTGGTGTTATAAATTGTACCTTGTGTCCTTTCAGTGTATAACATAATGATGTGGTGGTCGTTATCCGATATAATCCTTAACTTCGTATACGATTCGTCTTGCTAACCGTTCTGTATAACGCCCCAACGGTATAATAATCAGAAGGCAAAATACGAAGTGTTGACTACGTTTATTGCGAGACCACACACATATATCCAAATGTACAGATGCGTCAAACAAGCATAGAAGAGTTGTGCCGAAGGGCAAGCGAGCGAGGGCCAGAGCAAGAACGTGACGAGAGCGTGTGAGTGAGTGAGTGTGTTGAATATGAATAACATGGACATATATATACCATGTGAAATGAATGAGTAATCGAATCGAATAAGCGCTTAGTAGTAAGACTAGCAGAGTGAATAAATGCGTAGGCAGTAAACAATATTCAAGCATACGTATTTCATACAAGCACAAAATAATAAGGGTACAATATATTGTTATAGTGCGGATGACTTTGTCCGCTAAATAAGTTAGCAAAAGGGCTTAACTGAGTTAAATGAGAATAAACCCATAAATGGATCCCAACAGTTACCATTCATTATTCTCATCAGGATATAACAGGTGGCCGATGCTCTTCCACGAGGGGTAACAGGCGTATGTAAGTAATAATGGAGTTTTTCCACCCAACATATGTGTTAAAGTTCAGTTACCATATAAATAAATCATCCGATTGCATATTAGTATCAAATGTAATACTCCACTTTAAAAGCATTTGATAGATATCATAAATGCTTATAGAAATAATTTACCGAGAAGTGTCAGAAGTGATTCTATTGGACATTACATTATTATTTAAAGATTCTAAAATAGTAGCTGTGTAACGAATGGAAGTGACTCCTACTAAATATTTATAATTAGTGATAATACCTGTGTTCCAAAAATAGTGGTATTAATAGAAAACCAAAAAACTATAAAATCTTAATTGAGGAAGAACCATTCACTAAACGGTTACGTAGTCTACCATCGCCTGTCGCTATGCTACTAATTATTCTTACAGAAGTTAAGTTTCATTTCGTTTGATTGATATTTGGAAAATCTCTTTTCAGCATGAAAATATTATTTGTTAACTTTTTCATTTTTACCGCTAATCTGTTTTTTTTTTAATTTGTTGACTTTGTTTAAACTGCTCTGAAATATGTTCACTTAAACCCTTTGAATTGTAACACGTTGTAATGCCTATATAATATCAATTAAATATGTGCACATGATCTGTATTAAACAGTCAAAAACAGGACCTGGGTTCGAATCTCTTAAGGCGGAATCGTGGATGCGCACTGTTGAGAAGTCCCACAATGAGACGAAACGGCCGTCCGTTGCTACGGGGCTTTTCATGGTGGTCTAGCTTCAATTGACTCATGATCTCAACTATTGATGTTAGGAACTTGTTTATAATTTACAAGTGACATACTTTCGCAAAATGAAATCTTATTTTTATTCTACGATAATTCAATCCATCTTTACTGTTGAATTCTGAACACAATTTGATAAACAAGATGATCTTTTTAATGAACAATCTAGTGTTTTTCACAAGGATTGTGTATTAAAATTTCATGGAATATCTCATAAAATTGAATGAATTGCTTTTTATCAGCATAAGGATGTGGAGTTAGGTTTTATTTGAGCTCATGAACCGATCCATCATGGACCATTGGTAAACCATGTAGGCCAGTCACGCACATGGGACTCAACCCAGTACCTTCGATCTCGTGCGTATACTTAACCTCTAAATCACTGATCAGGTATCCAACAGTGTTAGTGACTAACCTTGAATTCCTAGTACGGTATAATGGATGCGCAATGCTGAGGACTTCCATACTAGGATGAAACGGCCGTTCAGTGCTTCCACGTATTCCATGGTGGCATAACATTATTCGATTCATGATATCAATTAGAATTACTTTTTCTAAGTAAAAACATGGTTTTAAAAATAAAAATAAATGTTTCGCTACCTCGCATACGTAATCCATATTAAATTGGTCTCCTTCAAATCACTGTTACACTTATAGTTTATCATATGAAATTTTAGTGTACATCAGTGTTCTGTGCATTTTAGAAACCACTAAAATAAACGATTAAGCAATTGAATCATGATGAATGGTAACATTCGATAACATGTAAAGCATTTTGGTAGACCTAATTGACACATTTTGGTAATTACTGCTTTGTTGTTCCGTACTCTCTGTTTTAGTTTTAATTTCTCCAGTTATAGATAATCATCATTAATTCGATCTGGCACACGAAATGACCTTAATTACTCCGTTCATAAATCAACAGGCTGTCCATTTAAAAAATATTAAAAATTCCCGGCTGATGCATTGGATCGCTGTAACACATTTACTACCTATACATTTACTTAACTAGTATACTTAAAACGTTCTTCTATCACATGTTTGTTTTCTACATCTAATGTTACTATTTATATCGAATTGATCATGACTAAACTGTCGTGAATTCTGTAATTATTATTTTCAGAATATATAAATTATTATTTTAACATAACTAGGTTCAAAAGGAACCCGAGTGTGCTTCTCTGAATTAAATGAACTGATTGGTGGCGAAACTCAGTACGTGCAATATGGTACTTCCTGCGAGTTTTGTCACGGTGCATGAGTAAATGTTCATCACTTTAAGTACTAAGAGAGTCAGTTGCTGAATGATAATAGGGGTCAAGATACCCTCTCCCTGTTCTTCTAGAATATCACATAACTTACACAGATAGTATAAATAGTATGTGTCGAATGAGTGTGACAGCCAAAAAGTAGATAATGTTTATTTTTGCTCGCTTGGACAAGCGCTATCCATTTGCATGACTTAATAAAGTATCACTTCCCTACAAATTTTTGTCGCATTTTGCATGCATGATGTATCTTGATATTTATATGGATGTTCTAAGCCGTAAATGATTAGTCAAACAATGGAATAATCTGAGTTTACTTTGTCAAGAAATAACTGAGGATGAGTGTACGTTAAAATAGAACGTCATTTCGAGGACTGCAAATCAAAATTATTATAGTTAGTACCAATTGATATAGCATTTTTGGATATCAGTAGAAGCTGAATACTGTTCCATAGTTGTACAAATTAGACTAAACCAAAAAAGCATTTACTGAGAATGTTACTGGTTCATAAATTACAACACTTATTAAAACAAGGATGGCCATCATACGAATCAAGAGTGGGAAAGCATCAGGGCCTGACAATATACCAGAAGTCAGACATTGAAGTAACTGCAAACATACTTCACCTTCTGTTCAAGAATATTTGGTAAGAAGAACAAGTGACGACGCACTGGAAAGAATGACACCTCATCAGTATACAAAAGAAAGAAGATCTGAGAAAATGTGAGAACTACAGAGGCATCATACTACTGTCAGTACTAGGAAACCACCAAACTGCATCAAGAAACAAGCCCTAACTTGGAATTTTGAAGGGAAGCGGAAAAGGATAAAGAACATATTACGACAGGTAGTATAAACAGATATGTAAAGGATGAATAACGAATGGAGAAAACTGGAAAGGATTTCCCAGAACATGGTTAGATGGAGAATGCTGATGTGTAGCCTATGCTCCTCCACGAGGTGTAATAGACGTAAAATAAGTAGGCATTAGAACAAGTATCTATGTCAAATATAACGTTAATAGTTATCAGTTTCAAAAGCGCAAGTTTTGAAATTTTAAAAGTTACGAATATTGAAACCTAACATACAACTCCACATATTAGGTATATGTTACTATTCACTGAGACAGGAAATAAATTCCTTAAATATTGAAAATATATATTACATTGTTTTCATCAGATAAGTTCTGTGCTCCACATCTAAATGAATGAAAAATTTTAGAATTGATTTCATTGAAAATTCATGAGCCACGAATTCATGAGTCAAATGAAGCTAGACCACCATGAAAAACCAAGAAGCAATGGACGGCCGTTTTGTTCTATTCTGGGACTCCCCAGAAGTGAGCATCCACGATCCCGCTCTGCTAGGTTCGAACTCGAGACATATCGGTCCCACGAGCGAACGCATGACCTCGAAACAACTGAACTGGCATCTCTCGGTGTTAATGTCTAACTTTAACCAATTCATCTTTACATTCATAATATATTACAAGTTTCTAGTACCCTCATTTTTATATGTAAACAATATTATTCTTGCATTGTTCCGTTGTACTATTTAAACTTGGATGAATTTTAATTTGGTTATTTGTTCTCTGAAGAAGTGACTTACACTAAGTCACGAAACGTCAGAAAATCCAATTTTCTACTCATTGGGATATTACAAATATATTATTTTTATTTATAACAATGAACCCAATGCTCAATTTATTCGAAATTATCAAATCAAACCTTGGTAATGACACCTATTTATATGTAAACGTTACAATGAGTGAGATTTTTTTGTAGATATATTTTGGTTACAATTCTGTATATAATTTCTTTTATGGTTAATCATTTGTTAACACTATTCACTTTATACTGTTGACTTTATATAATAATCGTTGAAATTAAAAAGTACTGGCAACTTTTTGCAAATCATTGATGGACTTTTCATAGATTTTAACCTGGGGATTACAGGTCTTACGATCCTAAGGCCAATGAGATGGCATCCAGTTGTATACATCATCAACCTTATTTCATTCTTGATATAGCGCATTTTTTGCCTTTTGCCATCAGTGAAACGTACGCTAGTTACTGCATGTTCCTACTCTCATGGCCATCACTCTTCAATTTAATCTTTAGAAATGTGTCGCAAAGTTGGTCGCTTGTGATTATATATTTAATATTAGTTGTAGTATGTGAAGCACTTAGAGATTTTTGTGATGGAATCTGTTAATTAACCAACTTATTACGAGACAAATTTATACTTCTTGAAGCAATCATTTCACTCTTTTGACTAAGAATACCATCCCAGATATATGTTAGTCAAATATATGTTTGCTAAACCTGTGACAGCCATCATAGTATCAACCATACATAATCTGGTTTTAAATTTCAGTAAGCTTATATTTTATATACTCTGATAGAGAATGTAAGTTCTCAAATACTTGATGTCGTTTAGAAAAGCGTGATTTAAATAACTTAATTTACTGGTTACATGACAGTCTTAAAGGAATCAAAACTTGGCATACTAATCGTCATTGTCAGGTATCTTTCGGAATGAATTGGTTGTTTGACCTGTTTTTAAGCTTAAAATACTGGGTAAACTAGTTTGTATAATAATTGTAAGTATTCAATTACATTTAAATTATTTAATCAATTTTCTTAGTTTTTAATTGTGGAGAAACACCTTTCTCAACACTTACGACAACGTACGTAGCTTATTGTTATGTTAAATAATGCAGATCTTAGTCACTAAGACCATAGACGCTAGTATTATTCTCTCTTTATTTGTGCTTTAACGCAAACAGAAAGAAATACATTTATTCAGACTCATTTGAGCATCAACAACGACATTCACCATTATATGCATAACCCATTAAGCATCAATATGCTCTTGTAACTAAACATGGAACCGCACTATATTGTGAATATCACGCCTTAAAGTCAACGAAATTCTCCGATTCTTAATTCTAATATCCATCACATATTTCTTATTTACCCATTGCGATTTGAGAGATAATCCAAATTATCATAGATTAGGTGCATTTTGATTACGTGTGGAATCCATGATGCATGTTTTATCTTGATTAGAACTTATCGGCTTGATATACTTGTATGCTAGAGGTTTTTGCACTAGGACTCTAACAGATGTACATTCTTCAGCACAAAGTGAAATCGATTCAGTTTACCAACCAATCAGAAGATTATGTACAAAAATAGAACCAAGAATCAAATCAACGAGAGATACAATCAAAATGAAGTAAACAATGACAGGTTGAAAGTCAATAATAACCAATCAAAATAGAGGTTCATAGGATAAACTGGCAGTCACATGTGGAAAAATTCAAGCATTTAACTTCTTCTTGAAATTTGTGCTGATGATGTCGTTCAGAATAACGATGAAAGCTCCATGACCAAACCATCCAGTTCAAAGAACAAAAGCCCACTAAAATACCACTAAATTCATTTGTAAAAATATCTGTATTTATGTAGATTTGTTTGGTGACTCTCTGTATTCTAAAAATCAAAAATTTGAGATCAGTTTATGATATAAAAAGACTTGATTTAGTAATCATTTTGAACAAGACAATTGTTCGATTCTCATGACAATAATAAATCATATTCAGTTCAAATAGAACGTGAATATCATTGAAAATTACAATAACAATTAAGGAATCTCAGTGTATTTACTTTATCTGTATCACATGATACCATATACAACGGGTTTATTAGATAACAGATCGCAAAGTCAAATGAATATTATGTCATTGGTAATACTGTTTTTCTTGTCAAACAACATTTAATGTGACATTATTGTTGCGGTTAAAGCGACAAAGAAATTAGTCAATATAAACGACTTTCCCTTAACTTTTATAAAATTGAAAAGTTTGTATTGGCTTAGCTTCGTTAACCAATCACCTTGATAACCGTTGCTATATAGATCCATACGGTGTTTGAATTCAGATGGTTATAGTAATGACGACTATAATTTATTAGCTGGTAGCAAACATAACCAAGTTACAAGCATATCGAGCAAGTTTAGAACAAATTTGCTACAAATCTTCTACACCATCTCAGGCTAATGTGTGTAAGTAAGCTAATACATAGGCAAATTTATAGTCAAATCGAATCAAAGCGCAGCTAGGCAAGGTAAAGTCTAATAATAGGATTCGAGAACATATATACATGGGGAAGAGAATGATTCACCGAATGATGTTTAAACTACCAACATTTTCAACGTTTGAGACCATGTGTCACTTGAAACTAGAAAACCATGGAAAACCTGGAAGCACCGGACGGCCGTCTCATCCTATTGTGGGACTCCGTAGTAGTGCGTATCCACGACCCTACCTCGCGAGATTCGAACCCAGGACCCACCAGTCTCGCGCGCGAGTGCTTAACCACTAGACCATTGAGCCGGCATCCAACGGTGCTAATGTCTAACTTAAACTAATCTACGAAATTGAGCGACACATCCACCATTGTCTTCAGTGAGTTACTATCTCACAACAGACCTGGTTGAACTCCACTGATCACCGCTTCTCACTATAACTCAATAGATTCATGATCTTAACAATTGAAATTACTACAATATCCACAAAACCCTTTCTAACATGTATCAACA
This sequence comes from Schistosoma margrebowiei, assembly GCA_944470205.2. Lineage (NCBI taxonomy): Eukaryota > Metazoa > Platyhelminthes > Trematoda > Strigeidida > Schistosomatidae > Schistosoma > Schistosoma margrebowiei. The sequence goes on from OX104032.1 coordinate 40,330,264, forward strand.
TTTCATCTCTAGAGAGATATGTACGTGGGCTGGCATATGATCAAGAGTAAACATTTATACAGACATAATAGTACAAAGAAATATGCGAATTGTTACTATTCGAATAACATTGTTTGTTAAGGAAGTTGAAAAGAGTCTTGACAACGTTTAATCCTAATCCAAATTGATTGTAGCAGAGTAACTATAATGTTCAGATTTCTATAAGTTAGTTCTGTGTGTATATTATAACCTTGTTGTATTTGAACTTCTTAACAATTCAAAAATATTTAAAAGTCATATGTAAATATAGGATATTAGCTTAGTGATATGCTGCAATCTGTCATGCCAACGTCAGAAAAAAGATCACACAACAATTTGTAACAGTTCATCTTTAATTCATGATACGATCGTACATTTGATTAAGTATTTATGCTTAAATTCATTAAGAGTCATTACATACTAGTGAGAATTCATGTTTACTGAATAGCAGATCTATCGAAAGTTATTACCGAAAGAAATAAAGAATCATTGCTCTATAAAAACAAATTGCTAAGCAATTGTGCTCATATTTGATTGTTCTGTAGTTAAAAGAGCTTATTGTTTTATCTAAAGATTTTAAACTCAAGTACTGATCGGATTATGGAAAGTCAATGCTGAAAAACCTCGTGTCAATATGGATTCATAATGAACACAATACTTCTTGAAATTCAGTCTGTGAAAAAGAATTCTTATAGCGAGAAAATTTTTCGGAAAATATACTTCTCAATATGGCTTTGTCAGTTATTCAGATTTTCATATTTAAGATAGAAGTATTGCTAGTGTTTCAGTTTCCAATAGTTTCTGTTGACATTAGAAATCAATTTAAATATGCTTAATCAAGCATACAATACAGTAACAGGATGTTTCCACTATAATCAACCATGCAATATTCAGTTTCAAATCATTTATTTCTTCTTTATATTTCTCGAAAAAAAAAACAATGACTAACAAACTACACATTTATTTTGTATTGTTTGTTTGAATCTTCCATTGATGTATAGGACTGCAATCGATCATTCTCTTATTGACATATGCGCATCCTGTACAAATTGTCTCGATATTACCTTGAGTCACAAGTATTTTAAACAAATATGGATAGTGGCTAGCAGAAGCATCTAGGACGTGTGTTTCTTCCTATTTAGAATTAGTCAGTTGGATGTTAAATCCTAATGAGAAGATTCAAATAAATAATACAAAATGAATTTAAGTATCACCCCATTGCATATGCTAGCGTCTATCAGGACTCAGTAGCTAAGTGGAGAGGATGATGACGTTTAAAGCGAACAATGTTTGTTTCGAGTCCCAAAGTGGACATCAACTCTGAGATACACGCACATTCAGTCGACTAGTCCGAAATAGAACGAAACGCGCATTCTAAATTTTTTTTCTAGCCACCATCTATCTTTACTTAAATTACACAGTTTAAGGCCTTTTGATCAATAATCCTCATTTATAAGGCAACAGTTTGATCAAATTCTGTCATATATACTTTTTCAAAAAAGATTGTCCCACTTACAGTTTATCTTTAAATCTATGTAAAGACAATATGTTTTTCAATGACTGATTAACTTCACACTTGTAATTCTGTCATGAAATATCTCACTTTTATTCTATTTTGTTTAATAGTTATTGTGTATACATTTTGATCAGCTACTGATAAAGATTGTTCATTATTGATGATAGTTACCTATAGAAATATTCATTTTAGATATAAGTAACATTAAGGTTTGATCCCAATTACAAAGTCACTCTAGATGGTGGTTGGAGGTAGTCAACAGGAAACCCTGGACTCGGATTTCGTGCTACTTGACACTTGTCAGCAAGGTGTACCTGTAACCTTGAAGGAACTGGTGCTCCCTGGTGGATTCGATCCCATGTCACCTAGCTTCACAGTCAGAGACGTTACCACTGAGCAATCCGAGACGCGACTGACCTCCTGTAAGACTGAGATGTAATCACAATTGATTGATCACTGTGTGGTGATCAATATCATGCGTGTCAAGTCCTTCTTAATGCAGATCGAATGCTATCGACCATGTTGCAATGTGGCCACTAGTCTAGGTGACTCGACACTGCGCGCACAATATAATGAGATTAGATGGTGGTTGGAGTCACTCTAGATGAAATGTATTTACAATACTATTAACTTAATGATGGTTACCTTTGTTTTTTAAGGATACGGGCAGTAAGTAAAACTATAGCAAACAAAAACTATTCACATATAATCTATTTCAAAACTTTTAATTAACATTTTAACAAGAATTAAAAACAGGAATAACTAAATTAGATTAAATGAATGAATTTCCAAATGTCAATGGAATACATCTTAGAAAATAAAGACGCTAACCAACTAAGTATTTAATGTAATGCAGAAGTTTATAGGAAATAGGAAATGGTTAACTATCCAGTGCTTTTAGATTTCGAATGATTGTCTACCTTAGGTCAACTCATGAATTCAACTATTAAAATAGTAGATAGTTTAAGAAAAAATAAGTGAATTGAAGATTACAATTAACTAACATTTGTTCATCATTATGAAATTTAGTATGTGTACAGAAGAAATTCGTGACCAGCCCCCTCATGTTCTGCCTCTTTCCGTTTGCATTCTTCGATATATAATTACTTACACACTTTTTATTAGGTAATGGTTTAAATGTTTTGTGATGATTATCCTAATTCTATTTACCTACGTTTGGCCTTCTACTTACAATGTTTAACTATTGATATGACTTTTGTTATCGTATTTTGTTATTCTTACTACTATTAGTACGCCTGTCTTTCTACTATAAAATTGCATTTTTACATATTGTGTGTAGTGACTTGTACACCGATCGACCTATTATGTAAGCAAACTTGTTAGATAGATGATAACGATTAATACTATGGTTGATGCATTAATCTACTTCTCAATAATTGTTTCTTAATAGCTAAATGAAATTATTTAGTGTTATAACTTATGGCCTTGAGTCTTATTATTGTACATAATGTAATGATACCACCAATTAGAGAACATTGATTTATCGACTGGACCAATGACGTATAAAACCTATACGAGCAGTCTAGAAACTTTATCGGTTCTTCTTCCCGCCTCACCCTGCCTGTTAAGTTCAGAACATCGATCTAAGACTCTACGATATGAATCATGTATTTCAGACACACTGGGCTTATATACAAATCAAACAGACTACATCGTACCATAAAATAGAAAATGACTGTTGTACAAGGTTTAGCCAAAAGTGGCTGTGAATGTGGGAGACTGTAATTAATAAACTGGGCATAATTCAAGAACGGTAAATCGTATAATAATAGTGTATGAATCAAATTAAAGCTTATAATAAGAGGGACATGAATATGCATAGTTTAGCTATTTAATAATTATACAATAAAAATATATGTGTTGTATTTATCCATCAATATTTCTTAAGATGTACCATTACTAATTCTTGTCGGGATATAACATTTAGGATGAGACATTATCAGTGATATTTATCTATAGATAGGAGTTACGTTCGTAATATGATTACAGAAATAGTTCAGTCTTAGCATTCATGATGATTTGTATATTATCACTGATAACAAATACTCGACTTATAATTACTTCACATAAAAATTAATGTTTACCTATTACATAATATTCTCGTTATTTAGACCATAAATGTTTGAGAACATATGGGTTTGATGAATCGATGTAAATATTTAAATTGCGAAAACTCCGATTTATAAACAATTATTGTTTCTAATTAGTACAATCAATGACTTTTTCAAACCGAAGAAAATATCTCTTCAATTAAGCTAGTATATAAAAGATCGTGGAGAAGATTTGTAGTTCAGGTGGATGATTTTGATGGAGTTTTGTTCTCTGAGCTGGATGGTTTGGTCGCTGAGCTTTCATCGTTCTTTTGAATGACATCATCAGCACAAACTTTAGATAGAAGCAAAGTCTTCGAATTTCTCCATATACGTTTCACACCTTGTTCTGCACACCTCGACGTTGATTGGTTCTTATTGATCTTTAAGATCAATGATGAAAGCTTCACAACCAAACCATCCAGCTCAGAGAACAAAACTCCACCAAAATTTAAAAGATCCCAATGATGAAACGTTGAATAGTATACCATAACAGATGATTCTCATTTATTTTTACGATTTAATGAAAACAATTATACTGAATTATGTATGAGTCAGCTGGATGTAACTGCATCTAAGAGTTGACGTTCACTCCAGCACTCGAACCAAGTATCATTCACTTCAAACGCCATCACATTATCTACTTAGCTACTCAGTTCTGATAGTCACCTGTTTGTGCAACAGGATGAAGTTTAAATTTCCTTGGTATTGTTTAATTGTATAATCTCATTGTTTTTTAAGACTACAATTGATCAGTCTCTTATTAGAATATGTTCATCTTGTGCGGATTACCTTGATATTACTTTAAGTCACAAACTTTATAAGCAAAGATGGATAATGGCTAACAATGAAAGATACAAGCAAACAATATCAAATGAATGAGAATTTCGAAATGATGAATAAATTGAATATATTTACATTCAAACATTCTAAGTATGAATAGAACAATGAAATACTCTTTACTGATTGGCTTTTATGATTATAGATTTTAATATACCAAAATCAATTCAATCAGTTACTTATAATCAGGTTAGTAATAGAATTATTTTAACAGTAAATCTATTTATTAATGATCACAAAACGTTTTGTTTCATTTTACAGATTTTAATTCCACAGATCGAAATCATGAGTCAATTGAAGGTAGACCACCATGGAAAACCTGGAAGCACTGAACGGCCATTTCGTTATAATATGAGACTCCTCAGCAGTGAGCATCCACGATCACACACCCCGCGAGATTCGAACCCAGGACCTATCAGTCTCACGCCAGGCGCTTAACCAACTAGACCACTGAGCTCGCATCCAAATTCAAGAGATACTCCTGGAGTTCTAGTGAGAAGTCGTTACCAGTGGAATTCAACCAGGTCTGTTGTGAGATATCAGCTCACTGAAGACAATGGTATACGGTAGCGCAACTTCGTGGATTGGTTGAAGTTAGACATTAACACCATTGGATGCTGGCTCAGTGATTTAGTTGGTTCAGCTCCTGGCGCGAGACTGATAGATCCTGGGGTTGAATCTCGCGGGGTGCGAGATCGTGGATGCTCACTGCTGAGGAGTCCCGTAGTAAAACACAACGGCCGTTCAGTGCTCCCAGCTTTTCCATGGTGATCTAGCTTCAATTGACTCATGATTTCAATCTGTGAAATTTCTAAAATCTCCACAAACCACTTCAGATTTCAATTTTAATGAAAAATTTTCAAATATACAATTTAACAAATTTTCTAACCTTCTACCCTGTTTTCCTTTTTTCTTATTTCTGGTTCCGATATTTCTTATCGAAATCCAATAATATTTCTATCTCATTCTATACCTTATAGTATCATTTCAACTGATAAACATTCATAGATAAGATGCTAGATGATAATGTGTGATCATTACTGGTTAGCTAAAAGCATAAAAGATAATCTAATAACTTTGAATAACTTTCTTGATGCATTCTTCATATATTCACTAACTGATTCGACGAACAGTAAAACAATTTTCTATTGTCCAAATATTGATATTTATATCATAATTGATCCTCAATAATGAAACATTATTCAGAAGATAAGTGTAGCATAGTTCGATTTATATCTTGTTTTTCTTAAAATCAGGGTTTATATCACTGTTAAGGTAATAAAGCTATGACAAGCATACAATGTATGAATGCTACAATGTGAAATACACTTTTGGTTCTGCTATCAATTTCTATGTTAAACTTCTCCCTAATATACAAAACATTGGTCGTTATAAACCAGGAAATGTTATTTAAAATGTATGAAAAATGTACATGGATACAATTGCAAAATACAATATAAAAACAATTATATTTAAAAAGAAATACTTTTTACAGTACTATGACAACGTTTAAAAAACGAGTTAGATTGTTTCTGTTTCGATTATTATGAAGAGAATTAAGATCAATGACTGAAAATTAGTCTAAACGAAATAGAACTGGGATAGATTACTTGAGATCTAACTCCAATTAGATCGGACAAGTGATCGTTATTGAATGATTGCTGTCGAAATATACATCCTAACTATTCTCGTATACCATTATCGACTTAATCTATGTTAGTGAATAACGGAGTTAAATAAGTCAAATACGATAATGAATGTTTGAATAAGTATATTTTGTATACTCATTTATCTGAACAGACAATCAGAGAATTTTAGCGAATGAAGCAAAGTAGAGAAAGAAAAGCGAATCTAAAGAACGCATAAAAGAGAAGGCGAGTGAGTCAACTCCATTTAATCCAGAATTAATCAATATTTATGATGACACAAAAATAAGCTACAGATAGTGATCAGTAGGATGATACACATATGCGTTCATATAAAAACAGTCAAGATTGATAAGCGAATAAATAAAAAGTTCAGAATGAATAGATTGATGTGTCCAGAAGCCAGAATACGTTATATGGGTTTAACATAATAATGGACACTACAAATTCTCCTGATCTTATAAAAACTATTATTTAGTGGAATTCCATCGTTTGTATTATAAACTGACCAAAGTTGGGCAGTCATGTGATCAGATTTTTCGAAATGTATTGCGTTAATATATCACATAGTTCTGATAATCTTCATCTTCTTATTACATTATCGAAATTTATCAAAGGGACTGATTGCTATAATCTATTTTGTTTATTTCATCAATGTAATTGTAATATTTCTTTTTGTAGTTCCTTCCATTGTTCCTTCTATTGTTACACTGTTTATTCTTTTGATCCTTAATGGCACATAACTGGTTCATATATACATATAAATATATATTTGCTTTGATTCTTCATTAGTGTTACATAATTTATTCATTATTTGGTTAAATGTTTACAGATTATTTGTTTATTTTTCAACCTGTAGGAATATGTCAACAATTTTCAGGAGGAGAAAAATGATATGTTAATAATTATAATTTTAGAATGGAAATTTGTGGAGATTGTGGTAATTTTAACAGTTGAATTCATGAGTCTCTATAAGATAAACCACTATTGAAAACCTAGAAGCACTGGAAGGCCGTTTCATCTTAGTATGGAACTCTTCGGTAGTGCTCAACTAGAACCCCGCAAGCGTGATTCGAACCCAGGACTTTCGATCTTGCACGCTAACACAGTAGTATTTTACCAAACTCCATAAACCCTCGTTCTGATAATAATCATATGCTCATTAGTAACTTGCTGTAGGATGGATTTAATGGAGTTCTAATGAGAAGCCGTGACCAGTGGATTCCAATCCTTGTCGGTTATATGACAGTTATCCAAATCACACAATGAATAAATGGTCGCACAAGATCATGGACTGATTAGAGTTAGACATTAACGCTATTGATTGTCGGCCGGCTCAGTGGTTTTGATGTTAAACTTTCACATACAAAACCGAAAATCCTGGGTTTGAGTCCGATATACAGGGTCGTGGATGTGCACCGCTGAGGTATTATAATTTCATAAGAAAAATGTCAAATACAGTACTGTAAACAAAGTGAAGCATAAACGTATGGATTTTTATTATTATGTTTCAAGACTTATAAAGTTAAGCTAAAGAAAATTAAAATAGAATGTTTTTCGATAGTATATCCTCTTTTCTTAGATTTGACTAATACAATAGTGTTAAATGTCATAGAAGACATACATAAACAATATTCAGTTATTCATTTGGTGTTTACTTGTATCTTCCAATTGTTATTTAAGACTGCAATTGATCAGTATCATGTTGGGATATGTACATCCTGTATAGATTACCTCGATATAGCCTTAAGTCACAAACGTTTTAATCCAGTCGTGTCGACATTCGATAAGTTACCTTTTAATAATTACCTGCATATTTTATAATTTTTTTATGAAATCAAAGATTCGTACATTTAAATCATCAGTTTAGTTTAAGAAACGTCTGTCCATTATTTTGATTCTTTTTAAGTTGTATTTTACTGTATTTATCATTCTCTAGTAGTCTAAAGTTCATAGAACAACTATGTTACATCATTATTAGTTATTGTTATAACTTGTGGCCTGTGCACCCTGTTAATGTATAACGTAACGATACCGCCAATTAGAGAGCAGTGAATTATCGATCGGACCAATGACGCGTAAAACCTATAGTCTTGATCGGTCCTTCTTACTGCCTAGCTCAGCCAGTTAAGTCCAAAACACCATTCTCAGCCTCTGTGATATGCATCACTTATTTCAAACATACTGGGTTTATATTACCAACCAGACAGACCACATCGTATCAATAAAATAGGAAACAGCATTTGTACAGGATTTGGCCAAATGTAGATGTGAATGTGGGAGGTAGTGAATAATAGACAGGACATAATTCAAGAATGGTAAATCGTATAATAATAGTTCATAAGTCAAAATAAAGCTCATAATAAGAGGGACATGAATATAAATGGTTTAGTTATTTAATAATTATACGATAAAAATATACGTATAGTATTGGTTCATAAATGAGTTCCAAGAGTTACCATTCATTATGCTTATCGGGACCTAACAGCTATAAATTTGGGATATTAGAAAAATTCCTTAGGTTACTCTGTAAGAACAAGGATAAATAATCTTTCTTTCTAAAAAGAAAACATGTACAACATTTTATATTCAAATTTGGTACGTTCAGAATAAATAATATGATGTTTGTTTTTAAAATTGTAAATGCCACAGGTATTCGGAGTTTGACAACGCTTTAACCAGTAACACTTTCTACTATGAATCGTACCCACCTAGTGAAATTAAAAGTCAGAAGCCAGAAGGTCCGAAACTATATTTGATAGGCAATGAATATATCGTTGATCGTCTGATCTAGGCTGACTAGCGATTGTGGGGGATGTTGAGCACGGAATTCTCACTCGTGATCTGGTGCAGATGCATAACCGAGCGCCTTCAGCTAAGTGAGTATTAAAACTAATGTGGTCAGCATCCATTGTCGAAGACTTACAGAGCTATTGATTTTGAGGATTTATTTACCGCTACAAAATAATGCAAAGATTTTGCGATCTATCCAAATTATACGTTACTAGCTACAAATGAACCAACTCATTAGGATCGTAAAATGCTACGGATAAATGCATGTGTATAGTATTGGAATTATAAATAGTTGGTCTAACTATTCACATGTTAATTATCATTTGAAACAAGCATTACAGCAGCTCTTTGTGTTGCTTAATCATCTATAAATCCTGATAGCAAATGTTTCACTGTCCATCTTTCTTACACACATTAATCGCACGTGAATGATACTATGTAGATCATATTTATTATTCATAATTATTGAAAAACTCAAACGTCAGCCAATATTATAAAATTAACTGATCATAATGGCATCTATTGTCTCATTGGTTAATCAAAACACTAAAGTGAACTTGAGAATGTCTATCTACTTACTAGGGCTAAATGACGGTTATAATGTAGTTTGAGGAATAAGGATAATGATTCACAGTTGATGATTAGGGTTAGGAATTAGATTTCTGGTTTTTTATCACGAAGTGACATCAGCTAAAATGCCAAGACGCTATTTGACCAGTTGAGTGAGTAAAGTTCGTGCCAAAATCCAAAACTTGTTATCCTAAATCCGATTTGTTCGTCTATAAATTATAGTCTCGCAGAATAGCAAAATTCAAATCCATATCAATTTTAGGATCAATGATATGGCTATTGTACAAATATGATCCTGTTCGGAACATAAATCCTCATTAGCTAAGGTGCGACCAAATTATCATGTCACATAAACAATTGATCGCACTGAAGTATGTTTGACAATTTTCTAATTGTTATGATCACTGTATATAACATAAATAGATGATGTGGTGAGCAAACAAATCGAAACCACAAGACTTATCGTGTGGTTCAAATTCGTTTAACAGCAAATGTTCTTTTTGATATTACGTCCAACAAATTAAAAATATTGTAATATCAAGTGTTACGTCAAGCCCATATGAATTATTCAAGCTTGCAGATAGATCAGTTTATTTACTTATCTTGATTTACATTTTAACCTTATCAACTATTATTTCATTACTCTTGACTGCTTTTTTATATGAGCATATTCGTGTGCTTTGCTTTTCTATACATCATATATCTTTGGCTTATTTTAATATGGCTACAAATACTGGGTCAAGTTTTCTATTAAAAACTGAGATGGCACACTTTGCTTTCCCACTTTTCCTTTTTAATGTCTGTCGGAATAACTGAGTTCCTGAAAACAATTCATCTATCTAATCCCGTGGATCCTTGTCAATTCCGTCGCACAAACTGGATTAGCCTAGTGTAATATACGGAGTAAAATGGAAGATTTCTATTCGTAACATATTCACTTGTTCGTTCAAATTGAAATCAAACCAAAGCTTCATTAGAATATTACAGTGCATAGAACATTTTCCAATAAACATGTTAGTCATTAGTATGTGGTTGTGACGATTATTAAGTTTTTGATTGAGATCATGAACTGATTGATTTTAGACCAGAAACATCATTAAAAATCTAGAACCACTGAAAAGCAGTTTCATCCTATTGTGGAACTCCTCAACAATACGCATCCATAATCCGACCTCACGGGATTCGAACTCAGGGCTTTCGGTCTCACACACAAACTCTTAACAGTGTTAATGTCTAACCTCATGCTTAACCAACGTGTTATTCTTATCAAATAGTTTATACTCTACTAAAGTTTTTTTTCTTTTCTTTTTCGTTGTTGTTGTTGTTTACTCTACTACTGATCATAATCAGTTAATTGAAATATTATCAGTTTTTTTTTAAATTATTTTAATTAAAAAACAAAACAATCGCTAATGATAAACGTGGTAGTTTAAATTTGAATCACTCTAATATTTATATACTCGAGAGAATAACATAGAAACTATGTAAATAAACAAAATTTAATTAAATGATATCATAACTTGATCAAGGAACAACAAGTTTTGTTATCAGAATTGGTTTTGTGGAGATTTTTAGAAATTTCACTGGTTAAAATCATGAGTCAATTGAAGCTAGACCACAATGGAAAACCTGGAAGCACTGGACGGTCGTTTCATCCTAGGATGGGACTTTTCATCACTACACATCCACGATCGCGCCCCCACGCGAGATTCGAACCCAGGATCTATCAGTCTCGCTCCAGATGCCTAACCAACTAGATCACTGAGCCAGCATCCAATGGTGTTAATGACTAATTCAAACCAATCCACGAAGTTGCGCTACCGTACACCACTGTCTTCAGTGAGTTACTATCTCACAACAGACCTGGTTGAACTCCACTGGTAACGACTTCTCACTAGAACTCCAGGAGTATCTCCTGCAGTCAATCAATAGTGCGCAGGTTATTATTATTGTTACCAGAATTGGTTTTGTGGAGACCTTTAGAAATTTCACTGGTTGAAATCAATTTTTAATGAAAATAATCTACATAATATATAATTAAATAGATTATAGTGAAGTGTGATCATCATCTATCATCTTGTTTACAATGATAAATTCTTCAATTAATTGTACTGTCAAGAGAGAAAATATTAGATTATATAGACAGTTATCAATGAAATGATGTTAACTAGACAATCCTTATATGGAATTTATATATGTCAAGTGAAATGAATACATTATTTACTTTGAGTTACCATTTTATTGTCAAATTGAGGGTTTGTTGAAATTGTATTAATTTAATTGCTGAATTTATTAGTCGATTTAACCTAGACCACTATTTAAAATCTGGGACTACTGAATGTTCGTTTAGTTTTATTGTGGGACTCTTCAGAAGTACGTGTCGATGATACCGCGGGCGAGACTTAAGGTTCTGCGCTTGAGTTCTGCATGCGGAGTTATGAATCTGCACTGCTGAGGAGTCCCATAGTAAGGCAAAACGGCCTTCCAGTGCTTCCGGGTTATCCATGATGGTCTAGCTTCAATTAACGCGTGAATTCAAAAACTGAAAGTAATTTCAGATTAGTCAGAATACCTGTAAGTCATGTTCATGAACAACGTCAATCAAATATGCTACACTACAACTTTTAACTATTCCGTTCACACAAATATGAAGGATCGTGTTCAGAAATGTCATAATATACTCTTTTTCAGTTTGAGTCAAAAAATATTCTTTCTCATTTCAATGGGTTTTTTAAATGTCACATCATCATGTTGAAAGTATGATTTGTAGATGATGATGATGTCAATTTGTGATGTATCTCTGACATTCAACTCATTCTTATGAAAAATAATATATGTATAAATGTAATGGTCAAAACAAATTATTCATCACAAATTTCGTCTCAAGTTGTCGATCGATATGATTTGTGTCACCATCACTAGTCTAGATCACAAACACTTTAACACACGCAAATAATTATGGATAACAGTTACCAATAAAAGCCATTTCTTGATTTATTTGGAGGATGGAAATACATAAATATTTTTTTAATTTTACAATCTACTTCGAAAACATAAATAAAAACGTTCTACATTAAAACAACTACCTTTTTATTTCATTTTCGTATTGTTTGTGTGTGTGTGTATTGTTTGTTTTAATTTTCCCAATGAAGTTTAGGATTACAATTGATCATTGTCTTATCGGCATGTGTGCATCTTCTTCGGATCGCCTCGATATTGCATTAAGTCATAGGCATTATAAGCAAAGATGGATGATGGCTAGTAGTGAAATCCAGAATTCGCGTTTCGTCCTGTTTGTGCTCCATCAGCTGCATGTACCTTCATTTGAGTTGATGTCCACCTAGTACCGTCCGTATGAAACGTCATCACGTCATCCAATTAGCTGCTGAGTTCATAAAGCCACTAGCTTGTGCAAAGAAATGGAGTTTTAATTCATTTTTATATTGTTTGTTTGATTAAGACTGCAATTGATCCGTGGCTATCTGAACTCAGCAGCTAAGTCCATAACACAATGATGTTCGATGTGGACGATACTTAGTTTGAGTACATGAGTGAACATCAAATTTGGAATGTAGGTACAAATGGCTGATGAGCCCCAAATATGACGAAATGTGTTTTCTGCATTCCACTACCAGCCACCATCCATCTTTGCTTATACTTATCTTTTTCTACAAAGTATTTATGAATTAATCGACACCAGAAACAAATCAACCTGAAATAAAATGTTTATTTCAAAAGTGATTGTTGATTAGCTCTCCTTGTTTATTTGTAAGGGAATCAAACTAAATAATACATCAATTAATATTGAAGAAATAAAATTTGCTGAATATCTTATATTTGATAAACAGTTGATTTGACCGTTTCCACAAAGCATCTTTTTGAACCTCACTTCAAGACTAAACTGCATAGTTTTATGATTCATTTTTACAATTTTAACTATTGAATTATAATATTTCATAAGTTGAGTGATTTCTCGAAAAGCAACTATGTGGTCAATTATTATCTGTGAGCATACAGTGTGATTGAAAGATTCTGAATTTAGAAATTATTTTCAGTCAGTAATGCTGCTTAATTACTTGTCTGCAATATAATCTAGGATTCGTAGAGATTCCAGTATGGGCTTGTGGAGATTGTTGAATTTCATTGAAATCATGATCCAAAGAATGTTAGGACATTTAAAATCTGATAGCACTAGGTGGATATCTTATCCAAGTATGGGACTCCTCAGCAGTATGCATCTACGATTCTGCACATGGAAATCGAACCCAGGGACTTTGGTCGTACACACGAATGTTTAAACTCGAGATCACTGACACAGCATCAAATGGTAGTAATCTCTAACCTCACTCAATCCAAGATATTGCGTGACCATTCTTCATTGTCTTCAGTCGGTAACCACCTCACACCCAAGACGGATCACATTCTACTAGTCATAGCTTCTCATTAGAACTCCGAGAATTTTCTCTCGAAGCAGTTTGTTGGTGATTACATGATAATTTTCATTATGGAGTTTTAGAGATTGATGAATTTCATTGAAACCATTAATCGGAATTTTAGTTAGAAGCTTTGGCCAGTGGAGATCGATCCGTCTCGGCTGTGAAGTAGTTACTCAACAAATACAATGGAAGGAGTTCACTCAATATCTTGAATTGAATGAGATTAAAAATTAACATAGTTGTATTTCGGGTCAGTTGTTTAAACGTTAAACATTCACATGTAAGACCGAAGATCCTGTGTTCAATTCTCATGTGCTGGGTAGTGGATGCTGTACTCTGAGTCCCACAATTCGATGAATTATTTACCTTGTAGTTAACATGATGAATTGCACTGGTGATGTTATCTATCACATCTACATAATATTCAAAACTCATTGAAGATAAGAATGGTACTACATTTTACCGACCAATTTGTTAATAACAAACCAGTCACAGTAACTCAGGATCCTTTTTTCGAACTGTGATACCATGTCATGCTAACATACTGATTGAAAGGTCAACCCTAAGTCATAAAGACTTGGTTTTTTAGCATATTATCAGAAGGGGTCTTGTGGTGATTTTAGAAATTTCAATAGTTGAAATCATGTGTCTATTGAAGCTAGACCACCATGGAAAACCTGGAAGCACTGGACGGCCATTTCATCCAAGTATCAGACTTTTTCTCATTGCGCATCCACGATCGCGCCCCCACCCAGCGAGATTCGAACCCAGGATTTATCAGTCTCGCGCGCGAGCAATTTACCATCAGATCTTTGAGCCGGAATCGAACGGTGTTAATATCTAATTTCAATCAATCCAAAATAATGTCTAATATTTCATTACATTAATAACCATACACTTTTCTAAAAAATAATAACAAATCATTGTCATTATTCATTTCTAACATGTGTGCAAATTGATGATACAAAACAAAGAAAAAGCAACTCAGCGTGTATCATTAATCTTCTCTTTTTTTGTTATTTTCTTCATTCCTAAATGTCACGATTTTGTTTTGCAATTTTAACAGCTTACATTGCCAAACAAATTGGTGTGAGATTATTGAAACAAGAATTATAAGGATTTTCCATGGAAAAAGCAATCATACAAGGACTTTAATAAACGATGAATGAAAGTATTACGAAATCCTTTTAAATTACAAGCTTAGTTTATTTTTCACCTAATTAGTACCAATATGTTACTGGTTACGTCAAGTTAAATACTTATCAGTAGAGCAATAATCCATATCAAAGTATTTTTGATTAGAATGAGAGTTTGTGGAGATTGCTGTTATTTTAATGAGTCGATGTAAGCTAGACCGCTGTTGTAAATTTGGGGACATTTGACGGTTGTTTCATCCTAGTATGAAACTTCTCCTCAGTGAGCATCCATAATCCTGCACGTAGGACTCGAGCCCAGCGTTTTTAGTCTCTCACGTGAACGCTTAACCTTTAGAACAATGAGTCAGCCGAAATCCGAAGGTGTTAATATCTGATTCTAATCGATTCATGATCTTGCTCAACCATTCATTCATTGTTTGAAGTAGATAACTGTTTTTACCCGACACGGAGAAGACTTCATTAGTTACAGCTTCTCATCAAAACTTCAGTAAATCCATCTTGAAGCTAGTCATTAATGGACACTTGATGATTATTACAAGACGGCTGTTTGTGCAAATAACTTACTAGTATTTTGAGCATGTAGTTTAGAATGGAATATGTGTAATCTCAGCCATATAGCTGTTTCATAGAGTATACTGATTGGATTTTGTCAACTAAGTATGTGTGATGATACCATTGGTTTGATACTATTTACTTTGAAATTTGTTTAGTTTTCTCTTATTTCCTAAACATGATAAACATACCTAGTAGTGTTACTTTTATCTAAAAGTTACGATCTTTTTAATGTTCAAATGCATAGATATACAGGTCATTCGATGGACATTGTGTTTAGCAAAATTCAAGAACATTATATGGCTTTGTTGAAAAAAACACTTTTGATCAATAGGAAGCTTTATAAATGAAAGTTTTATAAATGCAAACCAGTCGATCAAATCAGATTTTAAGTTACCTAGATGGTACGTAGAATCTTTTTCAACGATAGTGATCCTCCACTTTCTTAACATTTTCAACGTTTCGCCAAACAAAATAGAACAATTATAACTATGTATACAAAAGACACTTATTCAACCTCATCTAACATGTTCTTAACCTCTACATTTTCAAAGCCATAATCTTTGTCCTCTTCATTTCTGCTCAATTTTTAACCCTAACAGAGTGCCTCCCATTTTAGCATTCTTGTTGATTACATCTCATTTCAACTGTAACCTGTTTTTACAACTATTATACTTTATCTAACTTTCTAATGAATATTCAAGATTTAAATGTTTAGATTTTCAATTTTCTAATGTTAGTAACGTCTTTTGAAGATGTAAAAACCTTTACATATTTGGGCAGCATCATTGATGAGCACGGTGGATCTAATGTAGATCTGAAAGCTCGGATTGGCAAAGCAAGAGCCGCATATCTACAACTGAAGAACATCTAAAACTCAAAATAACTGTCAACCAACACCAAGGTCAGAATTTTCAATGCAAATGTCAAAACAGTTCTACTGTATGAAGTGGAAACTCGGAGAATTACGAAAACCATCATCCTGAAGACACAAGTGTTTTTAACAGTTGTCTACACAAAATACTTCTTATCCTTTGGCCAGACACTGTGGGAGAGAACAAACCAGATCTCAGTGGAGGAAGAAATCAAGAAGAGGTGCTGGAAGTGGATAGGGCACACATTAAGAGAAGCACCGAACTGCGTCACAAGGCAAGTCCTCTCTTGGAAGTCTGAAGGCCGAATGAGAAGAGGGGAACTAAAGAACACATTACTTCGAGAAATGGGATTAGACATGAGAAGATTGAACAAGAATTGGATAGAACTAGAAAAGAAAGCCCATGACAGATCGAGTTGTAGAATGTTGGTCGGCGGCCTATGTTCCATTAGGGTTAACAAGCGTAAGTAAATAAGTAACATCTTTGTAAATTTACTTATTCTGTTCCAGTTACTATGTTCACTAAGTGATAATCATTATTATCATCATTACTATTATAAACATAAATGCAAATCATTCAAAACGTAAGAAGTACACATTTGGAATTTTGAGAAACATTTTTCAGTTTATTTCCATATTTCTTTCTTAATTTGATTATTAACAAGAAATGTCAAAATTTTCCTATTTTATAACAAAACATAAACCAGACAATATCTAGTAACCAAAGGTATATATTTTGACAGCCCAAAATATAAATCATTTATCAAGTTATTAACATGCTAAGGTTTAGTTTTCTTAATGAATTGATATTGTAAGTGTATATATAGAAGCTTTTGACTATATGTATGCTTAATCACATTAGGAAGTGTTCACGAGCTCGAATATACAAATTCCTAGAACATCTGCTAATATTACGTGCTCTACATGAGCAGTTGAATTGATAGATACAGAAAGAGGTGGCTAGTTTAGGCAATTAATCTTTTAACCACGGAGTGATCATTGGACGTGTGGAAAACATTAATTGTAATAACCTGCATTAAAATTCAAATGCTCCTGTGAAGTGAGTTATATTGGTAGATGTTGTAGGAATTTGTATATTCGGTTTGGTGAGCACCTCTAAGTATGGTTAAGCAGAAGTGTAGTCAAAAGCTTTTGTATATACGCTTACAATTCAGAGGAGATGCACCTAGTGAAATTCTAAGACTGAAGTTAAGCCGATCAATCTTAAGAACTTTTAGTGCAGGTAAACTGGAATTGATATCGTTCAAAAAAATTTAACGGTATGTAACGCTTGAATGAATAACTTATCGGGTATTTTTAGCAGCGATAGATAGCGGATAACAGTGGAATTTATGATACACGTTTTGTTCTATTTAGGACTCGGTAGCTGGATGTACCTGTATCCCAAAGTTCATTTTCACTTTCAGAATCGAACGCGGTACCGTTCGCTTTAAATTTTAACACATTATCCATCTAGCTATTGAATCGGAATAGTCATTAGCTTGTGTAATGAGTAGACTGATCAATTGCAGTCCTAAACATCAATGAGAAGATTCAAACAACTAATAAATGAAGAATTACTGGATATTAATTGTTTCCACTGATGTCATCAGTTTATCAATGAATAAACACCAAAAATCCCTCGAACAAACAAACTAATCAATTTCGGCTGTACTACAATTAAGATTTTTTTCTTAACTATTGTGTAAGACAACTGATCAAGATACGAAAGAAAGGCGATCTCAGCAAAAATGATAAAAACAGGAGCATCACTCTCCTCTCAATACCAGGAAACGTCTTCAGCACGATATTGTTAAAAACAATGAAGGACTCCGTAGACACCCAAATTCGAGACCAACAGGATGGATTCTCTAAGGATAGATCGTGTACAGACCAAAGTGCAACACTAAGGATCATTGTGGAACAACCAATTGAATGAGATTCGTTACTCTACATCAACTTTATTGACTACGAGAAAGCATTTGATAGCGTGGATAAGACAACATTCTGGAAGCTTCTTCGACACAATGGCGTACCTAAGAAGACAGTCCCTATCATACGGAGTTCATCCATGGAGGACAGTTGACAGATTCGTGCGAAGTAAAGACCTGTGTCAGGCAAAGTTGCTTACTCTCACCCTTTCCCTTTCTCCTGATGATAGACTGCATCATGAAGACGTCAACATCTGAGGAGAAGCATGGGATACAGTGGACAGCTAGGATGAAGCTGCACGATTTGTACTTCGCAGATAATCTGGCTCTTCTATCGCACACGCAACAACAAATACAGGAGAAGACAATCAATGTGGCATCAGTCTCAGCAGCAGTAGGTCTCAACATACACAAACGGAAAAGCAAGATTCTCCAACACAACACAGCATGCACCGATGAAATCACACTTGAAAGAGAAGATTCGGAAGTTGTAAGAACCTTTACATATTTGGGCAGCATCATTGATGAGCACGGTGGATCTAATGTAGATCTGAAAGCTCGGATTGGCAAAGCAAGAGCCGCATATCTACAACTGAAGAACATCTAAAACTCAAAATAACTGTCAACCAACACCAAGGTCAGAATTTTCAATGCAAATGTCAAAACAGTTCTACTGTATGAAGTGGAAACTCGGAGAATTACGAAAACCATCATCCTGAAGACACAAGTGTTTTTAACAGTTGTCTACACAAAATACTTCTTATCCTTTGGCCAGACACTGTGGGAGAGAACAAACCAGATCTCAGTGGAGGAAGAAATCAAGAAGAGGTGCTGGAAGTGGATAGGGCACACATTAAGAGAAGCACCGAACTGCGTCACAAGGCAAGTCCTCTCTTGGAAGTCTGAAGGCCGAATGAGAAGAGGGGAACTAAAGAACACATTACTTCGAGAAATGGGATTAGACATGAGAAGATTGAACAAGAAATGGATAGAACCAGATAGGAAGGCTGATGACAAGATTGGTTGTAGAATGCTGGTCAGTGGCCTATGCTGCACTGGGATTAACAGGCGTTAGTCGGTAAATTTAAGTAGCTGTTGTATAACAAGAATGTTAGTCACATATTGGTCTAACTTTATTTTCCTTTAACGATATGAAAATCTACTGATAATCAGTAATTAGATAAATTTGAATGTGACCTATAATAGCGAAATCAAATCATAATAATTTCAAACACTTTTAAATTTTAACCATACAAAACAACTAAACAAATGTGAATGCACTAAGAGTTGACAGACAGAATCAGATCATTAACATATTGAAGAAGATAAATGGGTTTTTTCTTTAGAACAAAGAGGAGATTCCAGAAAGATCTTTGTTTCTTTTCTGAGCGTATAAATGAATCAAGCTTGATTATTCAGATCTCAAAATATTTTAGCTATAAATTTTTAATGCTTTTAAGGATATTATAAATGAGGAAGAGTAAAGTGTGCAAACTTTTGATTTTCAATACTCAATTTACACATGAAAGGTTGAAATGATCATGACTGTCTAAGTGGTACTTGACGATTCTATAGTACAAATCGTAAAAAAATGACGTCAAAATGAAGAGTCACCAAAAGTGGTGAGCCCGATGTGATTCTAACATCCAGCATTCTGATGTGTAGTCAGAAATAAGGCCTCAAAAATGTTTCAGTTAAGAAACTAATTTAAACCAGTTCATTTATGTACTGATTCTTTGAATCTTTCGATTAATGTTTATGACTAGAATTGATCCGTCTCTTATTGACATACGTATATCCTGTGTAGATTACCTCGATATTACCTTAAGTGGATAACGTAGTAATGTTTGAAATCAACTGTTCTGACTTCGAGTCCTGAAGTGGACATCAACTCTGGAATACAGTTATATCCAGTTGATAAGTCTCAAGTAGAACGAAACACGAGTCCAGAATTCCACTGCTAACCATCATTCATCTCTAATTATAATTTAAACCAGATTTATAATATTACTTGATAGTAGTCCATTGGTAATAAATCACTTATTTTTGTACAATATTATTGTATTTAAAGATATGATAATCAAATTTTTTTGAAACCACATCAACAAGAAAAACTGAAAGAAAAATTCACATTGTTTATTTATGAAAGAATTAAGGATAATACACATATATGTATCTATACATATAACTAAGAACCAAGTTCTTCATATAAAATATAAAAACTATATGGAGTATACTGATAATTTTTAATTGTACAAGGCATACACTATATAGAATAGAATGAATAAGAAATATCATGATATATATAAGTCAAATAACATAATTTAGCTAACTTAAACTCAACTTGTTGTTGCTAACTTAATACACAATAATGTAAAAAATCTCAATGATTACCATCACATTAGTCAGTACAAGTTAAGTTTATAAAGATAAACATTTACAAGAGTGCAAACATATCAATCATAATATCACTGATCAATATTATTACTATTATTATTATTATTATTATTATTATTATTAATATTGAACAATTTGATAAACGATTGAACTAGAAACCAAAGAAAAACCCCTTTAAAAAATTGCTTGATCATTGGTGGTGATCGATGTCATAAGTGTCAAGTACTTATTTAGTGCAGACTGTGATGATGATGATGATGATGATGATGATGATGATGATGATGATGATGATGATGATGATGATGATGATGATGATGATGATGATGATGATGATGATGATGATGATGATGATGATGATGATGATGATGATGATGATGATGATGATGATGATGATGATGATGATGATGATGATGATGATGATGATGATGATGATGATGATGATGATGATGATGATGATGATGATGATGATGATGATGATGATGATGATGATGATGATGATGATGATGATGATGATGATGATGATGATGATGATGATGATGATGATGATGATGATGATGATGATGATGATGATGATGATGATGATGATGATGATGATGATGATGATGATGATGATGATGATGATGATGATGATGATGATGATGATGATGATGATGATGATGATGATGATGATGATGATGATGATGATGATGATGATGATGATGATGATGATGATGATGATGATGATGATGATGATGATGATGATGATGATGATGATGATGATGATGATGATGATGATGATGATGATGATGATGATGATGATGATGATGATGATGATGATGATGATGATGATGATGATGATGATGATGATGATGATGATGATGATGATGATGATGATGATGATGATGATGATGATGATGATGATGATGATGATGATGATGATGATGATGATGATGATGATGATGATGATGATGATGATGATGATGATGATGATGATGATGATGATGATGATGATGATGATGATGATGATGATGATGATGATGATGATGATGATGATGATGATGATGATGATGATGATGATGATGATGATGATGATGATGATGATGATGATGATGATGATGATGATGATGATGATGATGATGATGATGATGATGATGATGATGATGATGATGATGATGATGATGATGATGATGATGATGATGATGATGATGATGATGATGATGATGATGATGATGATGATGATGATGATGATGATGATGATGATGATGATGATGATGATGATGATGATGATGATGATGATGATGATGATGATGATGATGATGATGATGATGATGATGATGATGATGATGATGATGATGATGATGATGATGATGATGATGATGATGATGATGATGATGATGATGATGATGATGATGATGATGATGATGATGATGATGATGATGATGATGATGATGATGATGATGATGATGATGATGATGATGATGATGATGATGATGATGATGATGATGATGATGATGATGATGATGATGATGATGATGATGATGATGATGATGATGATGATGATGATGATGATGATGATGATGATGATGATGATGATGATGATGATGATGATGATGATGATGATGATGATGATGATGATGATGATGATGATGATGATGATGATGATGATGATGATGATGATGATGATGATGATGATGATGATGATGATGATGATGATGATGATGATGATGATGATGATGATGATGATGATGATGATGATGATGATGATGATGATGATGATGATGATGATGATGATGATGATGATGATGATGATGATGATGATGATGATGATGATGATGATGATGATGATGATGATGATGATGATGATGATGATGATGATGATGATGATGATGATGATGATGATGATGATGATGATGATGATGATGATGATGATGATGATGATGATGATGATGATGATGATGATGATGATGATGATGATGATGATGATGATGATGATGATGATGATGATGATGATGATGATGATGATGATGATGATGATGATGATGATGATGATGATGATGATGATGATGATGATGATGATGATGATGATGATGATGATGATGATGATGATGATGATGATGATGATGATGATGATGATGATGATGATGATGATGATGATGATGATGATGATGATGATGATGATGATGATGATGATGATGATGATGATGATGATGATGATGATGATGATGATGATGATGATGATGATGATGATGATGATGATGATGATGATGATGATGATGATGATGATGATGATGATGATGATGAAGCTTAAATATGCAAAGACACATGCATCATCTTTTTTATCACGGTGTGGGATTTTGTGACTTTTATGTTTCTGATTGTGTAGTTGGACAACCGTTTCGTCCTTGTATGGGTGTCCTTAGCAATTTGTTAATATATTTACTTTTTTTGTTTTCCATTTCTTTTATTAAGGTGAGCATTTGACCGTCAAATTTATGTTATCAGATGCTAACTTTTAACAGTGAACGATATTTTTAGATGAATTTTTTTACTGTATAACAGGTAAATTATTAATATCTTAATATAACAATAGCCGGAGTTTCATAATTATTAGCTTTGTATTACCGGTACATTATCAGAAATAAAAGATAAAAATGTGAGACAATGAAAAATATTTCTGCATTCTTAGTGTAATAATTCTAATAAGAGGCTTGATTGTCTCAAATTTAGTACTTGGTGGTATCGTGAATACATAAATAAAAACATTTACAGCAACGAGAAAACTGAGAATAAAGATCATTAGTAGTCACTTGTTTTCTATATCCATAAATGATAGGCTTCCCCGCTTTGTCGCCTCCATATGCATCTACCAGTTCATCTGCTCTCATGGAGCAAGGTACATTGGCCGTAGCCAGAGTTTGCTTTCTACTCGCTTACGGGAACATGTCCCTGTGTGATTCTACAAGGGTGATAGTAATGCAATTAGAAGTTCCATCTTTTAATATCTATTCGACCTTAATCATATTACCGATTCACAGGTTGATTTTAAGGTTGTCTATATGATTCGTTCAAGCTCACTTAGATTTCTTCAAATCAAACTCCTTAGAATAGCAGAAGCTCTCACTATCCATGATCATAAGCCAGAAATGTGTGTACAAGAGAAGTATGTTCTATCATTATCCTTACCTTGGCCTCAATCTATTATCATTATTCCTATTGCACTCTCCGTTTACCGGTCTTATATTCTCATGAATTTATTCATAATTGTTCATGATATCACTTCATTTATTTTTTACACCTCTATTACCTTTAATGACCTTTATTGATTGTAACAAAAATATTTCATTCATCTTACTACATTCACAACGTAATACTAAGTCTATTGTTATTAATCGCATTGCATAAGCTTTCGATTGCATCATCATGGTTATTCCTTGTTCATATGTCCTCACGTAACTATTACTTTAACACAAAATAATTGTTTTCATATATATACGATTGTACAGCTTAATAATAAACTCGTTGAAAACAGATCCCTTCATTGAACTTCATGTTTCTACTGTTTATTACCTTTTCAATCAAAATCAATCCACAATGCTAACAGTTTACGGAAAACACATACTTCTGTAATCTAAAATAACTTCATTAGAAATAAATAAATAAATACAATGGTTGTTATAAAGAAAACTGGTTACACACAATGATCGACAACGGAAGTCCTTTATAAATATATTCAAAGTAAGAAAGAAAAGATGAAGTAAACAGATAACTCGGTTATTCAATTTCATGTTATACACAGAGTGTGTGTTTTTTATTTTTACAATATTGGTAAATTTTATTCACCGACAAGATCTATTCAGTTTAATTGATTACAAATTATTTGTTTATTCAACCTTTAGAACTGGATATATTCAGACAGTTTTAAAATATTTTGCCTTTCATAAGCTTTTCGTTTCTTCTTGATACAAGCTGCGTCGGTTCTATTTGAGTCAGGATAATGACAGACTCTATTTTTCCAGTGATAAATTTTTGATTTCAATATCAGGTTCATAGATATTTTATTTTAAATTGTTCTAACTTCAAATAGTTTCGTTATTTTAAAGTTAATGTACAAGCTATCACTAGACTGAAGTAATCAATACACTATATGCTAATATAGATTTAGGCTATTAATCAATATATGATCACTAGTGACCGGCTTTGAGAGGTATTTCCTGGAGTTCTAGTGGGAAGCAGTGATCAGTGGAGTTCAACCACGTCTATTGTAAGGTAGTAACTCACCGATGACAATGGTGGATATGTCGCTCGATTTCGTGGATTAATTAAAGTTCCACATTAGCATCGTTAGATGCCGGCGCGAGTGCGAGACTGATAGGTCCTAGGTTTGAATCTCGCGAAGCGATATGGTGGATGCGCACTGTTGAGAAGTCCCACAATAGGTCGAAATGGCCGTCCAGTGCTTTCAGGTTTTCCATGATGCTCTAGCTTCAATTGACTCACGATCTCAATCATTAAAAATTATTAATAATTTACTGCACAGTATTATGCGACTTTGTTGTTTTTTGAATAAATGATACTTGGATATAACCTGTACTTACCCAGTTCAATAAATGAAGTTCAATAATAAGAAATCAGTGATGATGGTTGTGGTTAAGAGTTTTGTATATTGAAACAATACATTGATAGTATTCTGTTAGTTTGGATAATTTGTAATTACATTCAGACAGCACTACGGTTATTTCCTAGGGTTATCCATTACAAACTTAGACATACATATATACCTGTGAAAAATTGATAAATTCTTTCTGCTATATATTTGTGATTTCCTTTATGCAAATACTAGCCATAAACCCAAATTAGTTGACTAAAATGTTTACATATTTTATTCCATTATTCATGTGGTAAATTAGGGAACGACACTTTAAGATGTTTAATACCTTCACAATTTAGTTAGTGTTTGTTAAAACTTGTAAACTGTGAATGATTAGCAACCATATAAATTATCACTTTTCTTGTTGCTATAAATTTATTTTCCTTCTTTTTTTGGAATTATTTTGTGTACTATCCTATGACATTTCCAATATTATCCTGACAAGTGTCATACGCGCTTAATTATGTAGGATTGATGTACATAATTGTCTAGCTCTATTTAAGACATCGTTTTGTCGTTGTGATTGCAGTCGTCATAAGTTTAACTTTCTTACTAAGAAATAGTGCAATGATTTATTACCTAACATCATTCAAGACTCCTTTTTTGATAAAACAATGCTATGTTTTATAAGATGGAAAGTACAACATTTCAGGTATAGATTATTACAATGTGTGAATAATAGTATTTATAAATTAACATTCTTTTTTTATCAGTAAAAGCATATTTGGTGATGGTCAACTTTAATTAGGATTCTTGATGCTTAAGTGAAAAATCATAACTTCAGTTTAACGTCTTTTGAAGTTAAAAGGGTTTAACATATGTTAAGCACCACCTTACTCGATGCGCAACGTTGTTTCGGATAGGAGTACATTGGAAGGTTATATGAGACTGAATCAAAATATTATAACTGTTCATGAAATAACTAACTGTTGAAGTGAGGCGAATTGGCGGGTGGAGACCAATTGAATGTTCCTGTTGTGATAAAAAAGAGCATTTCTTAGGGATATTAGATGACTGTTCAGAATTCAATATGAGATCTTAAGTCTCAGTTTTCCATTGTATATGCCTTGTTTTCAGATCCTAATTTAAAATGTTTCATCTTGTTTATATTGTGCTGATCTAACAGTTACTTTGAATCCTCGCTGTTTACATTATCTTTACAGTCCATCGTAGTGATATTTCATGAAAATATTAAATGGCACTTATTTGTGCCAGTTAGTAATGTTATTTGTGACTAAATGAGCTTGACTACTATCACCAGTGGTTGTCGCAGCTTGTAAATAATTGGACAAAAACTTACAAGTATATATGTATCCTGTTCACTGACAAATTAAATAGCTTTTCATTTGTTCGTGCTTGTGATGATAAATATACGGCGTTGTAAATTCCTAGATCAAGCTTAAGTACTTAATAAATGCATCATGAACTGCATCACGAAAACTATATTCCAATTCAACAATCTCTTATCACCAATCAATCTACGAAACATTACATTCTTGATTTACATAAGATCCAGTTTCATCAAATCAGAACAATTGGTAAGTAGACACTAAACAATGTAGTAAGAATTTGTCAAGGTTATTATCCGGTATTAGTTCGTGTTACCTTTTAGAAAACTTTATAATATATTCAAAGATGTATGATAACTAGCAGTGAAATCCATGAGGTATATTATGTCCTATTTTGAGACTCGTTAGCCTAGATGTACCAGCATCCCACAATTGATATTTACTCTAGAAATTTAACCCAGTGCCGTTAATTTAAAAAGCTATCACATTATCCACTTAGTAACTGAGTCCAGTTAGTTACTAGCTTGTGGAATGAGTAAACTGATCAGTTGCACTTAGTAACAAATTTTATTTAGATTTTTTATATAATTTTACTCAGATAAACTTTAGTAGAGTTTTGTTTTTATATTGAAAAACTGTTATTTACCTTTTAATAAACATCAAATCATTTTCCATTATTCAATTTTGATATTAATCAGATAATAACTTTACAAAATGGGTTCTTAATGATAACCCCGATGAGTTAATTAGTTTAATGATCATTTATTACTGTTTTCTATTAAAATAAAGCTTTATCATAAGTGTTATGATTTGAACTTTATTTAATGTTTAGATTTGATCAATAAAGAGCGAATGATACTATTTTTCTCAACACTAATTATAGGCATCCATAATTATTCATTGTGTGATGTGAGATACTTATATTTACATAAGTAGTATATAACGATGGTCAGGAAGAGACTATATATTTCTGTAGAAGATCAAGAATGAAACAACGAGAACGGAAAGCAATTGATATTAAAATGTAGGAACAGTCAAATATGAAACGATGGACTGATATTTGCAAAAGGAATAGTCAAGTTTGAGACAATGGATTGATATTTTGCAAATTAACTATTTACTGTATCAGAAGGGGTTTTGTGGAGATTGTAGTAATTTCAGCAGTTCAGATCATGAATCAATTGAAGATAGACCACCATGGAAAACCTGGAAGCCCTGGACGGCCATTTTGTCCTATCGTGGGACTCCTCAGCAGTACGCATCCACTGTATGGTTCACAGATTTTATTGAGATATTCTGTAATTTAGTGTTCAGGCACATTCGATTGTCATCACTCGTGTTGTTGTTCATTACAACGGATGTTTGAATGCTTAACTTGTGTATATGTATCTATCTATCTATCTATCGAAATGTTGATGTCATTTCATCTTTTTTTTCTGAGATTGACCTTTTGCATCTTTGTTGAAATGCTTCAAATTTTATGAATGATTTACAAGAGTAATGTATAGAAATGTTTAACTTCTTTAAATTGAAACTTTTAACAAATAGCTGTATAAATGTTGGGACATATTAACTCTCTTACTTGATATCTGTTTTATAATTCACTGATATAAGCATATAAGTCATGAATGAAACATATAAACTGGTTTTTCTTTTGATTCATGTCGAAATCGTTTATCAGTTATAAAACTACAGAAATGTTAGTGTTAAACCTGAATTATGGGTATGTTTGAGTGTCTACATGATTGGTAAACTTAATGTCCGTGATAATTATATGTTCCTACTTAGTCTATTCATATCACAGACTATATAAGGTTGTAAAATTATCAGATGATGTATTTCATAGATTGATTAAAATATGAATAAAATGTGAACCGTTAATTAACTAACATCAATAAGAATGAAAAAGATAAATTTTATTTATATTTTCAATCGAATTACCGTTATGGATAACCCCGCCTGGAGCCCTTCTGGGGCTACTGCCGGTCCCAAGCCCGGATAAAGGGGAAGGGTTGGGCATGGGGTTCGTGACCCAATCCCGTAGAAAACTAACTCGCTAAAAAAACGCTAGACAAAATATTATTCAAACCACCCTTAAGGATATAGTATGGCAGACAATTGAAACTTATCAACATATTTCATTTCATATATAATTTGAATCTATACTGAAAATAACTTCGTTTGATTAACTTAAGGAAAACAATAGTAGGATAATATTAGTTCATTTCATTAAATACTCTTAAGCTATTTACAATCTATAGTTTATTGAAATCAAAAACAATAATAAAAACCAATATTCTGTAAAACATCATAGTAACAAAAAATTATACCCATGAGAATATGTGATTATGTAATGAACAAAATCTAACAATGAGCCAAGTTTATTTAGCCAAAATATTGAATTATAAACTAAAAGAAAGTTGAAATATTCCACTAACAAAGTAATCAAATAGAACAATATTAACAGATACAATCTAACTAAATAAGTGTTCTGTCATTAGGACAATCAAATATATTAAATTATTTACTTTTTAAAAATAAAAATTGTGTTTTAGACACTTGATAACAATCCATACTTACGCCTATTACTCCCAGTGGAGCATAGGCCGCCGACCAGCATTTGCCAACCCACTTTGTCCTCAGCCTTCCTTTCTAGTTCTATCCAGTTAATGTTCATTATTCTCATATCTGTCTCTATTTCTCGGTGTAATGTGTTCTTTGGTCTTTTTCTTCTCATATGGCCTTGAGGATTCCAAGTGGGGGTGCACCTTGATAAAATTAGCTTCAACATAATTTAAAAGACTTCAACTTGTCTGTTAATTAGTCACTTAAAAGGATATAAAAGTATCTACTAAATGTCACGTGTACAAGAAGCAACTAAAAACTATGAAAATTCAGCAAAGAGTTTGTTTAAAATCCATTTAAAAAGTTGTCGATAGTCATATTTCCCCATTCAACTAATATAACTAATGACATCTCATAGACCTAGTTTATGGAGCTTAAAACTTTCTATCACTTGTCCTTGAAGATACAAATTGATTTAAAGAAGCTGATTTTTTAGTGAATTTATTTTCTTTTGATCTGTTGCCTTCAACTTTTCTTGGCTGGTCGATAAATGTGTGTATCTTAAGCATATTTTAATTTTTATTATCCCTACCTTCTTTCTGTTCACTATACATAACACTTTCCAATATAAGCTAGCGACGTTGACCATATTTTTCTTGTAGTTACTTCCCTGAAACTAATTGGTCTCATGTATGAATCATTCCATACATTCTTTCGGTAAACAAAACATTAACTTGTCAACCTGGTTCCAGTTGTACGGCAATATCATCAAAGTGTAACTAATCATTGTTTTAATGTCAAATAAAGTGAATATTATGATATTATGACACTACTTGTGAAAATTTCCAATAGGTTGGTCTCATACTGGTAACTGTTCTACACCATAGTTGGATGATATTTTTATTTTACGATGTATACATATACATTGGTATAAAAAAGGTAAAGGAAACACATTGTTTTATGAAAATAATAACATTCATCGTCAGTTTTCCATTTGACTTTCACTAACACCACATCTACATTCTCTTTTGACGTTGGAAATTCTCATTAGAACACATTTGTTATATCATTCTGTTTCGTTTCACATTCCTTCACACTGCCCGAAATATAAATCATTTCAAAAACATATTTGATGGAACCTAGGATATACAATTTTGTCCCCTAATGCCTGACATTTTAGATCAACGAGTAGTCAAACTGTGGTTGACATTGACATAAACTGACTCTTGAAACTTCAACCAACGAAATCATTGGAAGACTATTACGTAATTTCAAAAAATTAATTGAAGTTGAACATATAAATCATCGGATGTCAGTACCATGGTCTAAATATTAAGCTCTGGCTGGTATTCCTTGAGATCCTGGATTCGATTACTCGCGGTCGATGAAGAATACAGCTGATGAGTCCTCTTTTAATGAAACAGGCTGGTCATTTTTTCCGGTTCTAAATTGTAGTTGTGACAGGAAAGCAGTAACTTATAAAGTCATAATATACAACATTTTCCCAGATGGATTAGTTATCTTTAGAGATAAATATCTTGATCAGATACAATCATATAACAGTTAACATGCAGCCTGATGATGGGTCTGATTCTAAAAAACGAATATGAAAAATCCTGGAAAAGAGATAAACAAGGGAATGAAATGCCTGGCAACTCACTGCACATACTGGATTTGTTTACATTTGGTAGTGAAATCAATTAATAATAAGACAAGCGAGACTAAGACAACCTGAATGTAGAACTTATAATTCAATATAATAGGGTGTCAAGTGGGTCACACATTTTTATTATTATTATTATGGAGTAATCTGGTGACATTTCGATCGACGTCACTTCTCATCAACTGCAGTTATTTACAATCAATCGATCACTGAACAGTGAACGGTATCATATGTGTCATAGTACTGAACAAGTTTTGGCCACACTAGTCTAAGTAACGCAATAGCGCATGGATTATTTTATTACTTGTAACTTCACTAACAGTGAAGTTAAGTGACACGGAATCAAATTCATCAGGAACCATCCGTTCCCTAATGTCCACCTCCAATCATCACCTTACTGCAGTCATTAGACAATCTGTCTGAAACTACATCTTTGATTTATTTTACAGACATTAATTTTACGATGCATCATCACAGGTTTTGATAAATGTACTGTAAAGGTTGAATGGGTAATCTTTTGCATCATGTCAGTTGCAAATAATTTTCCATACTTGTTTATCAATATTTATGAATGATGCTATATCCTGACGCACTTTTATCAATCAGTTTACTTTAAATAGAAAATATGCATATAATATATAAACATTAAACAAAGGATTAAGTATTCTATTTGCCTCGGCAACGTTATCTTGGTTATTAAGTCTATCGCAAAAGTTCAATTTCAGTGCAAATTTCAGATCGATCGAAATTAACACACTTATGATTGAAAGTAGGTTCTGTTATTATATATAGTGCATAAGTATGATACAAGATTCCGTATTCTCTTATCATCAGAATATGGGCAATAGGTAATTCACAATTTTATGTTATCAAATAGGATTTTCATATTTACCTTAAACCATTCAGTACAAAATATCAAATGTTTAAGTATATATTCCTTGAGTAGATTTTGTCTAAACAAATGTTTAATTAAAAGTGTACTCAGTTGTGTTTATAGTACCCGTTAGTCAAACAATATGAAAGATATTCAAAGGGATGAGTATCTCGTTTTATTTGGTCTTTGTAAGTGATCAAATTAGGTTTAAGTACAGATACTTTATTTAATTATCCTAACCTTGTGATTCTTGTTTAGATCTGTATGACATTTGCTAAAACGTTTTTTCATTGTAAAAACAACTTTACAATTAATGATAATTAAATATTGAGCTTTTGTAAAATTTCACATCCTAAACCAAATTTTTGTAGATACTGATTAGTTATTTCTGTCCTACGATAGTACATTCCTGGACGCATTGTATTACCCATGAATCACCGGTCAAGTTAGACATTAACACCGTCGGATGCTGGCTCAGTGGTCTACTGGTTAAGCGCACGTGCGCGAGACTGATAGGTCCTGGGTTCGAATCCCGCAGGTGGGATCGTGGATGTGCTCTACTGAGGAGTTCCGTAATAGGACAAAACGGCCGTCCAGTGCTTCCAGGTTTTCCATGGTGGTCTACATTCAAATGGCCCATGACCTCAACTACTGAAATGTAAATATACTTAAATTCCAAATAATGTTGGTGTTAGACTATTTCTATACTAAAATTTGCTCAAATAACCTATCGACTGTTGATTGATAACCTCGGTGGAAGCTAAAGCACTCAAAATGTTTCTTGTTCACATTGGTCATTTACCATTAGTTATTATACCCAGCACCTCAGGACATAAAGACTGAGATATCCATATAAAAAATGACTTTAACATCTCCAAATCATTGAAGTTACATTAGTATCGCGGTAATATCAATACAGTTAATTTGATTTGCGATATCGGTTTAACTAAGACCTCAACTACATATTTTACATTCAACCATATATAGACATAATGTGACTTGCATTTTTAGTCAATTTGAATTTGTAGATACCTATTAATGATATATTCACACTTCAAATATTCGTTAAACATACTATCCTGTTTGGCTATATTTTGGAATGTTTAGTATATTTTTTGATATCATATCATTACTTATCTACGTAAGTTAAATCATCGGATACCTTTACTGATGCCTTGTATATGAATTCCAACTAATGCTCGCAGTAGATAAATGGTGAAAGAAGATGTGGAAAAACCAATTTTAATCGAATGACGCAAAAGTTAAGAAACTCATACATCAAATACATCATTTGCATATCTTTCTCGAGTCGGCCTTCAATCCTGCTGTCACTACGATTGCTTTCTTTTTTCCTTCCTGTTCTATTCATTTCATCTTTTGCTTCTAAGCATTCCACTTCCGACTCCTGCTGGAGACTACTTTTATCTGTCCGCATAAGTAGTACAGATGGACCATAAGTAATCTTAATTTGTTTTCATCGCTTGTTCATCATAAATCTTTGAATAAACTCTATATCCGAATAGTTTTATTTATTCAAACTCAATATTTATTTCATTGACAGACAAATAATCATCCATTTAGTATTTTCATTAAAAGAAAAACATCTGATAAAATCTTTATGTTTGTAGAATAGGTTAACTCGTAAAATAAATATGTTGATAGGCCACATTTTAATTACAAATAAACGAACAGAAATACAGGTTACAAATCACGTAAATCGTAAGATACTTGACTGCTTTCCTACTTCTTTAGTACTAATCAAAGTTTCTACTACAACCTTATAGTGAACAACAAAACGAGTGGGGACAATCGAATGTACCTGAACACTAAATTACAGAATATCTCATAAAAATCTGAGAACCATGTAGTAAATAGTTAATTTGCAAAATATCAATCCATTGTCTCAAATTTCATTGTTTCTACATTTTCATCTCAATTGCTTTCCGTTCTCGTTGTTTCCTTCTTGATCTTCTACTGAAATATATTCTATTCCTGATCGTCGTTATATACTACTTATGTGAATATAAGTAGCTCACAACACAACATATTTTTTGGGAGGATAAATAAATTAAATTAAAAACATTTTAGATAAAAATTTGTGGAAGTAATGTGATTTGTCTATAAGAGGAAATTCTATTAAGTTACTACTGAAATGATGAGAAGTATTATTTTGTTTGAAATTATAAAATATGTTCACTGATCGTTCACTTTGAGACAAAAATTTCAATACACTCAAACAAATAGTAATCATTTACTCACTATTGAATAACTTTGAAATAAGTAAGTTTAGAAGATCGACAGAAAAGTAGTGATTAGCTGAATCCATCCATTTTTGGTATGAGTTAGACATCACTAACTCAAAACAATTGTCAACCAACACCAATTTTCAATACAAATATCAAAACACTTCTACTGTATGAAGTAGAAACCCGCAGAACTACGAAAGCCATCACCCAGAAGATACAGGTGTTTATATACAGTTGTCTACGCAAAATAATTCGGATCCGTTGGTCAGACACCATCAGTAACAACCTACTGTGATAGAGAAAAAAAACAGATTCCAGTGGAGGAATAAATCAGAGAGAGATGCTGGAAGTGGATAGAACACACAATGAGTAACTCACCAAACTGCGTCACAAGGCAAGTCCTCCCTTGGAATTCTCAAGGCCAAATGAGAAGAGGAAGACCAAAGAACACATTTCGCCGGGAAATGGAAATAGACATGAGAAGAATGAACAAAAATTGTATAGAACTAGAAAGGAAGGCTGTAGACAGAATGGGTTGTAGAATACTGGTCAGTGGCCTATGTTCCATTAGGAGTAACAGGCGTAAGTAAGTAAAGTAAAACATAGTATATCATCACATGGCTAATAGGAATTTCATTCATTTAATTTAATTTGGTGTCCTTGAAGGTAACACGCTCGCAGCGTGTACATAAGGCCCCAAGTGCGATATTTAGCGCTTTCGTTTATAGCCATTACCAAGGATAACTTCTATATCCAATGATTCTTAGTTTTTAATGGCACTTCATCTAATCTCAAATGATGAAAATTTTTTTGAATCTGAAAATTCTAGGTAGTGCCATAATCTAACATATTGTTAATCTGATATATACAAAGAAAAATCCTGTAGAAAATAAAGACGAATTATTATCATAAATTTTCAAAATATTTTATGAGCTCTACTTGCTTTTCAGCATTACATGATGAATATATGTAAAGTAAGAGGCCTTTAAACCTTTGTCTAAGTCTCGTCAGTAATTTACACTGACATTTTCAAACAATATTGTGACTTGGAAATGTTCGGGTGATCTAGAAAACTTCTCGCAAAAGCTAAGAAAGGCTCAGGAAACACTAAGAAGCACTTTATCCAATCAGCGTTCAGTAGACGTTGAACCAGAAACATCAAGAAATTGAAAAGTCAGATGTAGAGTTTCTTATTGGCTGATTACTATACTGCTACTATGTTAAGTAGCATTCCAGAATTTTCGAGAAACCCAAGAACATCTAAAATACTATAAAAACCCCATATTTTCTGTACTAAAACGAACCTTTGGAGTAAAGTGCTTTTCGCATATTTTGTGCCTTTTATCTTGTGTTCAGGTCGTTGTGTAGTTCTAGCTTAGAGGTTACGAGAATAGCTTAAGAACCGAATATAACGTTCAATTAACAAAACTTATCGGGAAGCTCAAATTTTTATACGAATATTATGCTCTAAACTCATAGATAAGAAATGTATATCTACTTCAAACTATCAACTTCACTTCGAGATAATATTCAATGGTTATCAGATTAACTGTTTGCTTCTTTATGAAAGTCAAAGTAAATTCAAATATTCAATAATGAATAAAGATAATTCCTAGATACTGATTACACTATAATACAAACAGAATAAAGATGGATTGTATCATTCAATCCATTTGAAACCTCTAGTTTTCTTTTTTTTTTAAAGTATCAATATAGATAGTTCATTTTCATACAAGGTTCGACGAAAACATTAATTTTACCATTGTAAACATATTCGCAAACATACTAGTTTATCACTTTCATTCTTACTTCTTAATATGTTTCTGACATTATTAAAGATTCATTTTAAGTAGTACATATATATACATATATTACAAATATCGGTTTCATTATGTAAACAATTACAAATATGTAATGTATTCCTTTATTCTCAATCTATCATAAATTTACTAACGTCTCCTCCCATTGTTCCTTCATTCTTAACTGATATCATAAAAATGAAAGTTCAAATGAATAAATGAATAATAGACTTCGTATTCTTGAAACAGATAAACTACCAACTATGTTATAACTAAATTCATTTGGTATTGTTTATTTGAATCTTCCGATTGATGTTTAGGATTACAATTGATCAGTTTCTTATTGGCATATGTATCCACAAGCAAGTGGCTATCATGACTCAGCAGCTAAGTGGATAACGCGATGACGTTTGAAGTGAACGTTACTGGATTTGAATCCCAGAGTGAACATCAAATCTGAGATGCAATTACATCCAGCTAACGAAACGAGAGACCTGAATTTCACTATTATCCGTGTTTGCTTAGAATGCTTGTCAATTACGGTTATATTGAGACAGTTCTCACAGGATGCCCATTTGCCAACAAGAGACTGATCAATTGCAGTCCTAAATAACAGTGTGAAGATACAAATAAACAACACCAAGTGAATTTACCATATTCTATAATTTAAATTGGTTAATAGTTATTTAAGGCTACACATAGAACTCTTAATAACTTACACCAAGTGTAATTAGTTCTGTAGCGTGTTTTTTCCTAGGTGACCATACAGTGCTTATTTTATTCAGTAGTAAATATATATTTGCAAAGTAAATTTAACAAAGGAACCTAAAATATTGTGGAAATATTTTAAAGAAAACTTTATAAAATATATTAACTATCGGTTTAACATAATGAAACTGGGAATTGGAATGTTCAGGGTAAATTCACTTCAATTGAAACCCACAGATTAATTGTTTATGAAACAATATTTTTTCAATTCTGAATGTTTCATTTCGAAATTTGTTTACGTTAATTTACTCCTTAAACCAAAATGTCTAACGCAATATGTTGTTATAGTACTGAACATCTTCAGAATTATAAAAGCTTAAGTAATCAGATGTTCTCTACAATACTAGAGCTTGATAACTTTTTCGCTTTTGAGAAAATATCTTTATAATGATTTCTGCTGACAATAATCGCTCTTATCATGTTTAAAATCATAGTAGCAGCAGCTTTCATTGATCTGTTAAAAAGATAGTCATTACCCAAATATTATAAAAAAATGCCTGTAAACTCAAGTTTCAATCAGTAAATATATTAACAAACACTCGAAATATCATACGACGATGGTCGGACCAATGACGCATAAAACGCGTATGAGCAGTCTAGATTCCTGATCGATCCTTCTTCCTGCCTACCCCAGACAGTTAAATCCAGAACACCATTATCAACCTCTGCAACGTGAATCATTTATTTCAAACACACTGGGTTTATATACCAACCAGACAGACCACATCGTATCAATAAAATAGGAAACAGCATTTGTACAGGATTTGGCCAAATGTATATGTGAATGTGGGAGGTAGTGAATAATAGACAGGACATAATTCAAGAATGGTAAATCGTATAATAATAGTTCATAAGTCAAAATAAAGCTCATAATAAGAGGGACATGAATATAAATGGTTTAGTTATTTAATAATTATACGATAAAAATATACGTATAGTATTGGTTCATAAATGAGTTCCAAGAGTTACCATTCATTATGCTTATCGGGACATAACACAAACTAACACAAAGCTTTCTAGTAATTCAGAGATAACTTTATAATATAGACGTTGATGTTACCAGGAGTAATAATAATATTACTGTTAACATTAATGGGCATTCATCTAGATTGCAAATAGATACAGCATCAGATGTCACTATCCTCTCTCGTAAACCTTGGACCAAAATGGGCAGCCCAAACTTGCAGCGTACAACGCAAAAGCCTCGTATTGCGTGTGGTAATTACCTTCACCTGCTTGGACAAATGGAATGTACAGTTACTTTCCGCGATTTGGCATTTGTTGGGGTATGCTACATAACACCAGCTGATCTAAATTTGCTCGGGTTAGATTGGTTCGATCACTTAAATTGAGCCGATGTCCCGTTGAATACCATATCCAACCTGGTATCACAACCCCAACTACGACAACAACCACATGACTTAGAAGCATATACGAGGAATCTAACGACGCAGTTTTCAACTATTTTCCAACCTGGATTGGGTCGCTGCGCTGCCATGAAAGCAACACTTCGATTAAAAACTGGGGCTAAACCTGTTTATCGCCCAAAGAGACCTGTGCCTTATGCAACATTACAAACAGTAGATGAAGAATTGAACCGCCTTCAACAACAAGGAGTTAGTACTCCCGTTTCCTACTCTGCATGGGCAGCACCTATTGTGGTCATTAAGAAAGCCAACGGCACGACACGTATTTGTGCTGACTTTTCAACAGGTCTCAATGCAGCTCTAGAACAACATCATTATTCCCTGCCTGTTCCCGCAGACCTATTTACCATGCTGAATGGGAGAAGATTTTTCGCTAAGCTGGATCTATCTGATGCCTATTTGCAGGTGGAAGTAGATGAAGCATCAAGAGAGCTGTTAACTATCAATACCCATCGTGGTTTGTTCCAGTATAACCGTCTACCTTTCGGGGTCAAAACTGCACCATCTATTTTCCAGCGACTAATGGATACTGTCCTATCAGGTATCTCGGGAGTCGCGGCTTATTTGGATGACATTTTAATTGTAGCGACGACATTAGAACAGCTACGAGAACGCACGACATTGGTACTGCAATGCATCAGTGACAACGGTTTCCGGTTACGCCCAGAGAAATGGCAGTTTTATTTGCAGTCGGTAAAGTACTTGGGGTTCACTTTTGACGCCGACGGCCGCAGGCCGGATCCTGAGAATACCCGAGCTATCAAACTGATGCCAACTCTCACTAATGTCTCATCGCTACGTTCCTTCCTGGGACTTGTCAGCCATTACTCAGGGTTCGTTCCATCGATGCATGATACTCGCGCTCCACTGAATAACTTACTGCATAAGAACAGCTCTTGGAACTGGACTAAACAGTGTGACCCTACCTTTTGTAAACTGAAGTCCATTATTAGTTCAGAATTGCTGTAGACACACTACGATCCAGCCATGCCGATCATCGTAGCTGCAGACGCTTCAGCGAATGGCCTAGGCGCTGTTATCTCCCATCAGTTTCCGGATG
Source organism: Schistosoma margrebowiei (assembly GCA_944470205.2). Classification (NCBI taxonomy): domain Eukaryota; kingdom Metazoa; phylum Platyhelminthes; class Trematoda; order Strigeidida; family Schistosomatidae; genus Schistosoma; species Schistosoma margrebowiei. Next base: position 40,369,423 of record OX104032.1, read on the forward strand.
CGTCGGAAAAAGCCGTTATGCATGCAGCCCGCACACTAACCCCAACAGAAAAAAAATACAGCCAGGTAGAAAAAGAAGCGCTTGCGCTTGTGTTTGCTGTGCGCCGTTTCCACAAGTTCCTGTACGGTCGGAGATTCACACTTCTCACAGATCACAAGCCTTTACTCGCAATTTTCGGGTCGAAATCTGGCATTCCAGCACATTCTGCAAATCGTTTTCAGAGATGGGCCTTAGCACTCTTGGGGTATGACCTCGACATCCAGTACCGACGCACTCAACAATTCGGTCAGGCGGATGCCTTATCACGACTCATTAGTGACCAGTTGGCGGCTGAGGAAAACACGGTGATCGCATCTCTGCTAGCGGAAGACCACGCCGAATGTTAACTGACGACCGCAATACGAACTTTGCCGGTATCTGCAACGGATATACAAAATGCTTCTAAGAGCGACTCCATCATCAAGAGGACTATGAGCTGTCACCAACGGTTGGCCGTCTAAGAAGTTTGATGGTGATATAAAACATCTGTATCAGCGGCGGGATTCTCTATGCATTGTAAACGACTGCTTGATGTTCGGAGAGAGAGCGGTTGTGCCAGAATCCCTTCGTGCAAAAGTGCTGAAACAGTTCCACCTTGGTCATCCGGGGGTTAAACGAATGAAATCCATAGACAGAAGTCATGCCTATTGGCCGCTTATGGATCAACACATGACAGAATTAGTTGGAAAATGTATGCGGTGTCAGCAAGCAGCAAAAGTGAACGCCAAAGTTCCACCAGTTTCATGGCCACAACCTGATCATCCTTGGTCCAGGATACACGTCGACTTAGCAGGCCCGATTAACGGAACCATGTATCTAGTTGTAGTCGACGCCCTTTCGAAATGGCCTGAAATCAACCCTATCATACCGCCAACGACGACTAAAACAATACAAGTCCTCACAGAAATTTTCTCCCGAAATGGTGTATCAGATGCCATTGTATCTGACAACGGTTCACAATTCACCTCCAGCCAATTCCAGTCATTCTGTCAACGATTAGCCATAAAGCACTTACGCTCGCCACCATACCACCTGCAGTCGAATAAGCAAATAGAAAGGATTGTGGATACGTTTAAAAGAGCCTTGGCTAAGACAAAAGGAGAGGGGACGCAAGCAGACGCGTTACAAAATTTCTTATACGTGTATCGAACAACACCAAATGAGACGTTGCCGGAGCGAAAGTCCCCAGCAGAGATCCTAATGGGAAGAATACTGAAGACGATCCACAGCCTGATGCATCCAAGTAATGCACCGACACCAGAACGGACAAAGTTTGAAAAGCGATCCACGTACGAAGTGGGATGTCCTGTGTTTGCCCGTGATTACAGACCGACCCATAGTCCATGGACAGAAACGCGAGTGGTCAGGAGAGTCGGCTGAGTCATGTACGGAGTTGAGGTAGGCAGTGACAGGTGGCAACGCCATCGGAATCAGTTACGCAAACGGTTAGTCCCAGACCGCCCATCAACCGAAGCAAATATTCCTTTTGACATCCTGCTAGACACATTCAACTTACCGGCAACCCCACCACAAGAAAAACCTCAACAACAAGCTGAAGCACGTCCCAGACAGTGGCCTATCCGAGAACGGCGAGCTACAGTCAAGATGCAGGTTGACCCTAGGAAAGCCCGCTATTAAAAAGGGGAGGATTGTTGGGGACGATAGATGCTCACACTCATATTTTTAAAATTTTATCGCATCGATCAACTTATTGATTAAATGTTAAATATTTGTATTGGGGTCAATTGATGGACTGATCGATTAAATGTTTGTATAGCAGTCAGTTGATGAACCTATCAATTAGATGTGCAAATAGGTCAATTGATGAACTTTCGATTAAATGTGCAGATAGGTCAATTTATGAACTCATTGATTAGTAGGTGTCATTACCAAGGTTTGATTTGATAATTTCGAATAAATTGAGCATTGGGTTCATTGTTACAAATATATTATTTTTATTTATCATTGCTTAGTGTTTAAAATTTTTCTATGACAATATCGATTGTAAATATTGTATAAATACGCTTGAGTTGTGTGTTTGACTTGACTTGTTATCTGCTGTGTGTCTGCAGAATACACTCCTACACCTTACCCAGACTTCTTGATCGAGTTAGCAGAGTTGGGGGACAACGAACCAGAATAGCTATCGAGTAGTTGAGTCACTGACCCTTCGTTCGTTAAGTAAGACGCATCAGTAATAGCATTCAAGCGAATAACAAACCATAACACTGAGATCTAACAAAAAAATTATTATTAACTCTCTGTCCAATGCTCAATTTATTCGAAATTATCAAGTCAAAACTTGGAAACTATACCTATAAACTCATTGTGAACACTGGGTGTTTTGAATAAAGTTTAAACATTGACTATTACAACCTAATCATTCATCATAATAGATAATCATCATGTATATACGATCCTGGCAGTGCTCAGAGACGCTTAGGAGGTACAAGAAAAAATAACTGAAATTAATCATTGGATCCAGTTAAATTTATCTGTGAAAGTGTTTAAATAATCATAAGATAACAACAATAGGGCTCTTAATTTAGATGAACGATAGTTTCATATGAATCTGTATATGAACGTTAAATAACACTTCATTCATTTATGATAAATAACTTGACAAGAAACTGTTACAATTCAAATGAATCCTCTGATCAAGATCACGAATTCATTGAAACATGATTACAACAATACCTTCTACTGATCTGAACAGTACTCAATAAACAGAAAATTACTTTATATCCTACTGACTTAAAAAAAATCTCGCTAAGCCAAATTAACGACATTCTTCCTAAAAAATAAATCAATATTACATTTATCCTAAAATCATCTTATCTTTATAGAATATGAATACAAATACATAACAACTATTACAAAGATTCTTAAGGAACCAAATTTGTTATACTCAACTTATTCACCATAATAAACCAAAATAAACAAATATTAACCGACTTAAAGTACATATATGGGATGATAAAGAAAGAAAGAAAGAAAGACAGATATATATAGAAATAGAATAATTAATTAATCTTTTCTGTGATATTGTTAGACATTCCTTCTTTCTCTTATTCTACTTTATCTAAAAATAAACCATTACAATAATTTATGATAATAATTTCGTGTCATTTATCATAAGATAACAGTATAGTCTCGTTTTTTTTAATAAGATGAAAATGGAATAATACAATGAAACTATATCTGTTACATATTATACAATCTTTTATATTCGAATACAGTGAACAAGAATGTAATTGAATACAAAATTACAGACTCTGAGAACTATACAGTAAATAGTTCATTAGTAAAATATTGATCAATCGTCTTAGTTTACACTGTTCCTTCATTTCCATAACACGCATTCTTTGTTCTCATTCTCTTTTCTTTGATTTTTTTAAAAAACGTTTTGCTACCAGGTATTTTAGTTTCGATTATTGATACATACTACTTATATCTGTCGACATCATAATTCATACTAGATGCTTGTGGTGTTTGAATGAACTAATGATTCCTCTGTACTTGTTGAATGCTTGATTTCGAATTGCGAATACAGTACATTCGTTTGTGGTTATCTAGTACTTCTTGATCCCATTACGTTAATTTCGGGATTCTTAGTTCATACTATAATTCAAATACTCTTAATCATCATAATGCTACATAGAATGAATGAATTTAATGCAATACTGAATACTTTCTAATTCAAATTGGTTATAATTGTTGAGGTAAAAAAAAAGTTGATCAAAAGGGTTAAAAAATTCAAAATGAAAATCTATAAAAGTCGAATAATGATGAATAGGTGTTTTTAACGCGTATTATTATTGAAAAACAAAGCTAATCTTGGATACATCTTAGCATTTAATGTCTAATATGTTTTATTCAGTTAAATAAACTTATCCAATTCTATTGCTAAGTGAGCTACAATTTTAAGGCATTTTCGAAATCATAAAGAAATGTAGTGATTGAATTTCAGAACTAGTAAAGGATTGACTAATTAATAGTTTAAGCATTCAGCTTTCAATTCATAGATTACAAATTGAAATAACTTTATATATACTTCTACGAAGGTTATCAGGATTATGTGATACATTTGTGCAATACATATTGAACAATCTGATTATGTATATACTTGATAAAATATTTGATATGAAAAATTAAAGATCATTTAGACAAATTAAAAGGTAAGTGGCAAAAAAGATAGTAAAAAAGGTACACAACACCAAATGTGATTACCACTCTGGATAATGAATCAGTATTACCAGGGTAGGTTTAGGGTGAGAACAAATTGTTTTTGAACATATAATGTGGGTTTCACTTTCCCTATATCCAAGGCTTCAATAAACCTTAGTATACTTCTTTGAAGGATTTTGTACAAAACTACAAAAGTTTACTTGATATCAATTTTATGAGCGGTTTCAACCAAATGTTTCACAATTGAGGAAGATATTTGTCTATCCTGAGATCTTATTCGACCATTGGAATTCATTTGTTTTCGCAGCCATTTGAGTATGTGTTCAGCCACCCTTACTTGCAGATCACGATTACTCTTCCCTATGTACGTGTTACCGCACATAAATGTAAAGTGATAGCCACATTTTCTTACGTACAGTTTGGGTTTTTGATCCTGGCTTTTTAATGACAACTAATTGGACTGTATAAAATGTCTTATTGATGGCTAATTTAAGTCTCCGTTTTAGCATGAGACTATTTGAGTCACCTCTAGATAATAAGGTAATATAGATTCGCTTTATGAGTGCCAGAATAGTCATGGGTCTCATCGTATTGCAACCTTTTCAACGGTTTGTAAACTCCAATGAATAACCATTGTCCATTAATGTTCCAGTTAAGAGCTTCGTGTCTTCTTCAATAATATCACTAGTACAAATATGATTGATCCTATTGAATAAGCCCTTTTTTAATCCGCATTTCTACTGAGTTGGACAATGACTACGGAAATTAAGATAATTTCCTGTTCATGTCGGCTTTCTACATATAGAACGTTCGATAAAACCATTGTTTGTTCTACTAATCAGTATATCTCTTCATCTCATGTAAGAGAAATATACATTTGAATTGTGTTGCAATTTTTTAACAAGCGGTTCACATATTCACGTTTATCACCCATGACTATGATGTCATCCTTGTACCGCTTATACAGACACGTCTTCTGAATTGAATATTCAGTCAAATTTTCCACATATCCCAAAAACACATCAGCTAACAACGTCCTAAAGGGCTACCCATATTTACTGCAAAATATACCCAACCTCAAAATGGATTTCACAACTTCAGTACATAATATCAATAATTCTTTCGGATACTTTTACGGAAAATGACAATGGAAGGTTTTTGAATGAGATATAGTTCCACAAAACATAAATAGTTCTCCTATGAGGTATATTTGTAAATAGTGTTTACATTAAAGGAACACATTTTCTTAGTTTTTATATTGACATCCATTAAGTACTTCATTAATACGAATGAGTCTGTCAAAGTGGTGTGAGCGAGAGTGATAATAATTTGTTGTCTGCTTAGTCAGACATGTAAGTAGTCTGACAGATGTCAGATGAGTTATATATTCTCCTATCCTTATAACAATAATATCAACATTATTCCGCAATTATTCTAATGATTTGAAGTTAATATACTTCTCTGCATTGGTCCAAGAAAATGAAAATGGTGTGCTATATTCATTATCACATCAACTATGATTCTCTAAGGATGTAGGAGCTTAAGTTCTCAGGTGATCATAGAGATATCCTAATCAGGAATTGACTGCCAATGCAGATGATTCTTCTCATCGCATTATCCATTGATTATTACCTTTGATTACCTTTGAAACTATTAAATCACATAAACTACTGATGAATTTTAATTGCTCCTCTAGGCGATCCAACCCTTTTTCGTTGAGTGCTTAAAAACTTTCATTACATTGAAATAAGACCCTTGCATTTATAAATTATTATGCTCAGGACTTGAAATTTTCGACCATTTTAATGATATTATGAACACTTCATTTTAATTGAATTCCACTTGTATATGTTTGACAATCTTTGTTAATTTTGTAAAACTTCTCTATTCTATTATAGACTATCGTTCAGAAGAACGATAAATGCTCCACGACCAAACCATCTAGTTCAGAGAACAAAACTCCATCAAAATCACCCACCTGAGCTACAAATCTTCTCTACCACCTCAGTTAGTATTTCTTCCATACATTTACAGAGAACTACATTAGATTATAACAATAAATAGACTTTTTGAGCAGATAATCAAATAAGTAAATGAATGGAACTAAATTAGAAACATCAATTTGGAATACAAATAGTCTTGTGAATAGTTTGTTTTGTTTTGTTTTACACTTAGAGCTAATTAGTGTGTTTGAGAATGAGATAAAGAATTCCTTAAAGAAATATTTATTGATAAATTAATAATAATATTAAGGCAATCTTACAGAATAAATGAATATATGCCAAATGAGACTAATTAATTGGAATCCTAAACACTGATAAGAAAATTCAAGCAACTAATACAATTAGATTAATGTTTGTTATCGTGTCTATTGTAATTCATGCTTTCACAATTACAATAAAAGTCACTGACATAGAGTCTTAGTGTGATTATCAACTCTGGTATATAGGTGAGCATGTTTAATTTATTATTATTATTATTATTATTATTATTATTATTATTATTACAGAATGCCTTCATAAAATTCGAAAACTATAGATTAAATGATTTCATTCGCACATCTCCCATCAATCGTCTCTTACAAAACTTCAATTTTTCTTCATTCCTGTTATTATTATAATGACTTTCTGTTAACAATTCTATTCTCTTCAATTCGATCTTCTCAACCTTATGTCTATCAATATAAATCGCATACCTGGTGATGAGAAATATGAAAAATTAAAACAGATTATAATTTACATAGTGTAATTTACAAAGAAAAGTGCACATATTTCAACGAAGACATCCACAATGAAACAGATTCATATATTCTACAATAAATGAATAGAAAATATTAATTTCAATGCCAAAGCTTTAAGCAATAGATAGTGACTATCTACATAGTACATTGAACAATCAAATGTTTCCTTTTATATTCACAAGTTAAAAAAGAAATAAACATTTTGTTGTCAAGGTGTTTAGTTTGTTGTTGTTGTTTTTTTGTGATTAATTAATCATCTGTTACTTAGTAATTTCAACTTTTAGTTGCCAGTTGAATTTATCATATTTATAGTCAGATATGATAGGACAAGGAAGAAATATATGACTGAGAATGTTTTCTTTTGTAGGTAGGTATAGTAATCTTTTGTTGTGATTAGTTAAATAGCTTATTAATTTCAATAATATGAAAAATATTCGTAATGCCAAAAAGTATCAAATAAGCCATAGAATTACAAGGAAAACAATGAGCTTCGACAGGTCAAGTGTTGGGGACATTAGATTCCGAGAACTCATTTGAAAAAATCCTAATTTTGTAATTTTATTTTGAAAATTTGAATTTCCAATGTCTTCACGTTGTATTTCCTACTTGGGAGAATCTTAAACGCTATTGGTCCGTTGTGCCTTTTAGTATGCTATTTTGTGACGCTTTCCAAGGACGGTTTTGTGCTGTATATATATATATATATATATATATATATATATATATATATACAGCACAAAACCGTCCTTGGAAAGCGTCACAAAATAGCATACTAAAAGGCACAACGGACCAATAGCGTTTAAGATTCTCCCAAGTAGGAAATATATATATATATATATATATATATATATATATATATATATATATATACGTTTTGATTTGTGTCTGTTGTTATCGCTCTTACTTCCCCTTTCGGACTTTGACTTCTCTCTCTAATTAGCGGGGCTCGGACGCAATAGAATAGCTAGTTTATTGGTCTTTAGTTACAAGTCTTTATTCCGTTCACAGACTAAGTGGACTCGTAATCGCTTCAAACCTAGCACTAAGTTAGACAAGAAGCCATTAGTTAAACTGGCTCAACATTGATCTAAACTAAAAATAAGCCTTACACATCATTTTAACGACAGACAAATATGAAACATAGGAATTATTCATGCGAACATTGAACTTCATATTAGTTAACATTACAGAATTTGGCAAGACAGTTTGAGAAAATCAGGTGCTAATCAACATTTTTTCAACGGAGTATTGGATTATAAGCAAAGATGGATAGTAGTTAGCAGTGAAATGCAGGACGCACGTTTCGTTTAATTTGGAATTCGTCAGCAAGTGGCTATCAGGACTCAGTAGCTAAGTGGATAATGCGATGACGTTTGAAGTGGACGGTACTGGATTCGACTTCCAAAGTGAACATCAACGCTGGGATGCAGGTACATCCAGCTAATGAGTACCGAATAGACAGAAACGCGTGTTCTGGATTCCACTGCTAGCCACTATCCATCTTTGCTTAGAATACTTGTCAGTTAAGACAATATTGAGGCAGTTCTCACAGCATGCACATTATTCAACAAGAGACTGATCGACTTCAGTTCTAAATAACAATGAAAGGGTAGAAGTAAATAATATCAAGTGAATCTAGTACTGGATTGCCTAGCAGTCTTCACACATGGAATTCTAGAGAAAAGCTGTAGTCAGTGTAGCTAAACCATGTTGGGTATAAAAGAGTTATTTATCAATGGTATTAGAAGATAGTTTAGTATTAAACTCTCAGTTAATTGATAAATGAGTGATAAATGGGAACATTTGGTTATCAACTCATTGTTCTGAAATGTGATAGTCAGAAAGTTCGAAATTTGAACAGTCGTAGATAATTATCGTTGAAAAATGAAATACTGAGTAGAGATAGTTGTTCACTATTTCTTGGTCTACAGTGAATGTTTAAACCAAGTTATTTTATGACAGAAACTCTGTAACTGTGTAACACTAATAGGATACATTTTAGTAATATTCCTTTCACTAAAACTCCGAAAAAACCCTTTCCTTGTATAATAAACATTTACTTTTATAGCGAATCTCAATTATTTGTATCTCAATGACAAATATGTCACAACATAAATAATTAAGAGTTGCCTACACACACACACGCACACACACACGATGAATGTCCTAAAACTGTATTATTTCTCATTTAGAACATGAAAAATTTATTCAATTTAAACTTGATTCATTAAGATCCAATAAGACTTCATAAATTGTGTTGAAAGCTTCTGATTAAATTTATGCTTTCTTGTATAGGAAAACTAGAATATTGAGGAAACAACAGAAATATTTACATAATTTGAATATTTTATTAAAATTTAGTGAAATTCTGTAAAACGTTATATATATATATATATATATCCCATGCTTTTCCTCAGATATTGACGTCTCCATGATCTAGTCTATCACCAGGCGAAAGAGAAAGGGTGATGTTATATACTAGTGATGATTAAAGTACGAGTAGTTTCTGATACCTAATAATGGACTAATATTATCTATCGATTCTTATGGCATAACTATTCAGCAACTAGATTGTACATATCTATATTTCCTTTATTATAAGCCTCATTTTGACCTATAGATTATTTTTGTACGATTTACCTTGCCTGACACCGGTCTTTACTTCGCACGAATCTGTCAACTGTCCTCCATGCACGAACTCCGTATGATATTGACTATATTCCTAGGTACGCCATTGTGTCGAAGAAGCTTCCAGAGTGTTGTCCTGTACACGTTATCAACTGTTTTCTCGTAGTCAATAAAGTTGATGTAGAGTGATGAATTCGATTCAATTGGTTGTTCCACAATGATCCGTAGAGTTGCGATTTGGTCTGTACACGATCTATCCTTAGAGAATTCATCCTGTTGGTCTCGAATTTGGGCGTCTACGCAGTCCTTCATTCTGTTTAACAATACCCTGTTGAAGACTTTACCTGATATTGAGAGGAAAGTGATGACCCTGTAGTTATCACACTTACTGAGATCGCCTTTCTTCGGTATTTTGATCAAAAGTCCTTCTTTCCAGTCCGTTGGTGCTTGTTCTCCATCCCAAATCCTATTGAAGAGAATGTGGAGTATCCTTGCAGTTACCGCTACGTCTGCTTTCAGTGCCCCTGATGGAATGTTTTCTGGTCATGCTGCTTTGCCACTCTTGATTTGTCTGATGGCCATGCTGATCTCTTCAAATGTTGGTGGGCCACCATTGATTGGGAGGTTCGTGGGTGCTACTATGATGTCGGGTGTGCATAAGTCAAATTTAGTTAATGCTGTTACGTATTTTTTTGTGTGTGTACAAATTCAGTGACTACTGTTATTATCATCGTCAGTAGTTATAAGATTCTCTTTAAAGTTTTATTTTTTGTTTTTATAATCAACTATTTTTTGTTGTTGATTTATTTAATTGTGCTATTATTAATTAGTGCATGAAGTTGATCTCCCTTAACATTTCGATGTAAATACAAGTTTCTTTTAATAAATTAAAATTAAATGTGCATTTATTGTCCATCTAGAAATTTTGCTTTGATGTTTATTGGTTCTATGTAAAAGTTTTCAAGATGCGTTGAATGTGTGGTCTTGTGTAATTGTTGAAATTTTTGAAAAAAGATTATTTGCTTACGAAATATATTGAGGTAAAATACATTTAAAAAAGTTTATTCCTTTAACGAAAAGTTTTTTATAGTGATATTATATGGTTGTTTTTACTGACAAATCTATCGATAAAATAATATAAATCTAGCATTTCAAACTATTTGAACTCTGTCCTAGGAGTTAGAAGGTCTTCATTTAGAAGAGTTATGACGCTTCATGTTGAAAGCCGAGTTCCTTCAGATGCCACGAGGCTAATGCCCCTTCTGACAACTAGAGCAACCATAAATTTAGGTACATAAAATGCTCGTACAATGTGGAAGACTGGGAGGGTCATCCATATTGCTGCAGAAATGAAGAGATACAACCTGGAGGTGCTTAAAATCAGTGTAACACATTAGACGCAGGTTGAACAACAACGACTAGCTTCAAGGGAACTTCTGTAGTCATTTCGATATTTGCTAAATGTGGAATACAGAATTCATGTTTTGTCATCATAACGTTGAACTTGAGCCAAGTTTGTATTGCTTTAAACGCCAGAATACTGTCCACTAGCCAGTCTTGTAATCTACCAGTGTCTATTCAGCATATAATCGACCTGTAATTTTAGGCTGTATCAGACAATAAATTTTTGGATTCCTCATAAAATTGGGTTCTGTAGTGCTACCCGTTGAAACCAATCTAACTTTGTATACGTTTGTCAGGGAATATGGTGGTACTGATAACTATTTCTTTAAAAGCACATGAATTCACAGATCTCCCAACATTGTCATTCTTTTGTCCCACTCCATGTCGTCCCACGATATCATCATACTCGATGTTGTACACTCCGACTTTAGTGTTTCGGTTTTCCGTCAATATGGTCAGGTCCTTTCCTGAGCTCGTCTTTACGATCAACCGCAGCCTCATGAGATTGATCTTTATCGTCTTCGTTGCTATCATTGGTAGGCGCATAACACTGGATAACATTGATTGTAGTCCCCTTCCTTTTCCCAAGAATTCTTTGGTGATTCTATGTCCATAAGGTTTTTATACTATACGTGCTTTTCGTGCTTCTTTGGACACCATCAATGTAACAACTTGTGAATTCGAAGCATTTTCTTCTTCATGGCCTGGGTTTGATAACACCTCTCCCGAGGCTATTCTTTTCTGTCCAGCTTGGATCCAATGGGTTTCACTTATTCTGAACACCACAAGGTTATATCTCATTTACGCAGTTATTCGACTAGCCCTCCCAGTCTCTCACATTGTCTGGATATTTCATGTATCCATGTTAATTGTTGATCTAATTGTTGGAAGGGACATCAGTCTCGCAACTTCCGAATAAAGTGCAGACCCATACCCAAATCTCCTCCTTTGTGACCATTATACAGTCATGTGCACCGTGTTCGTAAAAGAAATACTAGAGGGATGAGAATGTCCCATACCTCAGCTTAAATAGAGCAGAACACACTACCACGATGAAGCATCTTTACCACGCCCCGTGGCCACGAGAATGGTACAGAATAATAGTTGTTGACAAATGGAAGGTAGTGAAAGGAATCATTTAGAATACTATCCAACACAACGTATCTAAAGGTTAGCATGTGACAGCTAAACACATTATAAATTTACGTGATTTCAATGAGCTATAAAACTTTTAAAACAAAGACTAGTACGTTCCTGCCAAAACAAGTAAAAAATCAACCGTTAATTTCAATACTTCTATTAAGGACGAAGACAAACACTCATCATAGAAACAAAACAAAGTCTGGATTGACAATCTATCAGTTGAAATATTTATGTGTTCTCTATTATGTTCTGTGATTCACGGGCATTTGCATGAATTGCATCAATGCTTATTGGATAACTCACGTAGTATGCATCCTTGAAACTCTCGATATGACAGATTTTCACTGAGAAACAATGTTTCAAAAGAGCTTCTTCGATTTGTACAATTTTGGAAAATGGACTAGATTGCAAACACACAGCTGATCGAATATTTCGATCTAGTATGGAACACATCCACAATGATCACTCACGACACCACTAAAGTTCGTTCATAGTAAATTCAGGTCTCATGTACGATGGGTCGTTTTAACACAACTTGTTATCTCGCATTTTTGATTTCAAATGAAAAGGTGGATCGTGAGTAACAGTAGTCAGTTTACAACTGATAGATGAGTAAGAAAATCCGTACTGGATACATGAGTAGATCTGTTATCTTTCATTTAAAATGAACAAGTTCACAAAATTAAAGATCAAAAGAAATTGACTGAAATGTATCTCTGCATCTCCCAACAATAATATACTTCTTCGTTTTCTAAAATAGTGAGATCTCCCGATCCTCTTACATTTTTTTAAATCAAACATCACTGTAATAAGAAACTTGAGATTATTCAAACTCGATTGTAGTGAAAACCGACAAGCATACTGAAATATGTGCACCACTTGATTGTCAATCTTAAAAATCACAACTGACAATGATTTATGTGGTAAGAAACCATCGAATTTGTACAAGTGAATTCTACTCTCCAATAATAATTATCAAACATTAATCTATTAATTTCAATAGTTAAGATCATGAGTCAGTTGAAGCTAGACCACCATGAAAAACCTGGAAACACTGGACGGCCATTTCGTCTTATTGTAGGACTTCTCACTGCTCCAAGGTTTTCCATGGTGGTCTAGCTTCAACTGACTCATGATCTTAACCATTAAAATTACTCTAATATCCACAAAACCCATCTGATATTATTCTATTACTCAAGAATATTGTTCCATTTCACTTTTCACTCTTCTCAATACAACACACTTTATCATTATATGGTAGTTGATCTAGATCAATATCCTGATCATTTGAGGTCGTCACAGCAACCATCAATATTGTGACTTGTCATATTTCAATATTATCTTGATGTGCTGATGCCACGTAATTCACATCAATTCCGATCGCATATTCTAATGTCAAAGACACTACCTAGATCATCAAGTGTTTGCTAACTTATGTCCTTTGTCGAAATACATATGTTCTCTCGTTAACTTCCATCTCCTGTTTACTCACAACCCTGAAATGCTAATCCATGAAATGTTCTTGTAACTGTTGTCCACCTAACTAATTACACAAAATAAACATTCACACTCAGAGAATCTCCCTTCGAAATTACATAATTAACACTGATGTAAAGAAGAACACGTAACAAAGTATGTTTGGAGATATAAAAACAAAACGCACACATACACACACACACAAACGCACGCACACAATTTTGTACAATTTTCAACGCATGACTACTTCGCAACTATTATAAATTAATAAATTAAACCAATAAAAAATGGGCTACGTATTTGTGACATTTACAATTAAATATACACTATAAACAAATAAACAAACACTATTTTATTTTAAACAAATTCACATGGGATATGATGAATTCATATTGAATTATTGAAACGGTCTACATAAATATAATAAATATGAGAATGAATAAATTTTATTGACTAATAAATATTGAAATAAAAGAATAATTAATTAGTCTATAGATCATAACGACGAGAAAGTAAATAGAAAGTAATTCTGGAACTCACACGCACACACACACATATACAGAACTAACCAGAAAATATTCAACAACAGAATGCATTCATGATACGTTCAAGATATATATGTATATGGAGTCCTTTCAATAGTTTGTCTATTTTCTCTTGTTGCTTACACTGTGAATTATTGGTCTTTCAATATTAATTAATGACTATTGTTTGAGTGTTGAATTTTGTTTTTTGGTCTGAAAATGAAAAAAAAATACAATTTTGGTCATGATGACAGTTGCTTGGTGTGTATGTGTGTTTAGATGATATAACAGTTATGATGGAGTTGAGAACAGTTTGTACTACGGTTGAATAGACTGTTGTGCGTGAAACAAGATAAATGAAATACTCCGAAATATTATTGTGTCCAGAATGATGTTGATAGAATAGATATATAGAATAGAACAGAATAGAATAGTGCTGTGAAAATAGATCTCAATAATTATGCTATGACTGGTGATTGACTGTTTGAACTGGATAACCAGTTGTTATGACTGGTCGTCGCTAATTTTTATTTCGGAATCGCTCATTACTTGTGCTTTTAAAACGAGGAAGCACTGCAATTCCCACACAGCAAAGTGTGAACACCAAGACTGAAGATTTATTAACCTTAAAACGTGACGATCACCCTAGTTGAAAATACACTCATTTATATATTTATTATTCACCCATTTTGTTAAGGGTTGAATCGCATTATTAAATCACATTCTGTATGTCATGATATGCATAGTCCATGTTAATCTAATACAGGAATATCATATGTTATACCGAATAAAATATCATACTGGAAAACATAAACGAATCCTACACTGAATAATCATTTTATTGAATTAAAAACGGAATTAATTGTTGAACAAAAATCACAATGAGTAACTGAATGTAATTTTGCCTTGTCATCTCGTTTTATCACATCTCTTTCTTATTTAATGAAATATGTCAGAATAAGTTTTCTATGGATAGTCTATTTGAAAAAAAAGTGTTATTCTTTTCCTACTTGCTTGGAACTTGGCTGACCACGTGGTTGTGTTCCAACTTATGTGTTCGTATTAGTGCATGTGGGTATACACAGTGGTTGAAAGATCATTTTGTGACCCTTGGACATTCTAGTTTTGCATTTTCTACGCATACACTTTTTATGTCAACTGATTTATCATGTCATTGAAGAGGGATTTTATGTAACATACATGGGGTGTGGGATCACCCAACATGTTTTGCAAAACATCTGAAATGTGATCAGAATGTGGCTCATTTGAAAATATTTTCTCACACTGACTAGACATGAATGGGTTGTAAGAATAATAACAATTTTTGTGGGTCCTAGAGAACTATAATTAGATTTGAACTCATTGAGAATTTGTGTTTCATATTGACTAAGATTTTCACTATAAACGAATGAACCTTGAGAACATGCAACATTTATTATGATTTCACCAGAATTCGAATCATTTAAAATATTTTTTTCAAATTCACTAAAGACTTCATTAGAAACCAATAAATCATTAAGATAGTCATCATCTGATATGACAGCATTAAAAGCTTGATCAGACACCGGTTCATTCGAAACATCTGTGTAACCATAATTTTGAATTTCACTTGGGGCGACTGGATAATTAGAATGAGAGGAATCTGATAAAAGAGTATTTGAACATTGCCCAGAGTAAACAGTACAAAAGAATTTGTTGACCTCTTCATCAATCATAAAACTATTCTTTATTGCATCACATGTATCAGTTATCTCGTTAAATATGTCTATAATTTTAGGTCTTGATTGTGACGTATGCTTCTATGCTGACATATATTAGTATGCAGCCGCAATCGGAAGTGAAAGGCCTGGTAGCAGAGGACTGAAATAAAAAACAGAAAAGAAATTTCAAAGCAGTCAAAATAACAGAATTAGAGAAATAATAAACTAGGTAAGGAAACGCAAAAAAGATGTAGAAATGATGTATTTGATTTGTGATTTTCAGATTTTACTGAGCAACTGTTCAAGTTTGCACAAAACAAATTAGTCTTAGTTCATTTCCTGATAAATAGTTAGCACTTCGCGGACGCTCAAAATATTCAACGCATCTCTTCTTCTCCAATCAAATCAGAAGAGGTTTAGGGAATTCTATATAAGTTATAAACGTTTGTGGGTGCTCAAACGTTTTCAGCAATTATTTGTGGTTGCAATAACCTTTTTAAACAGTCGATGGTTTTGTTAAATCAGTCAATACAAAACGTATTCAGTTCTCCTTATGTATAAGTCAATATTAAATGTTCTCTGAAATATTAACTTTCCGATGTCACGGTTTAAGATCTATCATTGACATTCAATGATACTAAGCGTTCTGTGACTTCAAAATCATGTTTCTTGTTCTATGGTGTATTTTCAATGCAAATGCGTTTTGATTACCGTGCAAAATTCTCTGGTTCGTTATCAAGCTCTAGTGTGATTAAAAATCAGTTAGATTTTTAGTGAAGGTCTGTAATAACTGTTTGCAACATATGATTGAATGTTTCATCGAATAAATATTCTGTTACATTTTAATATTTATTCGATGAAACATTCAATCATATGTTGCAAACAGTTATTACAGACCTTCACTAAAAATCTAACTGATTTTTAATCACACTAGAGCTTGATAACGAACCAGAGAATTTTGCACGGTAATCAAAACGCATTTGCATTGAAAATACACCATAGAACAAGAAACATGATTTTGAAGTCACAGAACGCTTAGTATCATTGAATGTCAATGATAGATCTTAAACCGTGACATCGGAAAGTTAATATTTCAGAGAACATTTAATATTGACTTATACATAAGGAGAACTGAATACGTTTTGTACTGACTGATTTAACAAAACCATCGACTGTTTAAAAAGGTTATTGCAACCACAAATAATTGCTGAAAACGTTTGAGCACCCACAAACGTTTATAACTTATATAGAATTCCCTAAACCTCTTCTGATTTGATTGGAGAAGAAGAGATGCGTTGAATATTTTGAGCGTCCGCGAAGTGCTAACTATTTATCAGGAAATGAACTAAGACTAATTTGTTTTGTGCAAACTTGAACAGTTGCTCAGTAAAATCTGAAAATCACAAATCAAATACATCATTTCTACATCTTTTTTGCGTTTCCTTACCTAGTTTATTATTTCTCTAATTCTGTTATTTTGACTGCTTTGAAATTTCTTTTCTGTTTTTTATTTCAGTCCTCTGCTACCAGGCCTTTCACTTCCGATTGCGGCTGCATACTAATATATGTCAGCATAGAAGCATACGTCACAATCAAGACCTAAAATTATAGACATATTTAACGAGATAACTGATACATGTGATGCAATAAAGAATAGTTTTATGATTGATGAAGAGGTCAACAAATTCTTTTGTACTGTTTACTCTGGGCAATGTTCAAATACTCTTTTATCAGATTCCTCTCATTCTAATTATCCAGTCGCCCCAAGTGAAATTCAAAATTATGGTTACACAGATGTTTCGAATGAACCGGTGTCTGATCAAGCTTTTAATGCTGTCATATCAGATGATGACTATCTTAATGATTTATTGGTTTCTAATGAAGTCTTTAGTGAATTTGAAAAAAATATTTTAAATGATTCGAATTCTGGTGAAATCATAATAAATGTTGCATGTTCTCAAGGTTCATTCGTTTATAGTGAAAATCTTAGTCAATATGAAACACAAATTCTCAATGAGTTCAAATCTAATTATAGTTCTCTAGGACCCACAAAAATTGTTATTATTCTTACAACCCATTCATGTCTAGTCAGTGTGAGAAAATATTTTCAAATGAGCCACATTCTGATCACATTTCAGATGTTTTGCAAAACATGTTGGGTGATCCCACACCCCATGTATGTTACATAAAATCCCTCTTCAATGACATGATAAATCAGTTGACATAAAAAGTGTATGCGTAGAAAATGCAAAACTAGAATGTCCAAGGGTCACAAAATGATCTTTCAACCACTGTGTATACCCACATGCACTAATACGAACACATAAGTTGGAACACAACCACGTGGTCAGCCAAGTTCCAAGCAAGTAGGAAAAGAATAACACTTTTTTTTCAAATAGACTATCCATAGAAAACTTATTCTGACATATTTCATTAAATAAGAAAGAGATGTGATAAAACGAGATGACAAGGCAAAATTACATTCAGTTACTCATTGTGATTTTTGTTCAACAATTAATTCCGTTTTTAATTCAATAAAATGATTATTCAGTGTAGGATTCGTTTATGTTTTCCAGTATGATATTTTATTCGGTATAACATATGATATTCCTGTATTAGATTAACATGGACTATGCATATCATGACATACAGAATGTGATTTAATAATGCGATTCAACCCTTAACAAAATGGGTGAATAATAAATATATAAATGAGTGTATTTTCAACTAGGGTGATCGTCACGTTTTAAGGTTAATAAATCTTCAGTCTTGGTGTTCACACTTTGCTGTGTGGGAATTGCAGTGCTTCCTCGTTTTAAAAGCACAAGTAATGAGCGATTCCGAAATAAAAATTAGCGACGACCAGTCATAACAACTGGTTATCCAGTTCAAACAGTCAATCACCAGTCATAGCATAATTATTGAGATCTATTTTCACAGCACTATTCTATTCTGTTCTATTCTATATATCTATTCTATCAACATCATTCTGGACACAATAATATTTCGGAGTATTTCATTTATCTTGTTTCACGCACAACAGTCTATTCAACCGTAGTACAAACTGTTCTCAACTCCATCATAACTGTTATATCATCTAAACACACATACACACCAAGCAACTGTCATCATGACCAAAATTGTATTTTTTTTTCATTTTCAGACCAAAAAACAAAATTCAACACTCAAACAATAGTCATTAATTAATATTGAAAGACCAATAATTCACAGTGTAAGCAACAAGAGAAAATAGACAAACTATTGAAAGGACTCCATATACATATATATCTTGAACGTATCATGAATGCATTCTGTTGTTGAATATTTTCTGGTTAGTTCTGTATATGTGTGTGTGTGCGTGTGAGTTCCAGAATTACTTTCTATTTACTTTCTCGTCGTTATGATCTATAGACTAATTAATTATTCTTTTATTTCAATATTTATTAGTCAATAAAATTTATTCATTCTCATATTTATTATATTTATGTAGACCGTTTCAATAATTCAATATGAATTCATCATATCCCATGTGAATTTGTTTAAAATAAAATAGTGTTTGTTTATTTGTTTATAGTGTATATTTAATTGTAAATGTCACAAATACGTAGCCCATTTTTTATTGGTTTAATTTATTAATTTATAATAGTTGCGAAGTAGTCATGCGTTGAAAATTGTACAAAATTGTGTGCGTGCGTTTGTGTGTGTGTGTATGTGTGCGTTTTGTTTTTATATCTCCAAACATACTTTGTTACGTGTTCTTCTTTACATCAGTGTTAATTATGTAATTTCGAAGGGAGATTCTCTGAGTGTGAATGTTTATTTTGTGTAATTAGTTAGGTGGACAACAGTTACAAGAACATTTCATGGATTAGCATTTCAGGGTTGTGAGTAAACAGGAGATGGAAGTTAACGAGAGAACATATGTATTTCGACAAAGGACATAAGTTAGCAAACACTTGATGATCTAGGTAGTGTCTTTGACATTAGAATATGCGATCGGAATTGATGTGAATTACGTGGCATCAGCACATCAAGATAATATTGAAATATGACAAGTCACAATATTGATGGTTGCTGTGACGACCTCAAATGATCAGGATATTGATCTAGATCAACTACCATATAATGATAAAGTGTGTTGTATTGAGAAGAGTGAAAAGTGAAATGGAACAATATTCTTGAGTAATAGAATAATATCAGATGGGTTTTGTGGATATTAGAGTAATTTTAATGGTTAAGATCATGAGTCAGTTGAAGCTAGACCACCATGGAAAACCTTGGAGCAGTGAGAAGTCCTACAATAAGACGAAATGGCCGTCCAGTGTTTCCAGGTTTTTCATGGTGGTCTAGCTTCAACTGACTCATGATCTTAACTATTGAAATTAATAGATTAATGTTTGATAATTATTATTGGAGAGTAGAATTCACTTGTACAAATTCGATGGTTTCTTACCACATAAATCATTGTCAGTTGTGATTTTTAAGATTGACAATCAAGTGGTGCACATATTTCAGTATGCTTGTCGGTTTTCACTACAATCGAGTTTGAATAATCTCAAGTTTCTTATTACAGTGATGTTTGATTTAAAAAAATGTAAGAGGATCGGGAGATCTCACTATTTTAGAAAACGAAGAAGTATATTATTGTTGGGAGATGCAGAGATACATTTCAGTCAATTTCTTTTGATCTTTAATTTTGTGAACTTGTTCATTTTAAATGAAAGATAACAGATCTACTCATGTATCCAGTACGGATTTTCTTACTCATCTATCAGTTGTAAACTGACTACTGTTACTCACGATCCACCTTTTCATTTGAAATCAAAAATGCGAGATAACAAGTTGTGTTAAAACGACCCATCGTACATGAGACCTGAATTTACTATGAACGAACTTTAGTGGTGTCGTGAGTGATCATTGTGGATGTGTTCCATACTAGATCGAAATATTCGATCAGCTGTGTGTTTGCAATCTAGTCCATTTTCCAAAATTGTACAAATCGAAGAAGCTCTTTTGAAACATTGTTTCTCAGTGAAAATCTGTCATATCGAGAGTTTCAAGGATGCATACTACGTGAGTTATCCAATAAGCATTGATGCAATTCATGCAAATGCCCGTGAATCACAGAACATAATAGAGAACACATAAATATTTCAACTGATAGATTGTCAATCCAGACTTTGTTTTGTTTCTATGATGAGTGTTTGTCTTCGTCCTTAATAGAAGTATTGAAATTAACGGTTGATTTTTTACTTGTTTTGGCAGGAACGTACTAGTCTTTGTTTTAAAAGTTTTATAGCTCATTGAAATCACGTAAATTTATAATGTGTTTAGCTGTCACATGCTAACCTTTAGATACGTTGTGTTGGATAGTATTCTAAATGATTCCTTTCACTACCTTCCATTTGTCAACAACTATTATTCTGTACCATTCTCGTGGCCACGGGGCGTGGTAAAGATGCTTCATCGTGGTAGTGTGTTCTGCTCTATTTAAGCTGAGGTATGGGACATTCTCATCCCTCTAGTATTTCTTTTACGAACACGGTGCACATGACTGTATAATGGTCACAAAGGAGGAGATTTGGGTATGGGTCTGCACTTTATTCGGAAGTTGCGAGACTGATGTCCCTTCCAACAATTAGATCAACAATTAACATGGATACATGAAATATCCAGACAATGTGAGAGACTGGGAGGGCTAGTCGAATAACTGCGTAAATGAGATATAACCTTGTGGTGTTCAGAATAAGTGAAACCCATTGGATCCAAGCTGGACAGAAAAGAATAGCCTCGGGAGAGGTGTTATCAAACCCAGGCCATGAAGAAGAAAATGCTTCGAATTCACAAGTTGTTACATTGATGGTGTCCAAAGAAGCACGAAAAGCACGTATAGTATAAAAACCTTATGGACATAGAATCACCAAAGAATTCTTGGGAAAAGGAAGGGGACTACAATCAATGTTATCCAGTGTTATGCGCCTACCAATGATAGCAACGAAGACGATAAAGATCAATCTCATGAGGCTGCGGTTGATCGTAAAGACGAGCTCAGGAAAGGACCTGACCATATTGACGGAAAACCGAAACACTAAAGTCGGAGTGTACAACATCGAGTATGATGATATCGTGGGACGACATGGAGTGGGACAAAAGAATGACAATGTTGGGAGATCTGTGAATTCATGTGCTTTTAAAGAAATAGTTATCAGTACCACCATATTCCCTGACAAACGTATACAAAGTTAGATTGGTTTCAACGGGTAGCACTACAGAACCCAATTTTATGAGGAATCCAAAAATTTATTGTCTGATACAGCCTAAAATTACAGGTCGATTATATGCTGAATAGACACTGGTAGATTACAAGACTGGCTAGTGGACAGTATTCTGGCGTTTAAAGCAATACAAACTTGGCTCAAGTTCAACGTTATGATGACAAAACATGAATTCTGTATTCCACATTTAGCAAATATCGAAATGACTACAGAAGTTCCCTTGAAGCTAGTCGTTGTTGTTCAACCTGCGTCTAATGTGTTACACTGATTTTAAGCACCTCCAGGTTGTATCTCTTCATTTCTGCAGCAATATGGATGACCCTCCCAGTCTTCCACATTGTACGAGCATTTTATGTACCTAAATTTATGGTTGCTCTAGTTGTCAGAAGGGGCATTAGCCTCGTGGCATCTGAAGGAACTCGGCTTTCAACATGAAGCGTCATAACTCTTCTAAATGAAGACCTTCTAACTCCTAGGACAGAGTTCAAATAGTTTGAAATGCTAGATTTATATTATTTTATCGATAGATTTGTCAGTAAAAACAACCATATAATATCACTATAAAAAACTTTTCGTTAAAGGAATAAACTTTTTTAAATGTATTTTACCTCAATATATTTCGTAAGCAAATAATCTTTTTTCAAAAATTTCAACAATTACACAAGACCACACATTCAACGCATCTTGAAAACTTTTACATAGAACCAATAAACATCAAAGCAAAATTTCTAGATGGACAATAAATGCACATTTAATTTTAATTTATTAAAAGAAACTTGTATTTACATCGAAATGTTAAGGGAGATCAACTTCATGCACTAATTAATAATAGCACAATTAAATAAATCAACAACAAAAAATAGTTGATTATAAAAACAAAAAATAAAACTTTAAAGAGAATCTTATAACTACTGACGATGATAATAACAGTAGTCACTGAATTTGTACACACAAAAAAAAATACGTAACAGCATTAACTACATTTGACTTTCTTTGTTATTCTGTGATGGTTTAATTGGTGGATCCCATTTCAGTCGATTGATATCCAATACAAAAGAGTTTTTATGCATCAATTTACGAATTTTCCGTTGTTCTTTACCATCTGTAGGAAAGGCTTTCATAGAATGTTCATCATTTAATTGATTCAAATATTGTTGTATAGTATCACGATGTAGGCATATTTGATGACCATGTTGCCAATTATTAATAATTGGATGATATTGTAATGTCCAAATAATGTCATCAATGGCAATACATGTTGTTTTACTAAATGTAAAATAAACATATGAAATAAGAACTGATAGAAAATGTTTACATAAAGAAAGTTTGTGATTAATGGACTATATTTTAACATAGACTGGTTTCATTTACGGTAACAATTCATTGAAAGCTAAAGAGTATTGGCTAGCTGTTTTATGAGAATGATTCACAATAATATAAAACAAATTCACTCGTCAGAGACTTGAATAAGAGCCACAATCTAAGTGTGAGAGCTAATAATACTAACCGTTTCACTAAAACAAAATAGGTATAGTGGGATTGGATCAGAAAGTGATTATCAATAAAAACTAGGTGTTATTCAATGAACAGCTGTCCCGTCTTAGTATGGGGGCGATCGTTGGTGGAAAATTTGGGTGTACACTCCAGAACATAACCCACAATAAGTTGTGTAGAAATCTAATTAACTACACTTGGAAGCTGGAATCACTAGATTGTGACGCGATGATCTAAAGATTATCTCTCCGCTGACAAACCTAGGGAAGATCTCTGATCGAATACTACTGCTGAAGAGTATGAGACTAATATAGAACAGCTCATAAGTGCTTCCTTACATTCTTTCAACTGTTTATCAAATGAAACCGGTTGGTGTTGTGCGAACAATCTGAAAAGTTTATTTAGTTAATATTTATTTCTACCTCATAATACGTGAACAGAGGAAAGTTATTTAGTCTGTAGGTATAATGACACAAGTTTGAATCCCATAAGGAGCACTCTATCAAAACACATTGTAAGCTTAGTGAAACAAGAGAGAACAGAAACTCCACAATTACATGCTCAGATCCTAATATTTTGGTTGGTTCATTTTCATCAGTGCTGGTGGATAAGATAAATCAAGAATATGGAAGATTCTTCTGTGAATACTATGCAAAACCCATATTTTTATTACTGAACGTTTTGTGGTTTTAATTGTTCGGAATATTACTCCCTTGTCTGCTTCTGATTTGGATCAAGTGAATGTAATGGACAAAAAGTATTATCTATTTATTTAGGCAAAATACAACTACTTTTAAACATTTGTAAGCTTGCCTTAATTCATTCATTGTACAATTAGGATTTTCTAATAGAAAATTCAATATCACCTTTTCCCAATAACTACGATAACTTAAACGACCTAAATCGGAGAGAGGTTTCTCTGGTGTACCAACAATTTGTTCAATTTTAGCTAATTCATAACCTGAACAAAGAAAACAACAAAAACAATAGCAAAACAAATTGATATGATTAAATTAAGTGAATAAAATTGTGTGCAACTTAGATGCTACCTTAACGTAGTGATCAGGCTTGCTGAACGTGATGACTCAACTAAGCTATATTGGCTGGAACACATGCTTCTTTGGGTCCTACCATGCCAGACAGGTCAGTTGGAGAAGGATAGCAGTAAAAGCAGCAACTTAAAGTTTGAGGGTGAAGTCATGTTGTATACTATAGAGCGGTGTGACAACAGTAAGGTGTTTTTCTCGGATAATCAGCATCTGCAGCAAAGTGAAAAACCCCTCATACCTCTAGGAGCACCCGAGACCATCATGTTCATGACCGAATTTCTACAGCCGATTCTGCTCGTATATCCTTATCCTCACGTGTCACCAGTGTTAGTGATTTGAGTTCACGAAATATTATTTTTGGTATTCGGAAACCACACTGTAAACTGCATTTTGGATCTTTGAATGGTCAAACCTTGTATCACATAGGACAACAGGCTTCTTAAGCTAAGAAACTAAAATCTCGCTCCATCAATGTGTTTTGTCTCCGGAACATGCATACAGGATCAAAGCATTG
This sequence comes from Schistosoma margrebowiei, assembly GCA_944470205.2. Classification (NCBI taxonomy): domain Eukaryota; kingdom Metazoa; phylum Platyhelminthes; class Trematoda; order Strigeidida; family Schistosomatidae; genus Schistosoma; species Schistosoma margrebowiei. Next base: position 40,394,597 of record OX104032.1, read on the forward strand.
TCATTTACTTGACCTCACCTTGCCAATCTAAAGAACCGGCACGATTTACATTTGTGTATCTGGAGTCCTCACTGTTCATTCCCGTGACCTCGTCGGTATATGTACGGCATTAAGTTTGGAAGCACGACAGGCTTTCCTAGAATGTATGCTGATAGACAGTCGTTTTTGTGCTGTCCAACTAAACTGGACAGTAAGCACTCAAAAAGATAGGGACACGTACCGTTGTCTCTTCATTGTCTCTGTCTACGCTCACACTGATTCGGATGAAGTAAGAGATAAACTTTATAAGCTATCCAGCCTACTTCAAAGATCAAAACACTGATGTAGTTGAATGTAACTAAATGTGAATATTGTGGATTGAAAATTTCAATACTATATAGTTTTAACAAAAAATATTTTGCGGAAACCATTTATAAATTGTTAAGGTCTGCATATTATCAAATCAGACGACTTTAAACAATGGAAGGATGACAAATATAGTTTCAATTACTCATTACCCACTCATTATCATAACTATTTCCTGTCTAAAAGTGTCACTTTAAAAAATATATTGGTATCAAGGATATATATATACAGAGAGAGATACATGGATACAAACAACCAAATACATAGACAAGGCACGAACTAGTACAAACATCTATCGGTCTAAATCGTCACAAGTTACGCCAGTACATAGACAGAAAAACGACAAGAAGAGCTGAAGAACGAAAAACATTATTTAAGCTAACAAAGCAAAAATAGTGAATTTAGGCTGCATCTAGACATAATTCATTCAAAATTACACACACCGAATGTTTTCATAAACGAAGTCATTTAATTATGCTAAAAAAGAAGCATAACAATCACAATGTATAAATATAAGAGAAACTCACTGAGACTAATTAAGAAATGACCATATCCACGACGTTGAAACGGTGGTAAAGTCAAGATACATGCAAGATTATAATTATCAGCAGATACTTTTTCCTGAAAAAAAATGGAAAAAGAAAATATTTTAGAAAGGAAAGACGAGGTAGGATTTGCTTAATATTTCAACATATAGAGCAGAAATTGGTTGATTGATATGTAACATAGCTGATCTTTTGTGTCCCATAGAATGCTCTTAAGACATGACATATAAATATTATATTATCAACTCATTTGCCAGATACAGACTCATGAACTTGGTTTTAAGTTGCATTCTAAGTGTGAGGGACAGTGATCGTACCTAAATGGTCAAATAGGAATAAGTAGAGGGTCCTTCAAGTATAAACATTGAACGCATTAACTACTGAGTCACCGTGCCAAACATAACTACTAAAATAGACAACATTGATGAGTTTCAAATACTTGAATTTTATTACTTAGTTTTAATGAAATCACAAAACAAATGAACAATTAGAAGTAAATGCACATTCATCATCAATTAAACAAATAGTGTGATAGAAATCGGCTGCTAAGTATGTAGCACACATTAGATGAAGAAATTATATTTGAGAAAATCTCAGCAACTGAAATTTAAATAATTATAAAGTTTCACCTGAGCAACTGACCTGAACTTCAGTGAAATAAACAAAATCAGAACCACCAGAGAATAAGGTTAAAAGCAAGTCTGCACTAAACATTTAGCCTGTTATGTTTAAATGTTTATTTTGCGAACAGTATTAACACGAAATTCATAAGGGTTCTACGCATACGTTCTCTCAGTAATATCCTTAAAGCTGTGACGGCTATTTTGACTGACGAAACGGAATTATTAAATAAATTGACCGTTGAAAATCTGGGGAAAAAACATGTTAGTGCAAACAATGCAGACTAATAGCTCAGTGATTGCGCTAGTTGTGATTTTTCCTTGATAATTCTGATAATTTTTTGAAGAAGTTCAGATCAGTTTCTTGGGTGAAACAATGGAATTTCAGTTGATACGATCATTTTAAGTATAAATTCTACATCGAAAATTAAGTTCAGTTAAGCAATACAACCAAACTGAACTAAGTGAATCACGTGTGGAATTATACTTAAAGGTTACCCTTGGAGCCGACGTTGAATACTATGTCAATGCAAAAGCAATCATGGAATATAGTGTGTATAGCTAACCTACAAAGGCCTTCAGAATGACCTTCGAAAGACTCAATGTATTTTTTTCTACAAAAAAAGTCTATAAGATAACAAAAATATGGTTGCAGTTCTTAGATTGACGATTTTTCTAAATCAATACACAATTAACTGATCCAGCTACAATCTTTGTCTTTCTATTGATCAATGTATAATACATTATTTTAATCATAATTTTTTACAATCTACTTCTTCACTTTTTAAGAAAAACTCCATTTTCATGTTTTATTTTATACTTCTGAAGATACTTGTGTCACCGAAAACTGATACACAAAATAATGGAGAAGTATAGGACAAATCTATTGCAATAGTTCCTGGCATTTACAAATCTTGAACAGCATCAAATACATATAATCTTCAAGTATTGTGATCACAAAACACATTCAGACGATTAAGTAGAGACTCATTTATATACATGTTCAGATTTAGTTATTTTGGTAATATGATGCGATCACTACTCACTGTTATCAGATTGTTACTACTTCACTTTGAACACTAAACCATAACTGTTACCTTGATGTGGTGGTCGAGGTTGCCCACCGTGATAACTTCATCGAGCTATATTGATTATAGCAATTTTTTCTTCATATCCTACCATCCCGAGATGGTTGACTGGAGGGCGATAAGACCAAAAAGAAATTTACTGTGCAAGGGTGAAACGGTAGTGCTGATTGTACAAGGACGCGATGCTAGTAAGGTATTTCCTTCAGATAACCAGTATCTGCAGTAATGCTGCCTTCCCAAAGATGAAGAAGAGGTATAGGTATGGTCAACCCTAAAAATAGCGTACCACATCCTCCTCTATGGATTACATGAACACAGGCAGTGTGTGACGTATGATTATAGTCCCAGGTCGTCGGAATCACCACTTGTCCAGTTTCCATTTCAGATGACTTAAGAACAATCGTTGCATGGCATAGGCATTCGGTTAGGGACAGCCGGTCACACTCCTTTGACAATTGAACTACTACTACTATTCCTTACTTTTCTCATTGTTTTTAATCATTTTCAAGGTTGTTAACATGTCTTCTTACTAATGAAAGTCGCTTAGAACAAGTACAAACCCAGCTACTTAAAATTTGAGCCACAATTTAGTTTTGAAGATAAATGATGCTATATTTGACTGTTGAGACTGAAACCAGTTGAGCAAAGTACTAACCCGTACCTCAATCCACCAAGTCGGCGTACTTCATCATTAATATGTTTTATATTTAAAACGCGAACCGGTGAGTAAGAATTTGATTTCTTTGATAATGAAAAATAAGGACAAGATGAATACAAATTACCTTGGAAAAATAACCAACAATATGTACTCCATTATTGTCTATCTCACATAGAACATAGAATATAAATGGTGAGACATTATAATAAAGTGTTTTATGATCTAGAAACAATTTGGCCAACAGACATAGATTTTGACAGTAAAGCTGTAAAAAAATAATAATAAAAGCGAAAAACGATAACGTCATTTCTTTTTTGAACAGTGAACACAAGACTTATCTATAAAGACGATACTACCATTGTGAAATAACATGAAATATAATACAAAGCTAAACTTGTTAGGCATCTACGGCGTTTGTCGAGTTCATGTACAATCAGAAAACAGCGCCTCCTAAAATGGATATATAGTTATGTATAATAAAATACAATTATATATGTGACAGCTAATAGCTGTGTCAAAAATATAATGGGAGATAATGTCAAAAGAAAATTGAAGAACATCAAAACATGGAGACTGTTATGATAAAATAAACATTCATCAGATACACTGGGATTGAAAATATTTATTCCAAGTATTAAGAAGGTGTGATTATAATAATAAATAAGTTGAATATAATCAGCTTATATGTATAGTTAGGAAAATGATATGATTACAAATATACGTCAAACTACGTGTTCAAAAGTTGCTAAAGATGAAACATGTTACTAAAAATTAATAAGTAGTACAGCATATTACAAAAAAGAAAGAGAAATCGGAGAACAAGGACAATGAAAGTGAACTTAGCATACATGTTTGCGCTTTTGTTGTTGCTGAGGTCTCTGAACTGGATGATTTAATTATTGAGAGAGCTCATTGCCATTTCGGACAATATCATCAATCGCTACTTCAAGTCGAAGGCCCTGGTGGTGTTGGTTAGAATGACAATGAACGGCAAATCTGTAGTTGCAGTTTTGTACAAAAGCCTTCAAGGGTGTATACTAAGGTTTATTGAAACCTTGGTTATACGGAAACTGAAACCCCCTTTAGGTGTTCAAAAACAATTTATTCTAACCCGGAACCTACCCTGGTAATATTGATTTATTATCCAGTGTGATTCTCACATTGTTTTTGTGTACTTTATTACTATCTTTGTTTCCACTTACCTTTTAATTTGTCTAAATGGTCTTTTATTTTTCTATAAAATGTCTTAACATGAGACACCACGTTGATAACATGATTCAATTAACGGTAGGATAATTACATCAATTTTTTCATAGATGAAACTTTATCCAGTTTAGGGATCGAATTCTTGATATGATATCGTCAATGTAATCATGTATAAATCAATGATAAATAGTATTACAGATCACAGCACCAACACTAATGGTTTGGTTGATCCACAACGTGACTAAAGACGTGACTAGTTACATCTGAAAAAACTCACAATCACATAGAGATAAGATGGATGATGAAATTACTAAGAAACTAGTTGACTAAATTAGGTTTTAACACAACTTTCATATAATCATTTTTACATAGAAAAATTTATTCACTGGTTCAACACGCGACCTTATTAATAATAACTCTTATAGAATCCATTGTTCATCACCGAGAGAGTAATACCGAGGTTCCACATATTTTAAGCACACTCAGCCATAGATCCCATCTACATATTTATGCTTAGATGGTTACAATCCTTGGGTTAACTAGAGCTTTTAAAACCAATTAATTACTTGATAGAAGCAACATAACCAATTATCATATTAAGATATTTGGAAGAGATACTCTACTCTACAAAGATATAAGAACTGCCACAAACACAATCGATGTGGCATGTTCTGGAGCGTGTCTAAAGCTAACAACAACTGTCGAATTTTCAACAAATATCACTGACAGATAGGTTCAAAACCTGGATGGAAGTTGGTGTGCAAGTTCACATAGGTTCGAAGCGATCTTTGTGTGTAGTGAAACGACCAAATCAATAACTTCGAGATTAAGTGTAAGTTATGCACGAATTACAAGTGGCAGGTACTGCTTTGGCCAATGGAACTTGAGGTACAGTAGCATCAGTCAGTCAGCTACAACGTAGGATCAGGCACATATGTGCATCGGTCCAGGTTGCCATACCTCGTTAGCACAGCAAGATGAACACCGGATTCATGGGAGTGGTTAGGTGAAAGGTGGTAATATGTAGGACAAAGATTGCATATAAGGATACAGTACCGGAATATAGAATTAGTTCGTAGAAAGAAAGATATGAGGCGATTTTAATCTCTTAGTTTAAGGGAAGACAGGGAGTGTATACACCGACGCCATTGTGATCGATTCTGAGCCATGTCACCAAGAGTCTCCAACCATTGGTTACGATAGTCACGCGGACCCCAACCAAGTAGTCTGCATCTACCAACATGGCTCAGACTAGAAGTTAGTGACTTCAAGCACTGATGCCACGTTTTGGTTTGGCCGCCCCTAATTCTCTTCCAACCATCTCTAACACCCGTTAGCATTGCACGTCGTGGTAATCGGTGTTTAGGCATACGTAACACGTGGCCCAACCATCACAGTCGATGAAGATTAACAACCTCATCAACTGATTTACCATCATTACCTAATACCCTGAGTCCAACCTCACTATTACTTACCCAGTGATCCCAACAGACGCCAGCAATATTTCTAAGGCATCTGTGGTCAAATACTAGCAACTTACGGGTGTCTTCTACTCTTAAAAGCAATGTTTCGCTGCCGTAAAGTAAGACAGAACGGACTACCGCGCAGTATACTCGTCCTTTTATTGATAGACAGATATCTCGCCTTCGCCACAGGTGACGTAAGTTGGCAAAAGCCAGACGAGCTTTTCGAATCCGTGCTGAGATTTCGTCCGATACCAGCCCATTAAGGCTGATCAGACTTCCAAGATAAGTGAAGTTTTCAACGCGTTCGACCACTTCACTCCCTATCCTTAGTTCAGGTGTTGACACAGACCAGTCCTGAAGCAACAACTTGCATTTAGAGGGAGAGAAGCGCATTCCAAACATTCTGGCATTGTAGCTTAGTGCTACCAAAAGACTCTGCATTTTGTCAGCGTCTTCACCGAGTCAAATGCTGCTTTTAAGTCAAGAAAGACCACCATTGTCGGACGTCGATAAGTATGCCTGTGTTCTAGAACCTGACGAATGGTGAATATGTGGTCGATGCAGCCACGACCAGGTCTGAAGCCAATTTGGTTTTCTCGTGCTTGCAGTCCATGAGTATTAGTTAGGCGTCTGATTATTATTGAGGCTAGTATTTTAGATACTATATTTGCTAAACTAATCCCTCTGTGGTTGTCACAAGATGATTTTGATCCTTTCTTATATATTGGGACGATAAGTGATGGCGACCAGTCAGATGGAATAACATCTAACTCCCAGATCTTAGCTAAAATATTAGTCAACCTAACCGCTAAAATTGGACCACCATCCTTAAAGATTTCTGAAGCTAATCCATCTGGACCAGCTGCTCTTCTTCGTTTCAAATTAACTATAGCCTTTTGAACTTCTGTTTATTTATTTATTTATTTATTTGAACACATAAATATTGGTACAAGAGAGCGTCAATATATATGCGCCACAAAAAACAATGAAAATTCGAAGAGAGATAGAAAAAAAAAAACTAAGGACCACAAAAGGTAGTGTGGTCGTAACGATGGAACAGAAAGGTACAATCAGAAGAAATCTTTCAAGTAAGGGAGACACAACCACTTTTTATGAAGAAAGTAAAAGAAGGTTACAGCAGGATCGCCACTGGCTTCTATTCTGAGCCATATCTGATAACGTCTCTAGCCACTGTGTAGCACCATCTCTCAGACCCCAACCAGGGAGTCGTGAAGGACCGACAGAAGCCAGTCCTTTGCAGCTTTCTTTCATACCACGACACCATGTCATGCACTGACCACCTCTCCGCTTTTTTCAACCAGTCCCAGAGTCGGCAAATAATGCACGACGTGGAATTCTCTGGGACGACATTCGTAGAACATGTCCAAGCCACCGAAGTCGGTGTTTCAAGATGGTGACACCAATTGAATTATCATCTCTGTGCCCAAACACACGATGCCGAACCTCTGCATTACTGACATGGTGTTGCCACTGAATATCAGCAATCCTTCGGAGACAGCGATGATCGAACACAGAGAGTCGTCTAACGTCCTCAACTCGGAGAGGCCAGGTTTCACAAGCATAGAGCAAAACTGCTCTCACCGACGCGTTGTAGATCCGACATTTTACAGCCAGACTAACATCACGAAGGCGCCAAAGATGGCCCAGATTGGCATAAGCCACTATGGCTTTCACTATACGTGCATTGATCTCATCACTCACACCCCCACCAGCACTTATGCAGCTACCCAGATACACGAACTTCTCGACTACGTCTATCTGCTCACCATCCAGGGTGAGTACAAGATTGGAATCCTGCCAGTCTTGTAGAAGTACTTTGCACTTCGAGGGTGCAAAGCACATACCATACCTACAGACACTGAATGCCAACTGATTAAGCGCGAATTGCATGTCTTGGGAATTATTGCACAGTAAGACAATATCGTCCGCATACTCAAGGTCGAGAAGTCTTTCTCCAGGCAACAGATCCACACCACTTCTGCTAGAGTTGGGGGACCTACTTCAATGTTCCATTCACACTGTCTGGGAATGGACGGTAGTTGTAGAGTCGCTGAAGGCCAGCTAAACTGTTCCCTAAAGTGTTCCGCCCATCATTCTAAACGTCTGGACTGAAAATAGATGAGAGTATCATCTTTTTCCGAAATAATCTCACTTACTCTTGACTTATTAGTTCCAGTACAGTAGTATAAATCGTAACCAATCGAAAACAATAAAACCACTTTCATCAACAATAGCGAAACATAACGTATACCTTTTGTACATTGCCATCTAATTCAAAAACGCATAGATTTCCATGATTGTATATTTCTTTACCAGGAGGTCGTTTTGCTTTACAATCATATTTTATATGGTTTAACCATGTTTCTGAATACTTCATATATTTTAAACAATATTCACATATCCATAACTTTTTCACTTGTCTAAATTCTTCGGGATAAGGTGAAAAATACCATGTGTCAATTTCGTACTTGCCAAATTGTATCTGATCAATAAATTTCACTCGAGTAAACTGACAAGTGAAGTTTAAACACAGAATAATTAAAATGAGAAATAAAAATGTTACACGGACATAAGCTAAAACAGTATAACTGAGCTATCAGCTGACAGGTTCAATCAATATTAACATAACTCGCACTTATGCAGACTTCTCTGAGATAGTTGATTTACATGGCGGCTGGGTTTTGCAGCTGTTTCGCAATATAGTGAGAACTACTACGAAGTCTAATCACTTATCGGTTGATAGAGATTTTACCTGAAGCACTTGTGTCACAGACGGAGAAACGTCGAGAGGGCTTTTAGTGTCCGCGACAAAATCTAGCCATTCAATAACTCACAATAGGAATAAGGATTTTAAGATGTGTTGTGTAGCTAACATGATAGACTACTCCACTCAGTATAGTCAAACTAAGTATTGATCAAGACCAGTTCTGGAATAAAATCTTGTATTCAGTGGGAAATAAAAGTATACTAAAGCCTGTTAACTAATTATAATTATCACATAGGCAAGAAAGATTCTATTCCAAAAACAAACGAAGTGTGAATACTAAACGTACATTTTCACGGTCAGATCATAGAACTTATTCCATTTATTATTTATTCCAATGGTTAAGATCATGAGTCAGTTGAAGCTAGACCACCTGGAAGCACTGGACGGCCGTTCCGTCCTATTGTGGGACTCCCCAGCAGTGTGCATCCACGTCCTTGCCCCTGCGAGACTCGAACCCAGGACCTACTGGTTTCGCGCGAGAGCACTTAGCCACTAAACCACTGAGCCGGCATCTAACGGTGTTAATGTCTAACTTCAACTAATCCACAAAATTGAGCGACACATCCACCATTGTCCCACAATAGGACGGAACGGCCGTAAAGTGCTTCCAGGTTTTCCATGGTGGTCTAGCTTCAAATGACTCATGATCTTAGCCATTGAAATTACTATAATATCCACAAAACCCATCTGTTATTTATTCACTTAAACACATAAACATTGTTACAAGGAGGAATCAAACAGATATGCACCACACAAATCATTCGATTTTTGTGGACTAGGATACTGCCCGGGTGACCAAACCGAAGCAGGTGGTCAACTTAGGGGGTCACACCCCGAGCTTTTGACCTGAAAGTCTAATCCCCAAGAAAGTGAAGCAAAGTCAGGAGATGCAGTCCCATGGTAGACGGTGACCAACAATTGGTTCATACGCCATTTGTTTCCATAAGATCCTGGAGTCCATGTGCACCATTGGTTTAGAATCAGGGTTTTCCTATTCTCCTAGGTGAATCCACCATAAGCACTGACCCGGTTAAAGCGCCGGACATTCTCTTTTCGTCCTCTCAATTTTGTAAACAACTCTCCCGTCGGCAGAAGGCGGTGAGTAGAACTTCCCTGGCAGTGGTTGTATGCACGTGACTCTCCCCACTCTTGGCCGTACCAGGGCAGAAAATAGACAAGAACTTTTGGGGTTCGATATTCCGTGCTAATATGTAAAGCCCTATATTAACTAACACAACTCTGTGTTCATCACAAAAGTATTTTCACCATTTTATTTAGACTGGGACGATCACCGACTGTGGTCATTCTAGGGATTACTCTACACCTAAAGTCTACCTGTTTTGCCGTCTCGACCAGCTATTTGTCAAATACATAGAGAAATGCAGAGTAGACTACTTATAATTAAACTCGATGATAATGTAAGGGACCCATGGTAATTTGTTTTTAAAGGTCAAGAAGACATCGAAAAATTTGACTAAGGAAACTTTCAAACACATAATAGTCACCAGTCGCTTACATCGTGAAAACTGATATTTTGTTTAAAGTGCCTAAAAGAACAGTTGAATTAGTTCCAAAATGATATCAGCTTGCGGACAATCACATACAGCCTTTTACATGATCATTTATAAGTTCTATCTGCTCTACATCTGGAAGTATTAGACTAAGTTAACTGAAAAAATGATGAGATAGAGAAAAGATGATTCATTTGGCAGTTACAAGTTAATGTACTTGACTTCAAGTCACATCCTAACTGTGAGGGTTAGTGATACTAAGCCAAAACAATTGGAGCGGGATTCGAACCCGCAGCTTTGTGGCTCGAAATTGAACGTCTTAACGACTAACCTACCATTTCATTCTAAAGACAACTAGTTAGAATAAACCCTATTAGTCTAGAACGTAACAACATTGATTTAATGGATGTTAGCATTGTTATTTTCCCAAATGTTACAAATCTATTACTAGGACCATTTTTAGTATAGCTATTCCCGCAAAATAAAAAAAGCATTTTGTGGTAAAAAAAATCATTGTAAAAGAGACAAACTCAATGAAGAAATTGAAGCGCGATTATCAAAGCTATGCGAATTAACTTTTTCAAAAAAACCTTACTTCTTGATATTCAAGCTCCAATTTTTGCGTAGTAGAGTCTAAAGAGTCACTTTCCTGTGAATAAGAAAAAATATATATGATAACAACTAAACCAAAAAGCATGTGACAACAAACACATGAAATGAAGAAAATAACATGGCAAAAGAAAGAAATCACATACACAACAAACATGCAAAACATCTGTGGAGAATTAGATCATTTCTTTGATCATACAATCATAATCAACTGACAGCCTAACGCAAATGTGCGTTGGGTGAATTCGATACACTACGTCAGCAAGATAAGAATGAACTGATAACATGAATAAGAAACGGATAAAAATGATGTAACAACTATAATGACAGACACATGATACGAGGAGGAATATGTGAAGGGATAGTGGAACTAAAAAACTAGAGCAGAGCAGAGAGTGAATGCACTTATGGCATTGTGACTGATCCTGAATTATATCATCGAACCTCAACTCCTGATTGAGGACCCCATAAAGGTAGTATCTACCGACACCATTCAAGTCAACAGCTATTATTTTCATGGACTGATACCACGTTTTGATTTACCTGTCCTTAGCTTTCTTCCAACCTACTACTAGGTCGGCTAAAAATGACTGTTAGGGTAGTAGACGGTTGAGAATGCGTAACACGAGTTCCAACCACCTCAGTCGATGAAAATTCACAGCCTCACTAAGCTGCCATTCTTCCCTTCTACGCTATGGTTAACCCCATTCTTTACTTCGCTGTTATGTAAACTAATAATTTACCACTCACTTGAAGAACTTTGGAAGTTTCTTCCAACTTGCGTTTCTGATTTCTGGTGAATCGGACATCACACCCAGCAGAATCTGTTAACTGGTTAAGAGACGACTCGCATGGAATTTTGAGCTTTGCGGAACGGTCAATTCGTTCAGATGTAACCCATTCATCTAATCTACGGTCGTCTGGATAAATGTAACAATTAAACAAGTAAAACAACATACGATTGCAATAATGAACATAATATTCTTTATTCCCATTACCATCTATACGACCTTCAATTACAGCGGCAGGATCTATGTCAAGAGGAAGTAAGTTTCAAAATACTATGGACGTTACAGTATTGACCAGTAGATCGTAAAACTTTATACACTTCTCCAATTTGTATATCTGGATCAAGTGTTGACACTTTTAAATCAATATCATCAGTCAGATTATGAACCATCCTCTTTTTTTACCTAAAACGTTGAAACCCAAGAGACTTAGTTACATAAATACTTTTGCCTACAAACAAATACTTCAATTAGAGAAGTAATATGACGGAAGACATGTATTTATAGGTGGAGTAGTAGCTAGGACTGAAACGTTTGACACCAAAACCAACATAATTCTCCAACAACAAAAGAACAACATTTCCAACTTTGCATGATCCAGGCACTAAAGTCAGCTAAACATGATTTTTCGAAACAATCTTTGCTCATACATACCAATATTACTTTACTGGTTTACCTACAAATACATAATTAATGGTAATGGACAAAATAAACTGAGTCAGTTTCGCGCTGAGAAGTACTTATCATTTTTGTATTGGATGTGAATGACTTAAAAAGTTATTACATGACGATAAACACTATATCGTAAGATATAATCATGCTATTAGACGACAATCACATGTTACATTAAAAACGCGCCGTAAGTTTTTTGTGTACATATATAAATTATCTAGAATTTGACTATGAGTGACAGAGTAAATGCTTCAAGAAGCTTGTACTTTGTACGGATAGAAGCGGTGTAAAACCCAGTAATTAGTAAATCAGCTACAACGTAGGACCAGACACATATATTCATCGGTCCAAGTTACCAAACTGATCAATTGACATAAATATACAATAAAATACGTGAAAACGTAGCACTTTAGGGAATGTATCAACATATGATTGGTACTTTGACTCCCTTATGTTAAACAAAAAACAGGTATATTATCCAAGTGCTAATTTCTCATAACATGATGATGAACTGTTTTTATATAAGTTAGACTACGGTTAACTACTGAGGAAATATGATCAACGTCCATCTAAATAACTTTGTACTACGGTTATCACTTACAGCACAAACAGGAAGCGTACAATTACTTAGGCTTATATATTTGACGAGATTTTGGTTTGACTAGCGTAACGGTACAAGCGCACACATCAGTGTAGTGAAATGATTATGAGGAATTTAGAAACTTGGAATTTAAGAAGACGAAGAATGGATGGACCCGTGTCATTGCAAACGTTCTATACTATGCCATTTAAAGTCTCTGATCATTAGCTACGATATTCACGCGAACCTGTTAAAATGGCTTCATTCGATCGTTAACTGTTCATGGACTGGTATCAAGTTTTGATTTGATTGCGCATGGTTTTCTTCCCATCTAATCTTACATCAGACACGGCAAGACCATAATCTATGGACGAACCAATCACGTGTAAAGTAACAGGTCTCGGACTTTGGCGCAAAATACACTCATCTATTTGGATAAATATATTAAATTGTAGCGGACCGCGTCAGGCCAAAAGGTACTTATAAGTACCCGGGGTTGCGAAAAGACAGTAAAAGTGAAAAGATGACTGGAAAACCCAGTTAGCTTATAGTTCATTCAGATGTACAGCGGAAGGCGACGAACAGCAATCAAAAAATAACACAAGCATCAAATTACGACAATCTGGAAATCAAAGCAAACAGATAGTTTAACCTACTACATCATTCATATATGAAAATTCCGCTCAGCTTTGAATTTTAACGCTAAAATAAGTTCGATTGGTCAAGACCTAAAACTATGACCACGTTTACGGAAGAAATAAAATAATGAACATTAGGTAATAATACTCTACGTAACCCAAGTGTCGGAAACCCGCCATTCAAAGCGCAAAAAATAAATATTGAATAAATAGTAGCAAACAAAATGAAAAGATCTACCGTCACCTAGAAATAACTCATCATGATTAAATTTGATCGCGTTGCTAAAAGAATAAAAACCCAAATTATGTGTCGTTCATTCTGTAGCGGTAAATAACTCCCCAAAAGATATAGCTATGTAAGTTTTCAACATTGGATGCTTATCAGCTGCAAACGTTTCACAGTGGACCGACGCTCTTCCACAAGTCTTAAAATATATTCGCAATGCAGTGAAAGCTGACATTTGATACACTGCGGCTCAACTCGTTTATAGAACGACACTTCGACTTCCAGGAGAATTCGTGGATCCTTCACCTTCTTCACTGAAAATGGATCTAACCTCCTACACGAACAGGCTTACAAACGCAATGCGTTCAGTTAAACCTATTTCGACTCGACTGATGTTTTCGATCAACCTGACTTACAATATAGTACACACGTCTTCGATCTACGAGACTCACATCGGCGACCTCTCAAATCAGCATACGAAGGACCCTCTAAAGTTGTTCAAAGCCAACCCAAGTACTATATAGTCTATAAGAATGGAACCAACGATAGCAGTAGCATCGATAGCCTCAAAGCAGGAAATCTTATTCACGTCGGCTTTCCTTCGGTACAATCGAACGACATGGCTCCTACACTTATAATACCTCATGTAAGATCCAATTTGAATGCTTTGTGTGTTTGGGAAAATCCCTCCATGTATATACTTGCACCTTGTTCCTATTTATCCTCTTAGTTGCACGTTGTTAACTTTTTGACTACATTTGAATTGTTAATATTTGTATTTTATTATAGTTTTTGTTTTTACTACACTTTCACTAATTCCCCGTGTTTATTCACGAACTGCACTTATGTTGTTTTACTTTATACTAAGTCTGGGCGGCAGCCATATTGGTTTGTTCCTGCTTTTGATTGCTTGACCTGTGTTGACTGGAATTGTGCATTTCGGTTGTGAATTGAGGCACTATTCCAGAATTGAAAACACACTGTTATAGAGCGACCAATTATTATCTTTTGAACGAATCTGTACGTGATCTATCCAGGCAGGATAGAATAACATTTATTTGTGGTGATTGGTAATTTTCTTGCATCCTTTATCAACTTTCTTATTTATTGTAATTTAGATTTGATCAATTGAACAATTATTGGTTGGATAGCTGATTGGTTATATTTGTTTAGGTAATAATGTACACTTAAATTTATGACAAATTATAGAACCGCTATTTACCCGATTACTTGTTTTGATTTTGACAGGCAAGGGCGCGTGTCTAACGTACATAGACAATCCAAACTGCAGTTTGGAGAACATTTAAACGACCATCGCAAGTAAGACATCAGTCAACGTTTTGTTTAATCTCGATTTTCCATAACGTTATATATAATATAAAAAAGTCAGTTGTTATATGCATATATTTTTATATATTTGTTATTTTGTTACATGTATATTAAAAATATAAAAAAACATTTTGTAAAAATCGCTTTTACGATATCACATGTACATGAGTTTATTTCGCCTATTTTGTGTCTTAAAGCGACTTTATTTCGACATGCACTTACACATTCTTTTTATATTTTCCAGGACGGCTGGAAAAGACGATAAAAAAACGATGAGGTTTAGGAGAAATCAAAATTTTTGTTGTAAATTATTTTTTTACTATACTATACTTCATGGTCCCTTACAGTAAGGAAGGATGACCAGACGCTGCTAAGCATAACAAGCTATCAGAAGAGTGTTTACCAACGACAAACTCTATGGATTTAAACTTATGACTGGCCACGTCTTAGGGTCATCACTACCCGAATCAAGGTGAGTGATCTGTAGCGGTAAATAAATCCCCAAAAGATAAAGCTTTGTAAGTTTTCAACATTGGATGCTTACCACATTAGTTTTAATAGACTCGCCTAGCTGAAGGCGCTTGGTCATGGATCCGCAGAAAATCATGAGTGGGAATGCCATGCTCAACAACCCCTATAGTTGATAGCCAGACTAGATCAGACGATCCTCAATAGCCTCAATAGCCTATCAAATATATCCTCCAAACTCCTCGCTTTTGTTTTTTGATTTCATTTGGTAGGTATGATTCATGTTAGAAGGTGTCACTGGTTAAAGCGCTGTCAAAGTCCGAATACCTGTGTCATCTTCGATCTACCTGTGCTAGTCATAGCATTAAGAACTTTCAAGTATCTTTTTATAGGTGTCTTGAGGCGGACAGCCGTTTCTGACGAATCCAGACCAACAACTATATTCTAAAATATAGAGGACTAGCAGAAAGTAAGGGACAGCTTGTTGAAATAGCTTAAGGCTCAGTGAAATATTTCATCAAACCTACATGATGTGTTAAACTCGTTTCATCCTAAAGATGAGACGGATATTTCTAGTTTGACATCAGCGTGTCCAGTAGAACCTTTTATAGTTGAATCGTACCCACCCAGTGAAATCAAAAGTCAGAAACGAGGAAGTTCGAAGATATATCGGATGAGCTATCAATATATCTAAAAGCGACTGATCTAAACTGGCTAACAGTTGTATAAGAGGTTGTGCGCGGCGTGATCTGGTGAGGATGAATGATCGAGCGCCTTCACCTAGGTGATTTCTCTAAACAAATGTGGTCAGCATCAAAGGTCGAAGACTTACAGAGCTATTTATTTTGGGGATTTAATTACCCCCACAATACCCACGATTTTTTCAGGGACATCTCTTCATATCGTTAGATACCAATAAGACAAGGACATTGAAGAGACAGCCACTAATTGACATGTTTCATATGAGAAACTAGGCTGTATGAATTTTTATCGAAACCATCTTAATTGCCTCGGACAACTCGTTAGGTTTTATCAAACGCTGCCTGTAAATGGACAGTTTCTTGGTCGTACTAACGTATGTGACCTAGAATCTAAAACCGTTTTACTCTTGAAGCTATCACAATTGTTTTTCCCACACATTATTTTCTTGAAAGACCAAAGGCTTTTCACAAATCCAAACAAAATGAATTCGTTTATGAATTCTCCGATGCACTGAGCATCGCGTAAAGCTTAATTTGATCCTTATTCGTCCTTCCATTCATTCCGACAGAGTTGGGGAAAAACATTTCGTTGCATTCGAAATCAGCTGAGAACAACACTTGTTATCTTTAATAATCACCTACACAACTGATGAACGAATTGTATCTTACATCATCCATCAGAAAATCAGTCATCAATAAATATTTTTCAGGAGGTGCACCGAAGTTCCCGCGATATGTTTTCGGAAAACTATTTGCACTCGTTGTCAACTTTGTTCTCATATTGGTGGAGATATATTGAAGCCTCCAACATTGTTGCCCCCTTTCGGTTGAGTTGAAAAGCCGTACACAAATCTAGAGACGTATAAGGATCGGGGTAACAAACCATACGATAATTAACCTTATCATCTGAGACTAAAGTAATTAATTCGTGGAAGGACAGGGAGATTTGTAATATCACAAGAAGGACGGGTTTAAAAAATGGGAAACGATATAAATTGTTCCATTGCCTACACATCATCAAGACATTTTTGGATATGAATTAAGATATCTGCCAGTAAAATAATCCATTTTCTTCGCTTTGCTTACTCGTTGAGGATTATACACAATTAAGTGGCTAATCTCATGCAATAGAGACTTTAATTTTCAGTAAATCGGTACGCCATATCTTACTTCTAAGGGGGCAGCGCTCCAGGGGTATCGCGACACTTTTTTGCGCTACTTTTTCATTTCTGATTTGTGCACAACCAATGTTCGAAATTAATCATGAATAAATAAGTCTATTTTCTGTTTTCATAATTAGGTGAAAAGGGTTTTTTCATTTTGCGTTACATAGTATCGCGAAGTCCTTGAAAATTCACTATTCAGGTGCTGCTATAATAGTTTTTTCGTATTTGCATCGTAGAATAGCAATTATTTCTACTTAGTTATACACTGATGGTAGACAAATCATTTATTTTTATATGAAATAGCATGATCTAGGCCTATATCGTCATAAGAATTGTATTGTCGTCACGGCTACCAAAACTGCGTTACAAGTAACGATACTATGGTAAGATTTATCGTTTTTCCTGTTTTTGTCACAATTTCGGCTGATTTTCACTGTTTTTTTCGACTTTCATTGCAGAAATAGGTTGATAGTGAAAACATTAGGTGTCCCGAGTGTTCTAAATATTATGTACATGCTATAGATGATAATAACACATACCAAGATGTTAATATCACCTTCTACAGTGAGATATATAGGCCACCAAATTATTATATTGCAGGAAATAAATCATAATCATGCGGAAGAGGTATAACTATGTGAACATTTTACCGGAAACCGAGCTACAATATTTTGGCTGTCGGTATTCTTGCAAAAATACCTAATAACAGAAATAAGTACTGATATAAAGCAGTTATGAGAAAGCACTGAAAAGTACGATTCGATAGCCAAGATATCTTGATCTCAGGTGACCAGATTGTATGAGTGCCTATGTGATGATCTTCGGAAATCAACCAAGGCCTGTTTAGCTTACGTGCTAATGCCGTAAATGACAATCACCCATAACTTACGTGGGACTAAAATAGACTATGCATCAAGAAATGCAGGTTACACAGGACAATTCAAAGTAAGTTCACACAGTAGTCTCTATATAAGTTCATCGTCTAAGTCCCCGAAGTGCAACCTGTCCAAAGAATTAAATAATACAATCCATGTATGTTGTGACCCAGACTTTCCTAAGCAACGCAAGAGATAAAGGAAATAAGCGTGATTGACTATCCAAAGGAAGGGTGTGCTAAATGCACTTTCGATCTGTAATTGAATACTGGTTTCCGTCTTTATACTAGTTTCTGGTAAACATTTATAGTGCAGTAACTATTTCATGTCTATCTTATTTCCAGCTGTTTCGCAAGTGTTCACAGACCTAACGAGAACAATTCCTAAGAAATAGAAGTTATTTATTAAGGGATCATTTGTGCTAGATTCAAACTTTAATAAACGTTTTCATTTGTAACGCACCAGTCTTTTAATTACGGCAATTCTTATCTATCGTGACAGGTCAAAATTCGAACTACTAATATGGTACACTATGTTCAAGGTAGCAGTATTTGGTAAACGGTATGTATGACTAATCGCGTGTGCGCCCAGCTGGTAATTATTACACAAGAACGTGAAACAACATCCCTGTCTCACAGCTATATAAGACTGCACAGAACAATCTCCCTGCCGTTACGCTATATGAATAAGTTAATGGCCATATAAATGAATTTATGTAAAACTAAAAAGACTACAATATTAGAACTTCTTGTCATCAAGAAGCATAGCTATGATCTGTGTTAACAATGGATTCTGACGTTGTAGCTTCATCATTACCACCGATTGAACTCATCACTTGTGCGTATATGTCTTCCGATGCTTCGAGGCATGAACGGATGAGCTTACTTGCCAAAGGTTCACTAAGAGCATGGATTGAGTGGTAATTGTTAGTGAACTTCTCTGGCAGATCACCACTCTCTGTAGAGATTGACATGTTGTCCAGCGCATGAAGAACCAGGTCCATTATGTATTTCCTAGTCCAGAGGTTGTTATGTCGAAATAAGTCTACAAACCTTATAGGGACAAAGGAACACACACATACCTCCATGAATCAGATCTTTAGAATGTGCATACAGAATATGACCACAGGGCAGCATGTAGTCATTGAAACGCTCGCAAGCACATCGTGCACGTAAAGCATCAACAACATACATCATGCCCTTGTCGTAGAACCAGATGTATTCTCCTTCTATAAATTCGTGTTTCATTGTCCGAACACGTTTATAATTTACAGCTACAATTTTAGCTGCAAAAGATGTGAACTCATTTAGAAGAGTTCGAAATGACATTGGAACCTGGAATTAATTATACATTTAACTATATTTCTTACCTGAAGAATTGGAAAATGTTGAAGATCCCTCACAGCGTCATAAGGACGCAAACGTAGGTCAATGTCTGTTTTACTCCAAATTTTCTAGAACGTCAATAGCAGGGAATCACCTATTCTGAGACATTCGTTTAGGTGCTTATGAGCACTTTCGGCACGGTTGTTTGTGTGGTTGCCAAGGCTTAATACATGTCGCCGTTAACAGCGAGCCCGTATTGACTTCCGGGCAATCCAGTGATCTTTTATGTAATCATACGCCCGTGGGAAATGCGTCCTTAGACGTTCGTACTTCCGAGTAAATCTGAATATACTGCGTTATGAAAAGCGAAGCTCACATATCAGACCGTCTAGTCTTCACAAGGTGTTCCAAACATTTGCTCACATCAGGATTTCGGAACTACAGAAAATAATTTGTACAGCTAACACATACCTTCCTGATAAACGCTCTCAAGACATGGAATGAACAAAGTATTATGTTAGAATAACTGTGCGTAGACTGCACAGCCGAAATTTCGGTCGCTGCCGAATCCATTATGAAAGTGCGTGTATCATAAGTACCGCACATTATCTCTTTAAAGCATTCCATTAGTTTTTCGACATCTTCGCATTGTTCTTGACTGCAAAGAGCATACATAACAGTGTACCTTTGCCCAAAACTATCAGTCACTATAAGCTGGAACAGTGGAAAACTTTAAGATAAATTTTTTACTAATCGTTACTTACCCAACTTTGTTGGTCTGATAAGTCGAATCAATGCATATTACCTCCGAGAACACGTGGTAAACAGCTATTCGCACCTTGCGGCTGAAGCAAATCATAGATATGTTCCTATTTTCATTGAATACTTTTACCTCAGTGTTCGATTGAACACGCTGTAAGATGTCATTGATATTTTTAGTGTCTAAACTCAATTAATTACAATGTGAGTTCAACAACCTGGGTGCAACTGTGAATGCATTTTGGCGATATCGTTCTTGGTAAGCTGTTTATGGAACTTCCAAGAAACTATATACCGTAAGCTACGAGTTGGTGTATTACTCAGTAGAAACGTTCTTAAATACAAGCGTTCACTTGACGTCAACTGTCGTCTCGATGGATCGACAGAAATATATCCTTCTGTGCAAGGATGGTTGTACACAGTTTTAATAGAGGCGAGTTTCAACTCAACACCAGTACCCAAAATCCAGATTGACAGTGGCAATATTTCGACCTGAAGGATAAATTCATTTGAAGTAAGGCATAGGTAGATAACCGACGTCGTCTCCTCTGCCTAGATTGTGTTGGCGAGTTAGAATTTGTACGCTCGTCAGAAGAATGAAAATTACTATCATCATCTACATCCTGAACACAAGCATCTGACTCTGACGAACTGCATTTACGTCATATGTACAGACATATCTCACGAAAAAGTACTTTAGAGTTGGATCATCACTGTTCCTTTTGCATACTGACATAACGTACTTAGTATGCGTATACTAAAAAAATAAATATTAACCACGTAAGTCATATTACCTTATGTACTTCTTTCAAACAGGTCTCAAAATTGTCCCAACTTGTAAATCTTCGAGATAACATAATATCATTGAAGATTTGTCCCTTTATCATGCATCATTACGATGGCATCGTCTTTGTTACTTGAAGAATGAACGTTACCACACATGGTGTGGCTGAACTCAATTCAAACCTAAAAGTGTCTTGATTTGACCGCTTCTAAAAATTTTTACGAATTGTCGATGTGATGCACCAATCATTTTACGACAGTTTAACCTTCAAGTGCTCGCAACCTTCATCAGTTAACGATACCCCAGGAGCGTTGCCTTCTAATGGTGTAGCAAAGTTCAAACCTGATACCTAAAGCAATATTAAAAGTGAAACGAACAACGAAGTATTGCTCAAAGAGAGGGCGGCGCAGCATCTCATATGTGAATTGAATTAATATGGAATGGCATAGTATACTCACGATGTCGAGGATAATTTTTTATCGCAAAGGTTTAAATAGTCAAAACATTCGAAACGATTTCAAATATTCAACTACGGACGAAAATATTCAAAGTTGTAGAAACATTTGGAAAGATATTCGGGGACTGTTAAAGGTATTTCGAGTCACAATTTTTGTCGTTTGAATGCATCGGTTTCTATTGTAGTTTATAATGTGGCTATTTAGAAATGAAAAGTTCTAAAGGTGAAATGGTTGATACTAGAGATTACCTTATTAAAAAAGGTATTCCTCAGCTTTTTGAGGTATGTCACTTAACATTTCTAGGAACATTGTACCGTTTTAAAAACATCAAAATTTTGATTTTTTGATGAAAACCGAGTTTTCATATCCCGATTAACATATTTGTTTATGGGTTTCCCGTTTTATAATTTTTTATAATGTAATTCAATAACTTATATGTTTTTCGATTTATAAATTTTTCACAGGCATGCACTAACAGTCCGAAAGTATTAAATACAATCTCTATTCTTTTGCTCATCCTAGAAAAATGGTTTATTTATCATCCATCTGATACTGCATGATTTTATATTTAAATTAAGAGAACCTATCTGCCAAAATCAAACTCTTGGATCTTCCACTCTTGCCTAAATGTGGATAAGTTTAGTCGCAACTTCAATTCGCTGCAATATTTTCATTTTGCCATGAGCTACATCGTACCTCAGAGAGCATACAAAATAGTGTGTAAAAATCTGATGAGAATGACGATAAGTAAAAGAAGCCATTGACATGGTATTCACACTAGATTCAATTATACCTGATGACCATAGTAATTGATGACAGTCACTGCTGACACAAGTGTGAAGCCGAAACAGTTCTGCGAGATATTGATAGCAATAAGATTTTGGGTCTATCACAATGTATTTTGAACATAATGATGTTTATGTACCGTAGACAGTTTCAACTCTTCGTGTTTTGTTTTTACTGTGTGTTTGTATATATGAGCTTAAATAGGGTTAATATTTTGGAAATTAATTCTCGTTCTTGATTAATAGAAATCATTAAACTTTTGTGAAGTTAGGGATGCCGTATGCCAATCAACCTATCGTCACATTATCAAGATGCGTTTCTACTGAACCTGAGAAGTGACTCAATGAATAATTTTCAAGATCTACCGAACAAAAGGCGAAAAATTCCTAACATACTGATTTACAATCCATGTGGATTTCTTTCTGTTTTCATTTTCATCTATAGAAATTTTATGAAATCCATAAGGTCATAGCTTCTACCGTTTTATAATTTTTTTTATACAGAAAAGCCTTTTAGAATACTGATAACGGTAGTAAATCCAAGTTTGAATGAAATCAGTACTAGTCGGGATTCAGCTGATGTTGAAAAAGTTGAGCAGCATGGATCGCTGAACATTACACCTCAAGAATATCATTTCTTAATGGCCTTATATTCTAGCTATAGTAGACTGGATCTCTAAAGCAAGGACGTTGTATCTTATGCTGATACATGTTGCTACTCATACTTTGCAGCATTGTAGGCTGAGCCATGAACTTAGTATCAAATGAGGAAGTCAATCTCAAGTTATATTTTTGGTGTGAAGTTCAGTGACACAGCCTACTTGATCAAACTGAAAGTGCCAAAGTAGACTGGTTCTTTTCTTAAAGACTGGTTAATGTAATCACTGAGATGTGTCGCAGATGTTAAAATTATGTTTTTTACAATTTTAGTGTTTATTGACTGGACTAATGTATAATCGTCCGAATGATCATTTAGACTATATGCAACAGTGTATTGAAGAAATAAGAGCAAATGGAATGAACAGTGTACGATGGGACCTATTTCTTCAATCAAAACCCGTTGAACAGTTATCTTTACATACGAAAGCAAGTAAGAATTTTGCTATACATTAATCTTTTACAGTAATTTTGAGGATTATTTTTATAATGAACATGTCGAAGTTCTTTTAGGGGTCCAGGAACCAAGATATCAACTGAATCGGAAATGTGATACTTGTCTAGTGACACTTTCTGACATTAACTACGTTCTATCAAAGGTTACAAATAAAAGATACTTAGTTTTACTGTGGCCGCGAAAATTCATTCTGCCTACTTCGATACCTAAAGGTCCCAGGATGGATGTTACATGAGGTCGTGTATATGTAATTCTGGTGATTCACTAGCTGGGTAAAGCGAGTAACTCAGTTCTCTTTGGTTTATAATTAATCTCCAACTGGCGTCAGTTCATGATAAATATTACATACAAGTGGAAAATCTTATATGACGAGAAGAAAAGTCAAAATTCAATTGATTTACTTAATATGAGTTTTGTTCAACATCACTTTCGTTCTGATTCAATATGATAATCATTCAGTGTAGTATTCGTTTTCTTTTCTCGTATGATATTTTATTCTGTATAATATACGATATTCTTGTATTTAATGGACATAAACTATGCTTGGCATATGTGATTTCATCCTAATTATTAATCGAATTGGGTGTACAATCAATATATTGATGAGTGTATTTTCGACTAAGGTTGTCGTCGTTGTCGTGTTTTGGGTGTTGATAAATCTTCACTTATACCAGTCTTTGTGTTCTTACTTTTGCGTTGTGGGAATTGCGGAGGTCCCTCGTTTCAAGTATTAATGATAAGCGTTACCGACAAAACAATCAGTGAGGACCAGACAAAAACTCTGCAAACCACTGATCTAAGTTGAAACTTAATGAACTGACATTAACAATTTTGACATCTAGTGTTCCTGAGCTGGTAGTCTGAGCCATGTTGGTAGATGCAGACTATTGGTGACATGGCTCAGAATCGATCACAATGGCGTCGGTGTATACACTCTCTGTCTTCCCTTAAACTAAGAGATTGAAATCGCTTCATATCTTTCTACGAACTGATTCTTTCTTCCTGTATTATATCCTTATTGTAGTCTTTCTTTTCTATATTACCACTTTTGACTTAACTACTTTTATGGATCCGGTGTCCATCTTATGTTAATGAGGTATGGCAACTTGGACCGATGCATATATGTGCTTGGTCCTACGTTGTAGCTGACCGACTGAGCTGCAAAAATTATAAGTCCTGGGACTCATTTTTTGTATCTTCCTGTTTAGCTGAATTATTGGTGGTTGTCAAACAGAAGTCCTGCTTCTTTCATTTCAACTGAGACCATAAGACCGTTTGACTTTACATGCCATAATCAACAGTAATCTAGTACAATATGACGAGATTTTCACGGCAGATGACTAGCTTACTTAGAGCAGTGTCTCGAAAACACAATACTAAAATGACGTTGTGGAGCGAAAAAGCCAATTTTTTTTAACAAACCGTGGACGGAATAGTTGATAACACTAACATATTTGTGACATTCAGTCATTTTAATTCAGTAAATTATATTACTATTCATCAATTAATATTAAGCACTTAGTTTCAGAATTTTATACTAACATGTCTAGAGACTTAAATGTTTTAATCGTAGATGTCAAATTCAATCTTATTCAATTTCATGTCAGAATGTTACTAACATTAGTTTTTGTTTGATAAGTATTAGCTTAAAATCTAGAATATGAACTAATATTTTACAACTAAATTTGTTTAACTATTTCATAGTATGCGATGAGAAAGTGAGTATGTCTGTAGAACATGTAATTTATTGGTGTTTCTACTCGAATTTACCCGCGATCAAACGACCTGAGCATTAAATCCATCCAGTTTCTATGATCCCAGTAAATAAATAGAATTATGTCATGTGAAAATATCAGTTTAGTTCTTTTTGATAAAAGCAAAAGTGTATTGTTCATTTTTTAATTCTTTATTTCTAATTTTAGAAGTTGACAAAGACAGTTCACAACATGATGCAGTTTCTGAAATCGATTCACCTAGATTATGTATTAAAGAGGACTCAGTGGTTATATGCATAGTAGCTGGGCCAGGCATAGACGGATCCACATTTTTAAAAGAATTGATCGTGCATTATCCTAAATTTATTTATGTCAATTTACCGTATTTATTGAAAAAGCGTGCAATAAATGAACAGAATCAACAACAATCTTGTTGGCATGAAGCTATACAAAAGCTTAATAATCGGGAATTATTACCAAATGTAATAATTTTTTCTCATTTTATATTGACGCTTATTCTGTTTTTTGTTCTTCACAGGATATAGTTTTAGAAACGCTTTTATTAAAATTGAATCAACATAGTGACGTGGATGGCTTCGTAATAGATGGTTATCCGAAAACAGAAACACAATATTTAGATCTTAAAAAGCATGTAAGTTACTGCTGGTACACTTATAACATCTCATCTCTTTAAAATAAGTACAATCACAGATAGATAATTGAGCTTATGTTTTAAAATTTAATAATAAGCCTAGAGTGACCAACTCTTTTATCTATCAGATGGTTGAAGGTAATCGTCTGTAAACGTTGATTGACATAAGTTTCAGATTAGTTGATGTTCGTCAGCAAGACATTTCTACAGTCCTGAGGAACATGATATTTTATTTTGCGTTACAACCTAATTGATTATTCAAAAACGAAGAATATTTGAGCGAACAATTGTTTTCAATAACTTCATCATCAGGCTCTACAGTTATAAGTCCATAATTATAATATTTTACAAAGGCCAAAAATAAGGCATGTCTTAATGAGTTTGACAATGTTATGTGTTAAAAATGGTAAACGTTTGCATCTGTTACGATATAAATATACTTCAAAAAATTGTAATATTTGCAAATTAGAAAGGTCATTCAATAAAGGTCAGTAAATTGTTCAGTCACAGTAAGATAATAGTACTATTGCAAAATTGAAAATAATTTTGTCAACTGAGATAATAATAATAATATTGTTGTGTGAATATAATATGTAATAAGGGGGGTGTTATCAAGGTAATTACGGTCGACAAATTGAGAATGATGGATATGAAGATTAAGATATAGATAATGACAAATAATGATAATAAGGAAAAATAAATAAAAATGAAGGAAGGAAGGGGTAAGCGGTTTATAATATTCAGTCTAAGTATTTGGTGATCCAGTCGTAGGCCAGGGTAAACATAGAGGCTGGATATATTTTTTTCTGGATGCATAAATTAGGTCTTCTGGAGTTGATAAAGATGGCTTCGGCTGTGTGAAGCAGTCGTAATCTAGCTTCTTGAGGTAGATATTTTGGAACTTGATATAAAACAGAGAAAGCTTCCTCTATTTTGATATGATGTTCACTATCTACCAAGTGAGAAAGAATGGTGCTGTTAATCGATTTGGTGACTCCTTTTCCCAACCATGCTGGTACATGTTCACGAACACGCAAGGATAAAGCCCTCTGAGTACGGCCTATGTAACTAGCTCCACAGGAGCAGTTGAATTGGTATGCACACATGGAGGAGCCCATCTTCGGTAACTTATCGTTGATTAGTTGTGTGAGTACTGGTTTAGTCGAGAAAGTTATGTGTAACTTGGCGGCATGAAACGTCCTCTCGACAGATCTTTTGAGTCGACGTGTTAGAATATCACCCACTATGTCGCCTTTAAAGTCAAGTTTCAGATATAAGGTCTTTTTACTGACCGTGTCGCAATGTCTTCTCTTTTTAATACTTTGTACGAGGTATTTTTTGACGAAATTATCCGGATAGCCATTATTACGTAATGTGTTCTTTAGTATAACTATTTCTTCCTGCACACTGTCTTTAGAACATAATACCTTGATTCTGTGGTTGAGACACTTAACCGAATTTATTTTATATTGCAGAGTTGTGAAGCTTTGGAAATGGGTATACTGACCCGTCCATGTACACTTTCTAAACATATTTCGCTTTATGGAACCATCTATCCTTCTAGAGAGTCGGACATCTAGAAAAGCTATGCCATTGTCCTTTTCCTCCTCGCTGGTGAATTTAATGGCTGGGTGGACACTATTGAAAGCGTCTAGCATCTCCTGTTTGTCGATATTTTCGTCACATATGATTAATGTGTCATCTATGTATCGACGGTAATAATCAAGCTTATTTAGGATGTCTTTAAGCGGTCCATTTTCTAGTTTGGTTAGAAAAATATTAGCAAGGATCGAGCCTAGAGGTGATCCCATTGCTACCCCATCTACTTGTCGGAAAAATTCATTGTTAAACTTAAAGTAGATATTCATAGTGCATTTCAAGAGAAGTTCTTTCATTTTGTTTATTGGGATAGGAATCTCTATTTTCTTTTCTATGAGTTGTTCACATATGTAATCTATAGTTTCAGTTAGAGGGATGTTAGTGAACAAAGATGTTATGTCTAGTGATAGCATGGTTTTTCCATTTATATTCATATTTTTAATTGTATCAACAAATTCAAAGACGTCTTTAACATTATGCTTAGCAATTTCTTGGTGCAATGGTTCTAATAACCTAACTAACCATTTTGCTGTTGAATGGTATGGTGAATTTGCCATATCCAGTATCGGGCGTAGAGGAATATCAGGTTTATGGATCTTAGGTAGACCATATAGTCGAGGGGTATGTGTTCCAGAAGGCTTAAGCATATTATAGGTATGCTCAGAGATGTGTTGGTGTTGATTTAGGAATTTTAATGCTGCAGTTAGTTGACGTTCGGTCTTTTCATTGAGGTCTTTACATGACCCAAGCTTTTGGAATTTAGTTTGATCACTCAGTAGTGAATTCATCTTATCTATGTAGTCTGTCTTGTTTAGAATTACCGTACCCGATCCTTTATCAGGTTTAGTGATAAGAATGTGTTCATTCAACTTGAGTTTCCGGATGGCCTCACGATGTTTATCTGTCAATATACTATTTGTGTAGTGCTTATTGCTTTTAAATTGGTTACAGCAATCAACCAGCGTGGTTTTGAATCGTTCATGTTCGACCTTTGTCGTGGGTTTTAAGTCTTGTGTCTGGGTAAATAGATTATCGAACTGAACATCAGTTTTCAAATGATCCACATGTCTACGACTATCACAAAACTTAGGACCTAATGATAACACTTCTAGTTGAGTCCTATCAAGATTAACAGAGGAAAAGTTGATAACATACCGCTTACAGTCGTCTGGAAAATCCGGTTTAAAGATCTGTTTGTCTAGTCCTTTGATTAGGTCGATTCTTTTTTTGTCCTCCCTCGTTCTTTGCACTTCAAGGACATAAGTCATAAACGAATCCTTTAAGTTTGGGGGAAGGTCTTCAACAGAATATAATCTCTGTGTAATATTCCTTTCTAATTCAAAAATATACGTTTGAAGAGATTCGATTTGGCTAAGTGCATATCTCTTGAGCGACTTAATGTTAGGTTTAATTTTACATCGACGTAAGGATTTGCAATAGTCTTTCGGATATCGGTGTGTAACAGTGCAATTACGGATAAAATCCAAATTAGTTTTCGCTTCCGTGAGTTTCGCATTATACTTCAGGAACTCATTGAGTCCCTTCAGTGCAACACCCCCCTTATTACATATTATATTCACACAACAATATTATTATTATTATCTCAGTTGACAAAATTATTTTCAATTTTGCAATAGTACTATTATCTTACTGTGACTGAACAATTTACTGACCTTTATTGAATGACCTTTCTAATTTGCAAATATTACAATTTTTTGAAGTATATTTATATCGTAACAGATGCAAACGTTTACCATTTTTAACACATAACATTGTCAAACTCATTAAGACATGCCTTATTTTTGGCCTTTGTAAAATATTATAATTATGGACTTATAACTGTAGAGCCTGATGATGAAGTTATTGAAAACAATTGTTCGCTCAAATATTCTTCGTTTTTGAATATTCTATGGGGATTTTTAAATTGCTAATTGATTATATTCGAAACAACGAATAGATAAACACAACTTTGAATCAGTCAATGTAAATGTATTTAATATACATTTGATGCGTGAAGAGTAGGTGGGGACGAGTGTCATTGATGGTTTCGAAGTAATCGAACTACTTTCAAGTTCCATCATTTACTGATTTCTTCACCCCTATCTCAAATTCTATAAGATGACTAATCAACTGACTAATTTCTGTAATATAACTGGATTTTACATAAATTGAAATGTAAAATTTGCCAATTAGTTAGCTTCTACTTCTTCATTGGTCACATGATATTCGACGTATTTAATAATTCCAGCGAATTAGGAGACAGTAAACCCTATTTAAATTTTGATCTACAACTCTATTGAAGCAATCTTGAAAATTTTTACAAACAACTAAGGATCTATAAAATCAGTCCATACAATTTGTTTAATAAGTATAGTTAAATTGGTAAGTTTGAGAAACAGCTTGTTCGAGTAATCTGTACTTTAGTTTTAGTGCTACCAAAAAAACAACAACAGAAGATATACACAAATCAATTAACCATAAGCTTACTAGACAATATTTTTCGTATGAATTTCTGAAGTTCCAGAGATAAGCTTTGGCTTGAGAAATCAACAAAGTTGGAAGTGTTGCAGTGACTTAATAAAAAATATTTCTTGAAGATCAAACTGTTATGAACG
This sequence comes from Schistosoma margrebowiei, assembly GCA_944470205.2. Lineage (NCBI taxonomy): Eukaryota > Metazoa > Platyhelminthes > Trematoda > Strigeidida > Schistosomatidae > Schistosoma > Schistosoma margrebowiei. The sequence goes on from OX104032.1 coordinate 40,424,682, forward strand.
GGGAAATAATAAGCCCAGACAACTACGAAAGCTATTTTCTTGGGACGTTATTTCATTTCATTCAAACCTTGTAAAACACATTTATTTTTGTCCCTATTTTATTCTACATAACATGAGCTTTCGTTCTATGTAACATTCACTGCCATACCCTTTTTTGTTCTGAAAATATTGTAATTTAAACATAATATTTTGCATCTTATTTTTTACCCTAATTATCGTACGTCGTGGTCAGGATATTCACTTATTTATTCATGTACATTTTTGCACTAATCCGAATTCAGAGTGTCCCAACTGTCTTGTCCTCTCTCATTTGCGTGCTTGCCAACCAATCAGGTTCTAGAATAGTTCTCTCTCTACCCCATCTCGAACTCACGCGTACTATCGCGTCACTTGACTTAATGTTGGTTATGATACCTGAAGGGTCTGAATTCTGCCCTGTATGTTGGATAATGAATGAGTATTGCTGAAGGGTCTTTAACTAGAATAAGACATCTATCCGTTACTTGGTTGGTTCGCGTTAGTATCTTGAATGACATCCATCACTGTAAACCAGCAGGTTAAACACCAAACTGTTAGACGTATCACTAATGGTGTCGATACCAATCAAACTAAGACATTTTCGCTTCACTATTTAATTGTGATTTTACTCGAGGAAGCTCGTATGCATTATTTTTTTTTTATAGTTCATATTATTGTTCAGACTTTTTTCATTTTCTTATATTATCAATCAGGTTGGTATGGATAGATTGAAGTGTGTGATTCTACTTGATATCAGTGAAGATTATTCTAGACAACGTTTAAGTGAACGAATATCACATAGAGATGAGGTTGGTAATAATAATGAGTCATATTCAATTGACTGTTGTCTCAGTATTTTCAAAAATCAAACGTTACAAGCATGCAAAATGATTGATGATGATGAGAAACTCAGAGTTGTAAGTTCTATGGAAAACCTTTATTTATCCAACTATTATTATGGCATTTATATAGATAATGTGAAATCCTTTTTTGCGTGTTATGAGTACGATAAGTTTTATAGAAAAAAGGATTTTAATTTGACTTTCATTAAATTCCTTTCAGACAGTTTCTAGTCCAGTAGGCAACCTTGCTTTTGATGTAAACAACTGACATCTACCATTTAAAAAATCTTATTTCATAGCTATACAGAAGAACAAATAACGTCAATAAACTGTCCAGTTAACTTGTATAAATAACGGGAAAACATTCCAGTTGAAACTTTGTAGACTGACATAATCTTTTTCTTTCCTATATATATATATATATATATATATATATATATATATATATATATATATATATATATATATATATATATATATATATATATATATATATAAAGGTTCGAATAATTTTTTGTGGTTAGCGTTTTTTAGCGAGTTAGTTTTCTACGGGATGGGGACGCTAACCCCATGCCCAACCCTCCTCCTTTGTCCGGGCTTGGGACCGGCAGTAGCCCCCGGAGGTGAACAATTTATTCTTATATATCTGTCAATATACGTAACCATCTATGTAAATTTTGAGATTATGATTTGTTGTGCTTAATTTGGTGAAATACAAATTAACTCTAAATGTTATTGCTTGCACATAACCATTGCGTAACTTCTAGATTTAGAATACATCAATAGAACCATCTACCTTGTTAACGAATTACTTTATTAATACCCATATTATATTCATTTGAAACATGCAAATATAATGACGTACATGAAGGACGTCAATTAAATTTTCAGAATATGACAAACAATTTTACAATCTAGTCAGTAAGAAAGCATTTTCATTTTTGGTTCACTAGTATTATCATGTCCTGTTTAATGATATATTGACTATTGACCTAATTCCAGTGTAATTATTTCAGAAAAAATTATACTGTTTCCTGTTATTCATCATTTTCAAAGATACATAATGTTAACAAAATTATAACTAACATTTACACGTAATTCGAAATTAATTAATATATATAACTCAAGAATGGTAAAACGTGTAATAATAGTTTATGGGTCAAAATAAAGCTTATAATAAGAGGAATATGAATATGCATAGTTTAGTTACTTAATAACTATACAATAGAAATGTACGTTTAGTATTGGTCCGCAATTAGATCCCAAAAATTACCATTCATTATTCTTATCGGGACATAACAAAACCACTGAGCCGGCATTCAGTGGTATTTATGTCTAACTTCAACTAATCCACGAAATTGAGCAACGCATCCATCCATCTTACAACATACCCAATTGAACTCCATTGTTAACTGTTTCTCACTTAAACTCCAGGAAATAATTATTGAAGCCAGTCACTATTGAGCATATGTTGATCAATATCGGAAGGGGCTTTTGAGAATATTATAATAATTTCAATAGTTGAGACCGTGTGCCATTTTAAGATTTTCACCGTATTACAAAAAAACAGATATTTATTAAAGAATGTTTCTTTTCTCAGTAATTTTTCGTCACATTCTGTATTTATAAATTCAAATTAATATTTCAAAGACAGTAGTCAAGTTCAAAACATTTAGATCAAATAGGCTGGATATATTTGCTATAACTGTGACGGCAGATTTGAGGGTAGCGAATTATCGACCGGACCAAAGACGCACAAACACGTAGAACGACCTAGGGTTCTGATTGGCCCAGCAATTGAGTCCAGAACGCAAGTCTCAGCCTCGGATATATGAATCATTATGTTTCAAACATACTTTGTTTATATACCAGTCAAGCAGACCACAACGTACCATAAAATAGAAAATAACATTGTACAATATTGACCAGTAGGAAAATGACACATGAAATAAGTATTGACCAATAAGTAAATAATACCATCTCCAAGTCCAAGAATAGCATTAAACTTAATAGAATAATATCTGGGATATTTTCCTGAATATCCCAACAATATTTTTTTCTGGATACATAAATTTGGTCTTTTGGAGTTGATCCAAATGGCTTCGGCTATGTAAAGCAGTCGTGCCAAAATATCTACCTCAACGAGCTAGATTACGACTGCTTTACATAGCCGAAGCCATCTGGATCAACTCCAGAAGACCAAATTTATGTAACATTTATATCATCTAAAATTACAGTAAATGAATTTAAAGTTCCCTGATGAATTAAAACAAATTATAAATATTAGAATAACTCAAGTATATTGTTTATATGAATCAATTTACGAATCAATTAATATGATAGGATAAATAATTAAAATAAATGTAGCTAAAATTCTCTAAATTTAATGGCTTACACATTGAGTTATGGAACATGAGAACATTTAATTCCTTTATTCATAAGGATATTATAACTGGACTATTTTTTTTGTAACTAAAATTGTTAGTGTTCAAATAATGAATGTGTAATGTTAACATGAATTAGTTTCTAGGTTTATTAATATAGTGAATAATAGTAACGATCATTAATATTATGATCACTTATTATAATTATTATAATATAGATTGATGGAGAGTTAAATAATGATGAGATTTTAGAGGATATTCTGGAATTGTTTGATCAAATGATTTCTAATAAATTAGTTGGTGAGTTCACTTAATTTCTATTGAATGATAGTTTAATTATAAAATGTTCAGTACTATTATTAAAATGAATAGGTTGTTCTAAAGTAATTTAATATTGTTTCATGTTGTGATTACATCTTGATGCTTAAGTTTTTAAGTGATACTAAACATACTAAGTTAATTCTAACAAAATTATGATACAAGAAATTGTAAGTGTATGTACTTTCTGTTGTTGATACTAAAAACTCTCAGATAATCAATTTCTGTTGATAGGTATACTTTCTGAGCAGATTGTCTCGATTTTGCCGTTTAGTCAAAAGTTTATGCTGGAATTACATATTGGCTTCAGTAGAATTAAGGATGCATATTTCATTCTTTTTGAGATTCATCAAGTGGTTATACATACATTCCAGTGTTTATGTGCATATTGAGACTCGAATCCTGTACGTTTAGATTTAAGTGCTAATAATTCATCCATTGAAATGCTGTGTTCAAATAGCCTTTGCACCTTTTATGGATTTATAACTGTGGATGAAGTCTTTGAGGCTAGAGACGAAATGTACTTTTCTCGAGTCTAAGTGTAAGCATCAATCCTGAGATCTTATAAGCGCATCCGGTTAGTAAGTTCCAAATAGGACGAAATAATCGTCCTGTATCCCAGTGCTATCTATCATCCAACTTTTATAGAAATTTTAGTACAGTGTTTTGATGTCGTGTTTCCCATATTGAAACCAGAAACATTCGTGAATCTACATTCCATGTTTTCCAAAGAGATCTCATATATATGCTTATTATTATTTGTAGACATGATATATATATATATATATATATATATATATATATATATATATATATATATATATATATATATATATATATATATATATATATATATATATAATTATTTATGTAACCACTGCAAAAATGTCTTTTATGGGTGATTTTTATGATTTACTATATACAGAATCAGAAGTACATCTTGTCTCAAATGCTTCGCCTAATAATGTGCTTGCCCCAGTAAATCATAGAATGAAGGGGTATGAAAGCCGACCAAGTATAAGTAGTATTCCAAGAATTGTGCCAGTATTCCCCGATAATGGTCGAATGCATGGTATTAATAATTGTCCAATAATTTTATTATTAGGTAAGTATACATAAAGTAAATATTCTATCAATTGGCATCGAGAAGGCGATCAATGTTTTCACTACTAGTATATATAGTTTTGTACTATAGTTTATTTGTGGTCATTATGTAAGGATTCTTTTAAAAAAGATTAACGACCAAATCAATCATAAACATATTATGGTAACTTTGAAGCTTTACTGTAGGATAAATAAGATGAGATTCTTTTAACAAGTAATATTAAGATGATACCTGTATACAATATGTCAGACATTTTGGTTTGATGTTAAATAGTTTTTTTAGTATAGGCAAGCTGATATTACTACAGATGTAGCATTAAATGAAATATGAATATGTTCATTCTGATGCAAATTATTTTTGGCAGTGTAAATCCTTAAGGAATAGTTTTATGATCATATGTTTTTAAAACTATTAGAATTATTCATAACATTCAATCATTGTGTTAAATGATAAGCAATTCTGTAATGCGCAGATATTTTTCGAAATGACTAGAAAATTAGTTTTGCACTAAATTCATTACGTTTACAAGTTGAAATCATGAGTCAGTTGAAGCTAGACCACCATTGAAAACCTGGAAGCACTGGTTCGAGCCCCGGGTGGTGCGGGGTCGTGGATGCGCACTGCTGAGGAGTCCCATACTAGGACGAAACGGCCGTCCAGTGCTTCCAGGTTTTCAATGGTGGTCTAGCTTCAACTGACTCATGATTTCAACTTGTGAAATTTCTAAAATCTCCACAAAAAACCCATTCTGATAATAATAATCACCTGCTCACTAGTGACTGACTTCAGGAGACACTTCTGGAGTTCTAGTGAGAAGTCGTTACCAGTGGAGTTCAACCAGGTCTGTTGTGAGATAGGAACTCACTGAGGACAATGGTGTACGGTAGCGCAACTTCGTGGATTGGTTGAAGTTAGACATTAACACCGTTGGATGCCGGCTCAGTGGTCTAATGGTTAAGTGCTCGCGCGCGAAGCCAGTAGGTCCTGGGTTCGAGCCCCGGGTGGTGCGGGGTCGTGGATGCGCATTGCTGAGGAGTCCCATACTAGGACGAAACGGCCGTTCAGTGCTTCCAGGTTTTCAATGGTGGTCTAGCTTCAACTGACTCATGATTTCAACTTGTGAAATTTCTAAAATCTCCACAAAAAACCCATTCTGATCATTACGTTTACTTTCTAATGAATATAGTGTAGTATTGCTTTATCAAGTGTTTATAGCCTTTGTAATAATGGTAAAAACAAAAGTAACATTATCACTACTTTTTATCAATGAATTTTTAATGAGAAACATACACGTTGATATGAAGATTATTTGTCTAGATAATTCAACAACTTTTCAATGTAAACTTATGTATACCAGTTTGTGGTTCAATAATTTTTTAAACTGTAAGAGTGTCACAAAATATTATTCATTAGTTAATAAGGGTTATTGTAGTCTCATTACCACTTCAATAGAGAGATCGCGAGTGTTGTAAAACGTGAAGGGTTTAGCAGAAAGGTATTCTATACAAAAGCTCGATTGTACATTTCCAATTCTTTTTGTTTCAGGTGGTCCAGGCTCTGGACGAACAGAACAAGCATTAAGTTTATGTAAAAAAATTTCTGGTTTAGCATATTTCAATGTTACGGACTTTTTGAGGAAAAATGTTTTGGATTTTATCAATGAAAATGATACTAAAGATTGGGATGTAATAGCACGTCGAGTACATTCTAGTGATCCACCGTCAAATAAAGTATGTGTAATGTAGTGTAGATAATAATATTAATAATAACAAGATTACTCGGTTAATTAAATACCATATATTGGATTACAATAAAAAAGTTCCAGTAAAACTGTAACGAAATCGCTGTTGTATGTAGATTTAACATGTGAATATTCAAAAAATGTCTATAAAGTTTTTTTTTAAGTAGTGACTAACTGCAGCTCATGTTTATCCGTAAATATTTACGAAAAACTTTGCAACTACTATATATGTTTCCGTCTTATTAGAATCACGAATCCATGTAATTCAGAAAACCATAGAAAACCTGAAAACACTGGGAGACTATTTTTTCTTAATGTAAGACTCCTCAGAAGGGCTCATTCGAGACCAGTACTTACTGGTTGTCTAATAAAGAGCAATCCTTACTTTAAACCGAAGTATTTCTTATCAATTCAGGGACTTTTGAAACCGGTATATATAATGGCTTTAATGTTACTCGTTTCCAAAAACTTCCTCTCACCATAACATTGTTTAAATCGTTCATTAAGACATATTTATTGCAAAACTACATCCTGTTATGGTTAGATATATTTGCCTAAGAATAATTCAATTTAGTCAACCGAGTTTCATAGCATCAATAAATAATTTACCCTTATCAACCAAAACGTTCAATTCAATTTCCGATTTCGCTTATTGAGTAATCTTACAACAGACTGGAAAAATGTTTCGAAGAAACTTATTATTAAATATATTTGACCAAACAACTACTGAGAAATATAAATGTGTCTGTCATTTGTAGCTAGATGGATTGACGGTAAATGAACCCAGGAATGTGACTGAAAAATTGATTTTTGTTTACTCTGTTTGCATATAAATGATCCTTATAATTCCAAAAAAAGTTTATCATATTCTAAAAATCTTTTTTGATTGTTTTTCGAAATTTAGGATAGACTCATTCCAGAATACTGGGTAGGTTTTTGATGCGTTCCGTTTTTGTTAATCACATATTATAATTTTCTATTTTAACGGTTTTGTGTAAAATCAGGGTATTTCTGTCAAACATTGACATTAGGGGATTGACGACCAACCACTCCAAAATGAGGAAACGTTTATCAACTATTATTACTTCTAAATTTTGCATACTATTATATTTTTAATCCATCTGATCGGTCGTTAGTAAAGTTGCAAATATCCAAAAAATGTAAACTATCTAATACGTGGAGAAGTTTCAAATTCAAAATGAATAGCTAGTGAGTAATTTCACTTTATCATTGTGTGATGTACTCTATATATGCTAACAGAATTAAGTAGTATGTAGCAGCAATCGGAAGTCGGATGCATGCTAGTAGAACATTGAATTAAAGAGAAGGGGAAGCAAAACAGGGAAATTAGAATAACAACTTATTTGGAATAATCATGAAGTACGTAAGGGACAGCTGAAGGAGGATGTAAAAATAATGTATCAGATCTATGGTTTTTATATTTTATAAAGGTCAAATTCTTTTGTACTGAGCACTGAGTGGTATTTTCATTCTGATAGCTGCTTACCTCGAAACTAAGTAAATATGGTTGGAGTTCTAATGTACCACGTAATTGTTCATGTTCCTAAACAAAACCACTTGCTTAATCATGTATAAATTACTTATATATACGTCCACGTCTCCGAATGTTTTACGGACCTATCACTGTGTTTGAAGTATATAGGGTTGTAGGATCTCAGGAAAACACGAGAACAATCTGAAGATGAAAGCGTCTGCGTCATTATAAATGCTGTTGTAAAACAATATGATTTTTTCCTCATATCCGTTCGTTTTTAACAGTGTGGTGTATCAACTTATACATTTTGCATCTTTCTAGAAAGACCTTGTTTGTTCTAACAGCCAGTGTATTTTACTGATTTCCCGATATCTCAGGGTAGCGCACTTGTAAGTTATTTGCTTATCACATTTTTTTTACATGAAAGGACGTGCAATCTGAAGTAATCCGTCTAGAGTCCAGTAATTTGGCTGAAAATAATAGAGCTGTTATCATTGAAGGATTCCCATGTCATGAAGGTCAACTAAATACATTTAATCAATGTGTAAGTAACTTCATTTTCCTTTTTTAAGTTTCGACAAATTATTTTTTGAATAAGTCATATTGATAAACTCAAATTATTGGCTGAATACTCTGAAACAATTAATCTTTTCAATAAATTGTAGTAGTGGAATTGTAAAACGAAATTTATCGGGACTATGTGATGTATATTAGTGGAATATACATTCCAAACTGTTGAACCCCAAATTATTTTGCTAAGATATTTATCTAAATACAAAGTAGACAAACAGGGATATATATACAACAAAGGTATCGATGAAAACACAGATGATACCATCTTAGATACATATACAATTATGTAATTTTTTTTCATGGATTATGATGAATCACCTAGCATCTTTGATCTTAATTAGCAATCACAACTTTTGTTATGAAGCGTATTAAAATTGTGGTTGTATGATATGAATACATATAGATATGTTTGAGACAAAATAAATTGTTTTCAGGATAATCGATATCAAAGTCTCATTTATCTAAAATGACAAAAAAGTTGGTGATTTAAGAAGTCGGTATGTAACAAAATTGTTTTCACTTACTAATGGTTTGACAGTCATTGTACTATTAGAAAATATTTTTATTAATAGGGGATTTAAGAGAAATTTAGAACTTTACACCTTCGTCATAAGATTTTTTAACAGTGTGCATGTATGACCTCACGTAAAACCAAACTAAAGAACTTAGTCTCGTAATAGAATGGGTTGAAATGTTAACTTCAGACAACTAGTGGTCGATTGTTATACTGATCAATCGTAAGATATACGTTGGGGAAACGTAAATTCAGTCAAATGAAGGTATGATTAATTTTGGATATGAGTCTCCAGTTATGGAACACAAAACAGATTCATCAGAATGATCTACTTACATCTCAGTGTTCGTATTTATATTGAGACTCGAATGCAATGCCTCTCATTTCAAATGACACCAAACTATTCACTGAGATAATGAGTCCAATTAACTGCTGACTTGTTCAGCGGGTATAAAGTTATTAATAGGAATTAGGTCATTGATAGTTGAACTGAGAGATGCTGATAGATACGAATTATGTGGTTGGGGTCTTCACGCTTATCATATCCAATTGTTAAAGATGTTAAACGACTTCTCTCAGAATCTATAATTACGGAGCAGGTAGATTCCCACTTTGTTTTCCCTTTATTGCTTAGTTCCTGTTGTGAACGGGGAAATAATAAGCCCAGACAACTACGAAAGCTATTTTCTTGGGACGTTATTTCATTTCATTCAAACCTTGTAAAACACATTTATTTTTGTCCCTATTTTATTCTACATAACATGAGCTTTCGTTCTATGTAACATTCTCTGCCATACCCTTTTTTGTTCTGAAAATATTGTAATTTAAACATAATATTTTGCATCTTATTTTTTACCCTAATTATCGTACGTCGTGGTCAGGATATTCACTTATTTATTCATGTACATTTTTGCACTAATCCGAATTCAGAGTGTTCCAACTGTCTTGTCCTCTCTCATTTGCGTGCTTGCCAACCAATCAGGTTCTAGAATAGTTCTCTCTCTACCCCATCTCGAACTCACGCGTACTATCGCGTCAAGGTCATAATCTAGACTAGACAGATCAAGGTTAAGTCATAACAAAGTATCGACGGGGTAAAAGCGATCCAAGGTCATAACATTTCCAAAATGATCCTTTAAATTTCTCTATCCCACAAGTTCATTTATTCTAATCTTTTCCACTACTGATGATAATATGACTAATTCTACTGCCCTACGAAGTGTTTCATTAACTCATCTATCTTTGTAGATAGAAACAATGCACAACCGTACCAGTTTCGCACTGTACATAGTTGAATGATACTAAATAGAGACAGTCTTATTTTCACAATGTTTCTTCTGTAGATATATCTAAACTATCTCTTTTTTTAAATAATAACCTCACTTACTGTTTACATTTTACTTTCTATTAAAGATTGGTGGCGTAGATTTAGTCATTTTATTAGACTGTGAAGAGACAACGTTAATTGATCGATTACATCGACGATATGAACGTTTAAAACGTGCTGAAGATGAAGATGCTATTGTATTACGACGTATATCATTCTTTAAACATTGTACATTACCTGTTATAAGATATTATGATGAACGAGGTAAATTAGTAACAGTAAGTCTAGTTAGTTAACCAACTCCTTGCTAACTACCTATTGAAAGTTTATGCTAATATTTTTTTAATCTCTTTAGGTTCATTGGGTTTCTTGTTTACAATCGAAGCTTTAAAAAAAAACGAAAATGCAATCTATTCTTTGAATACATGTTTTATGACACAAATCGGCAGTTTATAGTGTGATCTGATGTTCAATTTATCCTGTAACGTGGCATAAACCATTATTATCAGTTTGTTAGACTAATTATTTTAAATTATTTAATTATTATAGATTAGAAGTTGGTTACCAAAATATTTATCAAATATTAACATCGAACTGTTATCAATCATATCTGGGGTCTTATCAATGTGATATTTCTACTGGACGAAGAATAATTATTTGTTGTTAAATGTCATCTATTTACTGTCAAGTGGTGGTTGGAAGTAGTCGATAGGAAACCCTGAAACTATGTTTCATGTTACTTGATACTCGTTAACAAGGTGTATCTGTTAACCTGGGGAGATTGATGCTTCTTGGCGAACTTTTTCCTGTGTCACCCAGTTTCACAGTCAGATATATTACCACTGAACCATTCGGGCCGCGACCGATCCCCTGCCGAAATGAGACATATCCGCCAGGAAACGCTAGTTTCCTAAAGATTACAGGTACATCTTGCTGACAAGTGCCAAATAGCACGAAATCTAAGTCCATGGTTTTTTGTCGACCATTTCCATCCATCAATTTACATCTTAACATAATGCATGGAATGTCAAGTCACCTAGATCAATGACTACATTTGAACTTGGTCGATAGAATCCTATCTGCAATAACTTGATATTTATGGCATTGATTACTATTTGTTAATCAATCAACTGTAAATAATCCACTTAATATAAGATTATTAATTCAATCGGTCATATCAGCTTCATTATTTCGTTTTGATATTTAACAATAAACAGTATTAAGTGGGACAGTTTTTGATGTTTGATAATTTATAAAATGGAAACTCCGATATTGATTCAACGATTACAAGAAATTTCAATTCAACGGATGAACTTTTGTTTAACTATTAACAGTCCAAGGTAAAAAGAAAGGATATACCACTGAGTGAATCTTGAATACAAAGAGATTTTAGAATTAAAATTCTGTAACAGGTACCATGTGAGTATACAAATCTTTTAATAGACCAGATCATATCGTTTGCGTATTCTGAGTTTCTCATGATATGAGATCAAACTATGAAGAGTTAAATAAGAAACTGATTTTTCGAAGAACATCTATGATGAAATCAAATAAAAGTGGGAGTAATGGTCAGAATTGATAGATATCACTTTAGTTACCGAATTAGAAGACAGTTTACCGCAAGCTTTGACTTGACCATTAGTTTATGAGTCATGAGCTCTCTGACTATCAAGCATTGCCACAAAAACTCTTGGTTAAGAAAGCTTGGTGTTATTTTTAAGTCTAGAACTATCATTATTATCGTAAGTCAGTAATTATGTTTATGATTCAGAATCTAACGAAGGGTGAACATATAATATATTTATCTACGTTCAAATGTGAAGTCAGTATGATTTTTCTAGGTTTGCTAAGCGTTGGATGAATATAGAGGCTTACACGCCAGCTAATACATTAGTAAAACTTATTCGTCTGGAGTTTTTTCCTCACAGACTGGGACAATCAGCGATTGAAGTCAACCTTCTGGGATTGTGTCCAGTTTCTGAACTCTAGCTAATTTCCAATTCAACTAAGCTTCTAGAAGTGGAATACTTCCTGAGGACTTCTGGAGTCGATCTATCAGACCTCGCTACTCTCCCTCACCTCAAATTATGTATAGCCTCCTAAACATCATTAAGACTTATTGTACTCGTGTCCATTTTTTATTTGGGTTTGTTGAATACCGTGGGGAACTGGAAAGTAGCTAGCGGAGAGTTAAATTGTTCACCCCTTCGATTATTATAATTATTATTATGATTATTGAATAAAGCCATTAATAATAACTAAGACTGGATGACGGTTCTGTTAATTTTTACCAAAATAGCTTCACCAACAGCTAATTTCTCAATAACTGATTCCTTGATGAGTTGTAACAGTTGTTTAGTGTATCATTGTATAATATAGTGTAATATTGTTAATTAAAAATGTATCTTTTATTACCTGAATTTACTAACCCATTAAAGCAACAGTAATTTTATAAAATGGTATAAAGGTAAACATTTGTTTTCGTATGATTATTATATACCGGATAAGAATATTTCAAATATAGTGTAATCTTTCTTGATTTGATTTTCGTTATTAATAGATTCCTGGTGATCAAGAACAAAGTCTTATCTTCAACAATTTGGTTGCATTAATGGAATTCTTTCTAAGTACAGTATGTTTATTCCATCTTATTCACTTTATGTAAAAAGATAACCCCCTTCATGAACTTCTACCATATAGGAAATTATTATGTGATCTTGAGTGCTGTTAGCGGTATGAGGGCGGCTATCACTTCCCGGTTGCTCACACCGTGGAAGGGTTCTTCTGGAGGTACCTGAAAAGGAAATTGGAGAGAGCGTGACCGCAGTGCCCACGAGACAACTGCTTGAGGTCGGTCACACACGACCTTTTTATGATTAATTTTGTTATCTCCGTACTTGCTTAGACCTTACAACTAGAGACGGATATCCGTGGGATAAGGCGATGTGTGCATTTTTAGGGTCGACCTTTTCTAACCCTACATCTCCTTGTGGGAAGGCAGCATCGCTGTCATGCTGGTTGTCTGAAGGAAACACCTTACTGCTGTCACACCTCTGTACAGTCAGCAGTACGACTTCGCCTTCAGACCTTGGGTTTGTTGCTTTTGGTCTCATCGCTCTTCAACCGACCTGTCTGACATGGTAGGACCTTGAGGAACGGTTGTTCCAGCCAGTATAGCTCGGTTGCTTCATAAAGAAAGGCAAGCCTGACCACCAGGTCAAGGCAGCAGCAACAACGGTCGGGATAGGAAATTATTAAATACTTGGAAATACTAAGCAACAGCCAAGAACATTTAGGTGGATTCTTACTTCACTAGGAGGTATATATACATATTATATATAGTGCTTCCAGTAAATCTTTATGTTTCTGAGTGGTTGTCTGAAAATATTATCTGTTTGTAACTTGGCAAATGCAAGCTTACGTATTTATTATGGTGCCTAGGTTTGCAAGGTATGATTGTGAAAATACAGTATCATCAATAGACGATTCTCCGAAATGTTAGGAAGATGTAAACATTTGAGCAGTGTGTCAAACCGCGAAACAATGCATCCTACTCAGGACTCACATCACGATTTGAGAACATCACTATCATTTATTTCTCAATCATTATTGTGTTCTGAATTAACATCAGTACAATGATAGTTTTGTTTTGTCAACATTTGTTTTTTTCCTAATAAGCCAGATGACTATTCAATCTACTTTGTGCAAACTCTCTGTTTATCTGAAATAGTTCTGATAAATCATAAATAAGGATAAAAAAGTTTCGTTTTTAAGAAATTTGAAGCTTATGTGTAAAATGTCTTTTCATTATACATAAAAGGGAAAATCCATATTGTGTCATCATGGGCAATAATTTATGCATTTTATTTCATATTCTATCTAAAAAAGAAAGAAAAATCGAACAATGAAACATCGGATAATAAAATTGTAAAAACTGAAGAAATTATACCAGTAATATCAAAACTAATAAAGAATGAAAATCGAAAACTTTTAACGGTAAGATTTTATAACCTTAGAGTATACTTAATTGAATATAAGTAATATTTAAAATGACAATATATTTGCTTTTATTCATTATTTCCTCATAAATTTCTGTTTTACAATCGTTTCATCGTTTGTAACCGTTTAATTTCATACAATAAATGAGTTGACAGTTTATAGTTTTCTGTAAATTAATGATTGCTGGTAGGCCAAATAAAGATACTAACACAACCACTATACTGATAATTACCATGTGCTTGCTAGTGACTGGCTTCGTGAGAAAATTCTCGGCGTTCTGGTGGGAAGCCGTGACCAGTGGAGCTAATACGTGTCGTGTAGAAACAGGTGTCTACCTTAGTACAATGGAAGATGGTTGCGCAATTTCGTGGATTGGTTGAGGTTAGACATTAACACCATTGGATGCCGGCTCAGTGGTTCAGTAGGTTAAGCGTTCGCGCGCGAGACTGAAGGCCCTGGGTTTGAATCCCGTGAACGGGATCGTGGGTGCGCACTGCTGAGGAGTCTCACAATAGAACGAAATGGCCGTCCAGTGCTTTCAGGTTTTCATGATCTCAATCAAAAACTTAACAATCTCCACAACCACTATACTGATAAATAAATAAGTTGGCCTTTCACCTTTATGTATATAATGATTTGATCATGAAGACGTTTTGTATTTAGGTTTGCTATTATTTTCTTCAATTTCGTTGATAAAATCTATAAAAATAAAATAAAAAACTTTCAATTTTCCAATGTTATTTTTGTTTGTCTAGAGTGTGACAATAGATGGTAAGTCATTTGTGTGTGTTCGTGTGTGTTTGAATGTGTGTAATTTTTATTTGGCGCATTTTTCGAAATTCGATCACGTAATTACGTTCCATTCAAAATAAATTTGATTGACTATATATATTTCATACTTGTTTGTTTTTAATAACACTGAAGTTTATATTGTATGGTTTTCTTAAATGTTCAACATATAAAGATTGAGAATTTTCATGAATAATATGAAAACATTTAAGATGTATAAGTGTTTTCAAGAAGATGAAAGTTACCTAAAAACCTTCAGTTTACTATCGATTGTATAATTATTAAAACTTTATTCAGGTCAACCCGACCGTTGTTGTTGCTGCCTTGACCTGGTGGTCAGGCTTGCCTTTCTTTATGAAGCAACCGAGCTATACTGGCTGGAACAACCGTTCCTCAAGGTCCTACCATGTCAGACAGGTCGGTTGAAGAGCGATAAGACCAAAAGCAACAAACCCAAGGTCCGAAGGCGAAGTCGTACTGCTGACTGTACAGAGGTGTGACAGCAGTAAGGTGTTTCCTTCAGACAACCAGCATGACAGCGATGCTGCCTTCCCACAAGGAGATGTAGGGTTAGAAAAGGTCGACCCTAAAAATGCACACATCGCCTTATCCCACGGATATCCGTCTCTAGCGGTAAGGTCTCAAGTAATTGGAATAAGTTATAACATATAATGTTTATTTTAAAATGTTTTCTACTGTAAGTCAAGCTCATAAAGATGTAAAGCGAATCAAACAATAGTTTTGAAATTATTTAAAATTACTCTGAAGAAATAGTGACAT
Source organism: Schistosoma margrebowiei (assembly GCA_944470205.2). Lineage (NCBI taxonomy): Eukaryota > Metazoa > Platyhelminthes > Trematoda > Strigeidida > Schistosomatidae > Schistosoma > Schistosoma margrebowiei. Next base: position 40,440,567 of record OX104032.1, read on the forward strand.
GTTATGGTTCATAACTAATTTACTCAAAATGTCTGTTATTCTGAATAATTTACGTTTAATCATAGATTTATATAATAACTGTTAGTGGAGTTTATAATTCATGTTTTCTTCTGATCAAAATATTCCACTTGAGGTGAACCTTAAAGCTGTCATTTAGAAAAATCAATCTAATAGCTTGGCCATAGTAAAATATACCATAACATACTTAATATTAACAAGATTATTCACCTGATTTACAAATGTTTTGCATTAGTCCAATTTTAATTAATTTCGTTTGCTAATGTATAAACATGAGCTGTACCGGTGAATAGATATGTATTTTAGTGTTTCCACTTGAGAATGTTTCACAAAACTACTAATTTTAATTGCTGTTTTTTTGAAAAGAATTTTATTCGATCTATATTCTTTATCATAGATGATCAGTCACTTGAAACTAGTTTTGAAGATAGCGTAACAAAAGATAATGATTCTTCTCCATCAAGTCAAATAATAATTACACCTGAATGCAAACAAAATTCATTAGATCAAATTGAATCGAAATCGGATAATTTAGAAGGTGGTTGATTATACACTGAACTTTTTAACAACAATAAAAAAACATTACTTTTAATGTATCATTTGTTTTTCTTCAGGATTATTATTATTAGCTTCATTCAACATTATATTTTTGGTACAACATAGAATTCTCAGCATAAAGTATTTCAACAAGTTTCCTGTTCGTATACCTTGATCTATTGTGACGATAAATTTTGAATGGTGACTGGTTAGATGTTAGGAGTTCGGTAATCCACATTTGATTAATGTTCATTCGTTTCAATGCCAGCTACCATGATGTCGCTGATTGTACCTTTTTGTATCACGTATAGCGAAAGGTTGTAAACTTTTCATAAACGCGCCTGAATAGATTGTGCGCACAATAGACATAATGATGTGCTGAAACAAACAACAAAACAGATAACTTGATGAAATATCTAGATCGGAGAGACAAGTAGCCCAGATATTCAAGCAAGCCGCCAAATATATATATATATATATATAATTGTCTATCATATCTAAACATGAATTGATACACAATATGTAGTTAATCAGTTAGCTAGTCATTCAGTAAATCGGTCACTTACTTAGTCAATATCATAAACAGTGTAGAAATCGGTTCAAATAGAAATTGATTTAACTTAAAACATTTCCTGTCAACACAGTAAAAGGAAACTTCAGAAGACAATTTAGTAAAATCAAAATAGCGGTAGTAATCGATAATAATAGAAAAAGGATACTTAGAATTTGAAAAAAAAATAGTTCAATGAAGAACAAATGAAATTGAGCATTAAAAAAGTATGAGATCACTGTCAAACTTAATGGTTAAAGTTATTCATAGTGTTTTAGATATTCAATGTGTTAGATCTGGAGCTTTTCAAATATTTCTCTGTTCATTTAGTGGGTTAGTGTACGTTTCACTTAAGTCGTCATTTTATCAGTTAATGTGTGCTACATATTGCGTCAGGATTTGAAGGGAGGCATCAGAAGAATGATTTACAACTGGGAAGAATTGCCCGGGACAGAGTTCAATGGATAATCCTGATGGCGCTCTATGCTTCTCTACGAGAGGTTACAGGTGTAAGTAAGTACACTGAAAATGTTCGTAGCAGAAAAAGGAAGAAAACTCCACATGCTTGAGATAAAATATTTAGTTGAAATTCACTTCATTATGCATCCACTCTTTAAGTGAGTAAAAAACCCCCTGAAAGTAATGGATATGACACAGTAAGAATTAAAAACATTGCGTCTAACTTCACCAACTTAAGATTTTGAAATACTTTAGTAATACAATTGTCATCTCAACACAGACCTGCATATTAAGATAACGAATACCTCTCGTACTTTAACTAGAACATTTTTTGTAACAAATCAACACGCCTCAGATTAAATATCAAAGTTGACATGATATTTCTCGCTTCTCTCTTTTATATCATGATACGTTGGTTATTGGTAATATTGTATTGAAGCGGCCAATCCAAGACGTGACATCAGTTCTACAATCACTTATACTGTTACTATCTCTACTACCTTGATGTTTGTCATCATAGTTTCATCTCAGTATGCTGATATGGTGCAGCGAGTAGAATCGATGCACATATGTGCCATATTTTGTATTACTTATAGTTAATTGACTCATATTTCATCAATAACATCCGAAAGACGTTTGATGAGATTATATGTATGCGTTTGCACTCATTTATCCAAAATACAGTGCGTTATTGTCACATTCTCCTACAATGACCTTGAGGGTGTCATAACAATTAGTCGTGTATTCTATAAAAACATCACAAGAATGTCACTAAAAAAACAAAAAGAGATTTATTTCACTTTCCATCGATTGATAGTATTCAACTATGAAAAAGCAACCATAAACAGGCATTTATATGTTTAATGGAGGATAACATGATTGACTATTAGTTATTAATTTTGTAAATGTTAAAATGTCATTGTTTGTCTTCGGGAATTCTTGAAAATACTATCATTTAATAGAAAAACATATCTTATCGTGTTTTAAAGCAATAACATATACTTCACTTATGTCCTTTCTTCAAATTCTCATTCGTCGTCTAATGGATCATGTTTGAAACGATGGTTTTATAGTTTAAATACTGATCTTCATAAATTGATGAATCGCCTCACCCACTTCATTTTCAATGTCTCAATAATGTCTTCAACGTATGCGTCTAAACTGTCGCTCAGAATAAAAATACATAAACCTGTACTTTATAAATGATATATATTACATAGTTTACATCACGAACTAACTTTACTCAGTTAACCATTGAAGTTCTGGAGACTATGGATAACTGTTATATATATATATATATATATATATATATATATATATATATATATATATATATATATCCAGTTGTCAACCATTTAATTTGTCTTTTCAAAATAGGAAGTCCGGAGAAAACCGTAAACGATTATTTGGACAAATATAAATTTGTTTTTGTTATCGGTAAATTATACAAATTTATATGTTATTGAATAAGTTATATTTTTTAATTTGTTTCTCAAAAAATAACACTTTTATCGTTTGATAGTATGATTAATACATATTTTAGCTTGGTGATATACTCCAAATTCTTAATAAGTTGACTTATTTATTGTTATCTTTATTATTAGTTATTAATAATACGTCGTCTTCAAACAGTAGTTTTCTTGATTCAGTAATCTTAGTCATGAAAGTGAATGTAATTATCAAGGCTTAACTAACAATCGGACTCTCCATATTTTGGTGTGATCATACCTTTTCCGGTTCATCCATGTTTATTTACTGATCCAAGTGTTTCCGTAGAGACAGTCAAGATGAGCACAGTTAAACAATTTCGTAATTGCATTCCTAGACATCTTCCCACCTGACTGAGTAAAGAACAGTTAAAGTTAACTGAACGCCTTATACTCTTTAGCTTGGTTGATACGAGAAATTAGTTGGACGTGAACAATGAGCTTCATATCATTCACCGAATTCCACTAAAGTGTATGGTACATATCGTACAAATATGTCTTTTACATGTAAAAGGGGTCATCAGCATATATCTTAAAGAAAACACGACACTAGTACTCATAACAAATTTGTGAAACCGCTCTTTCTATCTCAACTATAAAAGTAGCCAACACTTAAAATGGATTATAAATATCTGAATTTATTCGCCCTTTTATCAGAGGTTATATTTATTTTCTTTTCGATGTGTGTTGTTCAATAACTCTAACAATTTGTTTATTCTTAAACAGCGGTTACTAATATTTGACTTTTTTCGGAAAGTTTATGATTTCTCTTTATATATGTTAACCATACACTTAATTCTTCACTGAGTGTTGACCAATATTGTCCATCCTTCTAATGTGAGGCGTTACTACTGAGCTGTTTGAGCTGACATTTTTCTGCCAACTACATCAAACCATTTTGCATGTCAAATACAATACACAAGATACCAAATATCTTAGACTGGCGACCCCATTACAACTTCATTGATAAAATTTGATAAATACTGTGGATTGGACAAACGTTTTATTGTTCATTACTCATTGATTAATCAATTGTAAACATCTCAGTCCCACTGAAGATCAGTTAGAGCGTGAATAGCTCGGTTATAAAGTTTCAGACTGTGAAGCTGAGTGACGAGGTTTTAAAGCTCAGTAGGAGGGTCAGCATTGGTCCCAAACGAACACAAACCCTAGGTCAAGTAGAGTTCCTTATCAGTTACGTCCAACCACATAACAGGTGTCATGCAATCTATTTATTTTATGACTACGTCCTATTATTCATTCATTTATTAATTGATATCTCTAAATATTGGAACCCCTCTGTTGACCTTCATTTTTAATTACTTTATTATTCATCACTGGTAATTATTTTCACACACTACTGAATTTACAAGAATTTTACCTAACTACTGTGGTTTATGCTACTTATGCAAAGAGATATTATTAGTATGTAGCAGCAATCGGAAATAAAATGCCTGCCATTAGAAGGTTGAACTGAAGAGAACACGACGAGGAACAGAGATTGATTGCAGTGTTAACATAATTAGAAGAACCATGAAGCATGTAAAGGGCAGTTGAAAGAAGATGTGTAAATCATGTATTTGATGTATGGTTTTCATATTCGATAAAAACAGTACTTAAATAGGAAATCTCACTTTACTAAAATAATCTAATTTTATGAACTTGACCTTATTTGTGGTCAAAATTATGGTTTGTACTTTAAAGAGCGATTATTATTAATTACATCGTTTTCAATTCAATTTTCCTAACAATTTTTAAAAAAAAGAATTAAAAGAACGTTGCTTGTCTCCATATGGTTTTATATTCATGGATAGGTATTGTTTTCCAATTGAATTAATTTCTATTATCAAAGATCAGATAAGATTACATCAGTAAATAAGTTTTAAAACAAACAGATTGTTTTGAATATATTGTAATCATCTGAAATAGAAGTTTAACTTCAATGAATGATTTATAAGTATACTTAAAAGTTTTCTTTTTACCATTGCCATATTTCTTGTGTTTTTATTCATTACTAATGTAATTTTCTTTTCTGTACAGGTAGTTGTGATGAGATAAGACGATTGTATTGTAAACATATATTAAAACAATGTAATTATAACTATATTTCAATGAAAAGTATAACAGATCCAGTGAATTTCGATGGAGATAATACTTTCAATTTGGATAAATTAATTCAAATTATTACAGAGGAGATGAGTAGAACACGTAAAGCAGGATATATTATAGATGGTATACCAAACAGTTTAGCTCAAGCGAAAGAAATTGAAGCATATAGTGATTCATTGAAAGTATAATACATAGTTATGAAATTTTGAGTTGTTTTGATGTTTATAAAGATTTTCGCATTTATATACAGCATTTCATGTTTTAATGATGATGCTTACGTTTATTTATTGATTTATGAAATGGTAGTAGATGTAATAGTTAATGTGAGTAAAAACAAATTAGAAAATTAAAGCATTCACTGGTGTTAGTTGATCTAAGAGTAAGCTATAAGAAAACTACTGGCGGAAAAACTAAAACAGAATTAATCTATGATAGCATTAACTGTTGGTTCAAGACATAATAATAGATGTGAACTACTTAATTGAAGTTCTTGAGATAACTACCATCAACGGTTGAAGATGATAAGGTGATATGCTTCATGATCTGTCATAATGGAGCAGATCTGTTCACTGTTTATCTTTCTCTGGATCTTCAGTTCCAGTTTATTTATTTATTTTAACACATAGATATTGGTACCAGGAGGCACCAAATACATATGCGCCACACAAATCTCATTCGATATGTGTGACGGCTGTGATACTGCCCGGGTTCCCAAACCGAAGCAGGTGGCTTTCTTAAGGAGCCACTCCTCGAGCCTTCGACCTGAAGGTCTGATCCACAAGGCAGTGGAGCATCGTAAGGAGATGCAGTTCCATGGTAGCCGGTGACCAATAATTGGTTCATACGCCATTTGTTCCCGCAAGATACTGGAGCCCATGTGCATCATTTGTTTGGAATCCGGTTAAAGCGCCGGACATTCGCTTTTCATCCTCTTAATTTCGTAAACAACACCCGTGGTGCGAGAAGGCAGTGAGTAGGACTTCCCTGGCAGAGGCTATATACGCGTGGCCATGTGAGAGCATTTCGAGAGGGAGGTTGAACTCTCCCCCCTCTCAGCCATACTAGGGCATTTGGATCCCAGTGTGTCATTAATTATACTTATTCTTTTTTTCGTAAAGTATGATTTGATTTCCTTACCTTTCTCATTATTGTTGTTACTATATTATTTCTAAAGTTCATATTACTGACTTAAGTCTGCTCAAGAAATTATACTGTAACCGACAAACTAAGTAAATACATAGCCTAATACTGTTTGTTCTGTTGTTATCTAGTCGGAAATAATGAGTAGGAAGCTGTAGAACCAAATGTTTTAGTTGAGACTACCGAGTGAATAATGTTCAGATTAGTAGGTGCATAGTACTAAATGAAAATGAAAAACAGACTGATGAACTAGTGAATCAATGCTAAATACTGTGTTGTCATTAATATCATATTATTATAGAAATTTTAGTATAACTAAATTTCAATCGACTTTTAGAAACGTTTCTGATAGTACCTACCAACGAATAAAAAGATTTCTAATAAATTATTAATTACTATGCATGCATTCTTGTAGTATATTTCTGATCTTCATTCCTATATAGTTCCAGAATTTGGTTAATTATATAATTATACAACTTGTTAATGGGCTACTTTTATGAGTCCATATAATTCTTTGAACCTTTAAACCACAAAGTTTCAAAGGACCAGTGGATTTCTTCAAAGTTTATCACACTGATGGATTCTCGCAAACTTGTCCCATCAGGTTCCGAACATGATGAAGAGCGACAACAAATCAGATCTAGGTTAAGAAAAAGTCTAAGAAACGACCGTGAGCAGTGGTGGGCAACGAAAGCAAAAGAGATGGAAAAGGCGGCGACTAAAGGGAACACAAGACAGCTTTACAGACTAATAAAAGAAACTGGAATTAATAAGTCAAGTGTAAGTGAGATTATATCAGAAAAAGATGATGCACTCATCTGCTCTCAGTCCAGGCGTTTAGAACGATGGGCTGAACATTTCAGAGAACAGTTCAGCTGGCCTTCAGCTACTCTACAACTACCCTCCATTCCCAGACAGCGTGAATGGAACATTGAAGTAGGTCCCCCAACTCTTGCTGAAGTTCAAAAGGCTATAGATAATCTGAAACGAGGAAGGGCTGCTGGTCCAGATGGACTGGCTCCAGAAGTCTTTAAGGATGGTGGTCCAATTTTAGCGGTTAGGTTGACTAATATTTTAGCTAAGATCTGGGAGTTAGACGTAATTCCATCTGACTGGTCACAATCACTTATCGTCCCAATATATAAGAAAGGGTCAAAATCATCCTGTGACAACCACAGAGGGATTAGTTTAACTAATATAATATCTAAAATACTAGCCTCAATAATAATCAGACGCCTAACTAATACTCGTGGACTGCAAGCACGAGAAAACCAAATTGGCTTCAGACCTGGTCGTGGCTGCATCGACCACATATTCACCATTCGTCAGGTTCTAGAACACAGGCATACTTATCGACGTCCGACAATGGTGGTCTTTCTTGACTTAAAAGCAGCATTTGACTCTGTAGACCGTGAGATTCTGTGGCAGTGCCTGTCATTGAAAGGCGTACCTCAGAAGTACATAAACCTTGTAAAGGCTCTTTACTCGAACACTACTAGTCGAGTGAGAGCTTATGGCGAACTGTCATCTAGTTTTGCAACCTCAAGTGGTGTCCGTCAAGGATGTCCACTTTCTCCATTTCTGTTTAACTTCATCATAGATCTACTGATGGACTGATCGACTGAGTTCTCGGGTATTGATCTCCTTCCAGGAGGTCCACTTATCGACTTAGAATACGCAGATGACATAGTCCTGTTTGGTGAAGACGCTGACAAAATGCAGAATCTTCTGGTAGCACTGAGCAACAATGCCAGGATGTTTGGAATGCGCTTCTCTCCCTCTAAATGCAAGTTGTTGCTTCAGGACTGGTCTGCGTTAACACCTGAACTAAGGATAGGGAGTGAAATGGTCGAACGCGTTGACAACTTCACTTATCTTGGAAGTCTGATCAGCCTTAATGGGTTGGTATCGGACGAAATCTCAGCACGGATTCGAAAAGCTCGTTTGGCTTTTGCCAACTTACGTCACCTGTGGCGAAGGCGAGATATCCGTCTATCAATAAAAGGACGAGTATAATGCGCGGCAGTCCGTTCTGTTTTAATTTACGGCAGCGAAACATGGCCATTAAGAGTAGAAGACACTTGTAAGCTATTAGTATTTGACCACAGATGCCTTAGAAATATTGCTGGCGTCTGTTGGGATCACTGGGTAAGTAATAGTGAGGTTGGACTCAGGGTATTAGGTAATGATGGTAAATCAGTTGATGAGGTTGTTAATCTTCATCGACTGTGATGGTTGGGCCACGTGTTACGTATGCCTGAACACCGATTACCACGACGTGCAATGCTAACGGGTGTTAGAGATGGTTGGAAGAGAATTAGGGGCGGCCAAACCAAAACGTGGCATCAGTGCTTGAAGTCACTAACTTCTAGTCTGAGCCATGTTGGTAGATGCAGACTACTTGGTTGGGGTCCGCGTGACTATCGTAACCAATGGTTGGAGACTCTTGGTGACATGGCTCAGAATCGATCACAATGGCGTCGGTGTATACACTCCCTGTCTTCCCTTAAACTAAGAGATTAAAATCACTTCATATTTTTCTTTCTACGAACCAATTCTTTCTGCTTGTACTATATCTGTATATGCAATCTTTCTCTTATATATTACCACCTTTCACCTAACCACTGTTCTGAATCTGGTGTTCATCTTATTGTGTTGATGCGGTATGGCAACCTGGACCGATGCACATATGTGCCTGGTCCTACGTTGTAGCTGACTGACTGGCTGACTATACAACCTAAATATTGCAGTTATACTGTTACTTTGAGTTTGTTTGACTTCTACTACTGATCAACTATATACATGCGCACTTCACAGAAGTCCCATACTAGGACAAAACGGCCGTTCAAGTTTTCCAATGGTGGTCTAATATTGATCGGTTTATGATCTCAATCTAAACTCATCAATCTCCACAACCCTATACGGTATTTACATTATTGTTTGGTCACATGTGTGAAAAGATTAAATACTGAGTGAATACCTATTTCTAGGAATATATATATATATATATATATATATATATATTAGTTGGTGTTTGCTACTTTAACTACACAACTTATGGATTACAGTAGTCAGTAGTTTACTGTAAGTAACGATAATTACCGAATGTTTTTGTACTACTAGTACTATTGTTATTATTACCGATGTTATTATTCGAAAGTAATCCGTTGTAAACTAAAAAAATGTTTCTTTTTGTTTTTCAAAACCGATTTTTTTCAGTTTTCAAGTTGTAAACTGGTTGTTTTATTAGAAGATAAGTTCTCTGAACATGATCATTCCGGAGATAATTTACAATGTCATAAGAATAAAGTTGAGGAGAGTTTAATTGAATTTCTAGAATCTACAAGAAAATTATATCGTGTAAGCTAATTTTTGTCGCGTTTTCTTTTTTATTTAAATTTTAACTTCATTTCATAAAAGTCTCTTTAACCATGATGAATTGGCGGCTGATTAAAATCTTAAAATTAACTTGATACAACTATAACGTGGTCAGATCATCCGTAGTTCAGCTGTACTTTTCATGCTTAAACGTCTGATGTGGTAACATTTTGTTCCGATCAGTTATGTCTCATATTTTTGAATTTTTAATTTCTCAATGGCTTTGTAAAGTAAGATAACTACACACTTGTGCCGGGTTATTTATTTTTGATGAGTGATTTTATTATAATTTCATGTGTTGTTCAAATTTTGTAGTTAATCTTATAGTAATCTTTTATTTCACTGTATATTTTGAACAATCTTACTTGGCTAATTGTGTATGCGTAATGAACATTTCATCATTCATATTTACATATTTAAGTTCGTTGAGTAACACATTTGTTTAGTAGAAGTTAATGTACACGCTAATGAGCCATAAATTCTCATGCGAGAACTATAAATTCTATTTAACCGCACACAAGTAAATGAAGTAGAGCTATAACTCATGGTCCTGTGAATTATCACGTGAAATAATCGCCTATCAGAACACTGACTTAAATGACCCTGTTCATGTGTTAAACCAATGACATGTCAACTGTGAATTCTTATTGGTCCTCGATATAGTAGCTCCTTACTTAGCCCTGCCCATTGAGTCCACTGTATGAATCGTATATTTACGACATACTCAGTTTATATACAAGCAGACTAGACTTCATAACACCATAAAATGTAAAAATAATTATTATACATGATCAAGCCAAAAATGGCTAAGTGTAAGATACCGTAACGGAAAAGTTAGGAATAAATTAAGAATGATAAATCGTATTCCACTAGCCAATAGGTCAAATGGAAGCTTATAATAAAAGAAATATGAATACACATATAATATAGTTACCAAATAGTTGTCCATTAGGAATACATGTAGTAATAGTCCATAAATAATTCCTAGCAGTCACCATTCATTTGTTCTTTGTCGGGATATAGCAAGTAGGATTCGAACCACTAATGTATCGCCTGAACGTGAAGTTCTCTAAACATCAAGCCCCAGCTCCATGTATTCAGTCCTAGATAATTAACTAAATGGATACTAAATCTGTAACTCTTTTTGTCTATACAAATCTAATTATTGTTACTGGATATATATCACAATAGTAGGAGAATTCTCTATTCACATTAAATAATCTGTGCTTAGACAAGTTTTATGTGTTATACATCTTATTTACACTGTTGTAATTATATAAAGTATACTTACATTCAATTGTATTACCAAGGATATAGACAACTTAATGCTGATGAGATGTATCATTTTGTTTCAACATTATCGGTTGGGTTTTTTTCCAACTATTTAATTAAATTTTACTATTTTTAGTATTGAATACTACCTCCGCCCTCAATATAATTTGTTTACTATAAAATCGGTTTTTCGAACTTTTTCTTATAATTAAAATTCAGTTTTCATTATATATATAGACTAATTTATTTGACTTTCATGGGTGTGACATGTTCCATGTTTGCTTTTTTGGAATAAATAATTGTATTCAAACAAATGTTTTGTTTATTTAATAAAGTCACCATAGTAACTAGAAACAATTAGTAATTGAAGTATCAGTCCATTTGGATCTTCAAATATATATATATATATACTTCTGTCATTTATACTCTTATCATAATTAGAGCCTAAGTACAGTATACACATCCGCTTATACATAAATATATATTTCCTTAAATAAAATGGGGCTTTACTCTAGGTTAATTATCAAACTATCAAATTATTGATTCGTGTTATTGGTACACTATTTCCATTCTATGTAAAAGAGTGAATATGGTCACTGTTATTATTCATATAGTCTGAAGTCTCAATATAAATGAATGAGTGATAGATTTAATGAAAAATCAGGTCTACAGCTAGTAGATACAATGATATGTAGTACACAACAATAATTTTAACAGTGATAAGTTCACATGATTAAAAAGACAGAAAAAGAAACCTTGTGATTAAGAACAATGGAGCAAGTAACATTATGGTACATTTGATACTTTTAATATTATAGTATTTAATTAAAATAAGTATGAACTTTATTAAATTACAAGTGTTACGGTAATAGTGAAGTATGTAACGTCACAATCATAAAAGTCGTAATAACAACGTTAACAGATCAACTCAAAAATCCTGAGTTTTGAAGTCATATATAAACACTGGTTGGAATTTGTATACTTAAATAAAACAAATACCCAATGCTTTTTGCTTTTCAATAAATTTCTAACAAAAGTTCAACTTTAATGTATAAATTCAAAACAAGTCAACTTAATGACAAAAGCTTTCTAAGTTAATACTCTTGCATGAGTACACATTCTGTAAGGCTTTGTCTTTTCCTTTTTAAATTACTACAATATATGTAATTAACGCGTTTTTGTTTTAATTCAAAATTTTATAGATACCTTGTTCACAGAATGAAGACGAAATTGCTTATCAATTACATAATTTGTTTACATAGCCTGTAATCTTCACTAAAAGTTTCTTATTGTTCTTTTTTTATCTCTTCAATATTCAATGTTTTGAACGTTGGAAGTTTCATCTTTACAGCTTTAAACAAATTATCCTTATAGAATGTATTTACTTCTTAAAGAACGATAATTTGTTATACTTTATTTTTTAGAAAATAACCAGTTTATTCGTTTCACATTAAGTAATTGAACGATATGTATAAGTAAGTCTGTCACCCTCATGAAGGGGTGGTATATAGTTTGTAAAACTACAACCAGTATGAACTACATTCTAACTATTAAAATAATAATTTACCAGAAATAGTGTCGTCTGCTCTGTTTTGTTCGTTTTTTTTCAATATTGTTTCTCATTTTATCTAAATTAAATTTGTTTTTGTCCAGAAAAAAGATTCTACTCTCTTTTATTTTAGACACTTAATACTATGAATTTAAAAAAAGGTGGAACTTGAGTTTATGTGATTCAATAATTGGTCACATCTATTACCTGATCAAACAATTTATACGATTTAAATAATCTGAATAGTAAAACTAACATTATATATCTGTGACGACGTTCATTTTCTACGATAGGAGACCAAATGAATTGTTATTTCGTTCGAAAGATATGATTAACTGAGGAAATCAATCAGTATTGTGTCTTTTTCACACCAAATCTTAGCTTGCATAAAAACATTATGAATCATTAATTGAATTAAACTGAATTTCGTTGTTAATCGTAAAACATAGTTCTTATACCTTTTTTAAAATTACAGTTGATGTACAGAATGTAGTATTTTCACTTATATAAACAAATAAGCATATATGTTTGTGGTGTATGCTACTTATGTTGATAGAGATAAGTAGTATATAACACCAGTCGAAAGTGGAATGCATGCCAGCAGAATATTGTGAAGATTCGATTAAAAAGAACACAAAATTATTGTAATAACAACAGAATTGAAAGAACCAAAAAGCATGGAAATGACAACTGATAGATGTGCAAATCATGTTCTTATGTATGGTTTCCATATTTCAAGAAAGTACTCTGCAATTTCGCACTAAAAAACAAATGGTTTTCCGTAACTGAGTGCTAGATCACCACGTGTGAACCAAAATTAGCCTTCGATATTCTCTAACCAGTTAACATTTAATTTTTGTGGTTTTAATAATTAAGTCAATGAGTTGCGTAGACGAGTTACCTTTTTCATCCTGTTTTTTGTTCTGCATTTGATAACGACATAACATATGTGCCCTAAGCTGTCAGACAAAGCTTGTCATTTATGGACAATTATCCACCACATAGCACGGAACATGCTGCAGTGTTTTGTGCTCTGTGATATTCTATCCTCTATCGATGCGTTGAGAAGTATTTGACCTAAGCTGATTATCTATTGTGAAAGATGTACAAAACGACATAACCAAATGTTCACCCGTATGGATGCTTGAACTAACACCTTCTGCTGAATCAATATTTCTCATCTCAATGATGAAAATTTGTTATATTTTGACTTCCGCGCATTTCAAAGTGTCAGCTCATATGTTATGTGTGGTATTTATACGAAATAACAATGCCTTTTTACTTGATTGTGCGCTGATTACGAATTCCATATACGATGCGTTTATTTCTGCTTATCCAGTTCTACCTACCTCAAATTACATTACTTAAGGAATTCCTAATTAGCAAAATAATTCGAATACTCACTGTTATCATATTATGGTAAGTATTTGTAGTCTATTTTAAAATGCTCCATTGTGAGATTATTATATCATCTTTAATCTTGTCTTTCAAGCCAACTAAATACGGAATAATTTTATTGTCATTGTTAAGAAAATTCCCACTGACGTATGTTCAGTATCGCCTTGGGCAATTTAACAAGCATCAAATGCTATTTGTCACGCGAGTTAATGTAAATATTTTCTAATCACTTAAAAGTGTTAAATGATGCACTAAGGTTGGATTCGAGCGTGTTTTACCTTGCAAGTTTTTGTAATTTCATTCATTTTAAAGAGTACTTTTTTCGTAAAGTACATTAAAAAACTCAACTAAAGCTGGTTATCTGGTATGGAAATGATGTAGTTTAGAAAAGATTTTCGTAATTACTGTTCAGTTAGCACTATCAGACTGTGACAGTAACTGTTCATGTTTGTCAATACTGTTAAGAATTATAATGAAAAATGTTCGTAAAATGCGGTTATTCAGGACAGTCTTTGTAAAATTTAGATCGGACACATCGTTCATCTTGTAGCGGTAAATAAATCCCCAAAACAAAAAGCTCTATAAGTTTTCGACATTGGATGCTGACCATATGTTTTAGTGGACTCATCTAGCTGAAGGCGCTCGGTCATGCATCCGCACCAGATCACGTGTGGTAACGCTGTGCTCAACATCTTTCGTAATCGCTAGCCAGATTAGATCAGAGTATTCCGATATATTGGTTATCGCCAAATACACTCTCCCGATCTTCTCGACTCTGTCTTTTGATTTCTCTCGGTGGGAGCAAATCATATTAGAAGGTGTTACTGGTAGAAGCGTTGTCAAACACTTAATACCTGCATCATCTTCATGGGTGAGACCGCCGTGATCTGGTACACCTAATTGCAACTGTGAGTCTGTCCCTTTTTGGGATTTTTCATCTATCATTGCCTTATTTTGTTGTTTTTTAAACATTATGATCTTCTTCTTCGTGTTTTTTCTTGGATATATCTATATATATTTCCCTCGTTCATTATCGTACTTCATATTTCATCATGACTAAACAGACACCCAAAATACTAAAGCTTAAGCCTTTGTCTCCGCCTTCGTTTCAACTGATGCCCTTCTGGCCCAACATTATCGAAGCCTGGTTCTGCTACGCAGAAGCCGACTTCTCCGGACACGGTGTGAACAACATACGTGCACGATTCCTCGCAGTAGTCAAGGCACTACCGCGCGAATTCAACAGGTACGTAACACCTAGTATGTTTACTAGTGATGTTTCCGAACCTTACGAAATCTTGAAACGTTCGATTCTTAAACGAGGAGACCTAACCGATCGACAAAGGTTAGATCAACTCTTTAATAACATAGACTTGCAGCACGGTTCTGCGACGGACATATTGCAAAGAATGAGAGAAGTGTTAGGCCTAAGAACTTTCGACGAAGGCCTATTTAAACAACTTTTCTTGACTAAACTTCCTCAACAGGTGCAAGCGGTTCTGGTCTCGTTTCAGAACAACGCCCAAGACGAGTTGGCTGCATCTGCCGATCATATGTTGTTGCAGATGTTTCTATGCCAATCACTGGTATATATCTTCTACAACACCATAATCTAATAATCGATAAGCGCAAACGGAGGCTAGTAGACGGAAACACTAATTTACCCGTTTGCGTAACTTCTTTTTCCGGTTGCAGATTATCCCCAGTCACAATTAAGCATACGATAGACCCACTTTATCAACCACTACTTGATAAGTATCCTGGCATTCATCAAACGCAACTAAAATTACCGTGTGTAACCAACAACGTTACACATCACATCACGAATACTGGAACACCTGTATTCTCTAAAGCACGACGACTAGCTCCTTAAAAGCTAAGGTTAGCGAAAAACGAATTCGATCACATGATAGACTTAGGAATAATACGACCATCAAACAGCCCATATGTATCTCCGTTGCACATTGTCCCTAAAAAGGACAGAAACGATTGGCGTCCAACCGGCGACTGAATGCAAAAACCCTTCCCGATCGTTACCCGTTACCTCAAATTCACGATTTGACAGCTACCTTGAAAGGTACAACTGTTTTTTCGAAAATCGACTTGGTTAAAGCGTATAAACAAATTCCCATGGCCACAGACGACATACCGAAAACAGCTATCATTACTCCCTTCGGACTCTATGAATTTTTGCGAATGCCTTTCGGTCTAAGAAAACGCTGCGCAAACATTCCGAAGATTCATAGACGACGTTTTTCGAGGTCTCAACTTCGTACACGAGTATGTTGATGACTGCCTAATCGCAAGTCCGGACAGAGAATCACATCTCAAGCATCTGGATCTTGTTTTCGATCGACTACAAAAACATGGCATTACTGTAAACATTCAGAAATGCCAATTCGGAACCGACTCATTAAACTTCCTAGAACACACTATCGATGCTCAAGGCATTCGACCCCTTAAGACCAAAGTGGCGGCAATTCTGGATTACCCAGAACTGACCACGATCAAGCAACTACGAAAGTTTAACGGCCTTGTAAGTTTCTAGAGAGGATTCGTACCTCAATGCGCTTTACTTATGAAACCTTTAACCGACCAACTTCGAGGAAATGAGAAATCTATTAATTTGGACGTCAACGCACGAAAAGCATTCTCCACAATTAAGGAACTCATCGCTAAAACAACGATGCTTGCACATAAGGACACTCGAGCACCCGTTAGTATCGCAGTAGACGCATCCGACTCAGCAATCGGAGGAGTCTTACAACAATGGGTTAACAACTCCTGGCAACCATTGGCATTCTAATAATAATAATTTATTCTTAAATAACAGTTTGTTACATGAGGCATGCCAGTTTACAGGCAAGATCAAATTGATACAAATGATACAATATTCACTGCAGTAAACTACATAGCTGGGTTGATAATTTATAAGTTATGAATATAGATGGTTTTAATTAGTACCACAGTTTGCGCGCTTCATGAAAGTTGCGTTTCAAATGTGCGACTGAATGTCAAGGATAGGTCCATTGAAGGTGGGAGCTTCTAAATGTCGCAACCTTATGTCCCTTTGGAATGTCCAAGGCTTTGAGGATGGTGAAGGATGAAATCTTTCGTTCCATATCACAAAGGGGCTGAAAGAGGGAGCAAGTAAAAGAAAGTACGAGAGGCAGAGTAGCCAATATTCATGAAGGAATGTTCAAGGTATGATTTCTCAGTCTAATTTTCTTTTATTAAGGTATTTGTTAAGAAAGAGTATTTTAATAAGTTGAAGAAAATGAGTGTTTACAAGGTGTGAGTGAACATACAACTGACAAATGGAGGCAATTCGGAAAGGAGCTGAGAGTATGGGATTATGTGAGGTTATAAAATAAAATATAGTTCTAGAAACATTATTGTGATATACAGTTGGCTATCTTCCTTTTATTATCGAAGCTATAAGAGCCCCTTTCGTTTTTTTCGATTATTTTTTTTCCAGGTATTAGAGGGTCTTGAGTAGGCTTCGTATATTTGCGAATTGTCTGGTTTGCTTGTAATGGGATTTCTGGGTAGGAAGTGACACCAATTCAACGTTCGTAACACGATTTAAAGTGGTATTTTGCGTGATATGTCAGCATCAATACCATAAGTTCGTGACATCCCACTAAATCATAAGGAGCCGTAATTAATCAAAATGTTCTGCCCTACAGACATGGGTGGGTTGAATTTATCTCCCCACCATCATGTTTGATGGTCAGTAACGCTACCCTCCCTCCTTTTGTGGTGTTAGGCTCTCTTACGTTCGTGGTAAGTATGAATACTGCTTTAATCAAAGCCCATAGTTGGAATACACTGTCTCTACTAGGTCCATGTTACAAGCAAATCAGATAATTGAAAAGTCTGTTTTATGGGTTAGATGTCCATATAGTATATCACACTGCTATGAAAATGACTAATGGTTTCAAGAAGTAAGGACTAATAGCAAATTAAAAGATATGAGAGGGTATAAAATTGTAAAAAAAAGATTTCATGGTAAGACAAATAAAACATTGAGAAACCCACAAGACTTTGTGGCCAAATTTTGAGCTTTGTATGATCGGCCTATGTAGATCAGCATCCATAAGATTGAGCTATCTGTATACTTGCAGTAGAAAAAAAGCATGACTTTTAGGAAGAGTAATGTACATTTAACCTGTAGAGATTCGGGAACTGAAAGCTAGGTTTAGGAGCATAAAGTCATGATTAATAAACAAGGAATAATAGGAAAGGATAAGCCATATATTCTGTGATTTGGTTATATTCATATTAGTAACAGTCGGACTTGTTATAATTTTGTTCTTTCTAGATACTAGGCGGTCCGTAATAAAGTCCCTTATTGGTGGGCGGGAGTTCAAGGAAATGTTGAAGCTCTTTGGAGTCTAGAAATAGGGTTATTAGCTTTTTGAATCTAGTAAACGTATCACAGTTACGGATAGGCATTGTTAGCCTGTTCCACAATAAACTATACCGTACTGTAAAAAACTTACAACGCATTCGCTTTCGGTGTTTTACGGTAAGTAGTGTATATGCGTTGTTTCTAAGTCTATAGGCTGGTTCGTGGGTGATAGTCGGGCAGGAGGTTAGAAAGGAGAGCCCATATATTGCTTTGTAGAGAAATATTAAATTGTTCTTTAGCCTACGGTGCCATAAATGTTCTAAAGATAGATGCTTACATCTATCTGTGTAATCGAGATTCGAGTTACATCCCAGTAGTTGACGTGTGAAACGTCTTTGAACATCTTCTACTCTTATCTTGTCTGTGGTATTTATATTAGTGAAGGCAAAAGAGCAGTATTCAAGGGAGGGTCGTACACATATTTTGTAGAGAGTAAGTTTACCCTCTGTTGTGAAAAAGTTTTTCATTATAAAACCAATTAGCCGTCTAGATTTAGAAATAATAAAGGAGGCATGTTCTTCAAAGTTCAGGCTTCCTGTGTAATTAATTCCTAAATCGCGTACTGATTCGAGTGTTTGGACTCTACGTTCATTTAAGTGAAGTTGCGGTTTATAGGGATGCTTTCCAAAGTGCATGATCCCGCACTTGTTGAGGTTAAATGGTAATTGCCATTTTTCACTCCAGTTAGTTAAGTTATTGAGGTCATTTTGAATCTGGGATACACTTTCGCTTAGTGTCTCAAGCTTATAGCTGTATACTATTTTGAGATCATCAGCATATAAGTATGGTTTCCCAAATTCTATGGTGTCACATATATCGTTTATATACATAAGAAACAAAAGTAGACCTAATACGCTTCTCTGGATGACTCCACTGGTGATTGGTCTAGGGGACGAGAGACAGTCATTGTATTTTACGATCTGTTTACGTTCTGTTAAGAACGAAGCAAACCATGAGTACAGTGGGTTGTGTGTTCCGAAGGATTTTAGTTTGACGAGTAGCCTTTTGTGTGGGACCTTATCAAAGGCTTTCTTAAAGTCTAGGAATAAGACTGATACAAGGAGTCCGCTGTCTCGTGTCAGAGTTATATCATTCAGGTAGTCTACTAGGCATGTATCGCATGATCTGGACCTAAGATATCCATGCTGGGAGGTCGAGATGAGATTACTAGTTAGTAGATGTTGGACTACAGCCGCCTTAACTACTTTTTCCATCACTCTGGATACCACTGAAGTTATGTTTATAGGCCGGTAATTTTCAACGTTTGCTTCAGGTCCTGTTTTAATTTTGGGGATGATATGTGTAGTTTTCCAGGCTGAAGGGTAACACGCTGAAGAGAGTGATATCGCGAATAGTTTGAGAAGCGAAACACACATATCATCACCACGTTTTAGCATGTTAGATGGAATACCATCTGGTCCATCAGTGTAGGAGTGTTTCAATGTACTGATTACCTTGGAGATATTTTGTACATTGAATTCTATATTATTAATTTCACAGGGAGTTACTGGAATTGGTTCTGAATCATTAAATGGTTTTTCGTTAGTTAGTGAGAAACAAAAATGTTCACTAAATAATTCTGTGACAAGTTTGGGATCTTCGTGTACTTCTTTGCCTCTAATGAATATACTACCTCTCGATTTAGAGCGTTTAAGTTTATTTTGGAGTAGTATGGTGAATGCAGAGGAGTTATTATTAAGTTCAACTGCACGTTGTTCCTGTGCGATTGCTTTTTGTTTACTTATTGTCCCTGTTCTGACAAGTATTTCTGTCATCGTTATTAAGGAGGAAAAGTCATTTAAGTTGTGGAATCGAGTACAATGTCTTTGGAGACTTCTTCTTGTACTGATCGGTATAAAAAATCTTTGGAGAACGTAGGTTTACAATATTCTAAAGGTGCGATGTTGTTGATGATACTTTTGATATTTCGATAAAATATATTGGTTAATGTGTCGGTATTGTTTGAGATAAAGAAGGTTCTCCAATCAGTGCTTCTTAGGTAATTGTGGAAGTTATTCCAATCAACCTTGCGATAGTTTCTACGAAGTGTTACCGTTTTACATCTATCGGTTGTGGTTTTTACATTAAGGCTGCATATGACAATGTTATGATCACTACCTGGGAACGTTTTTCAAATATACAAAGTATTGAAGATGAGGCCACTGGTAAAGACTAAGTCTAAGATGTTTTGATGTCTGGTAGGGCTATCGACATACTGAGTCCATTGTCCAAGCTCTAGACATTCAATCAATGATTCATAACGTCTCGGCGCTTTGACTGGCAGCCAAGAAATTTCGGGCATATTGAAGTCACCACAAATGAGCTTGCCTGTAAATAAAAGGAATGAAGCTAGTGTGAATAGCTCCGATAATACTGCTGTTTCATCTAATGATGTGTTAGGTTGACGGTAAACACAGCCGAGCAGTAAGGTAACGGAATTCGACGGCTTAAATACAATCCACGCAGAATCCTTCAGTTTGTTTAGTTCAGGCATATCACATAGTAATGAGTTTAGGCTAGAGTGAGCGTAAATAAGGCATCCTCCGCCTCGTCCATTCAATCTGTCGCTTCTATATAGGAAATAGTTATCAAGAGATATACTTCGGTCGGAAATATTACTGTTAGTCCATGTTTCAGATATGGATACAAACAGGGCTAAATCCGTCTTTTTGTTGCAGATCGGTCGAGCGCTGGTAAGACATATTAAGCAAGTGGCCTACTAAGTTAAAATGGGTCAGGGTATCGCGGATAAAGTAGTCGTAACCCTGACGGGTGTAAGGTGAGTGAGGGATTGAATGATCTTCATTAGCACGGTATTTTGATAGCTAGACTTAGTGGCAGATGTGTAGTGACTTACTTTTGTCACGAGAACACGACTGGTTTAATAAAAACAATCATTATTACAACCAATTGTACCAGTGATCGTTTTAATGTGCTTTTGTTTGACTGTGCTAATGACAGCTATATCGTGCTTCCATTCTTGTTCTTACACTTCGATTGTAACTTCGCGCGAATTCGGTTACCTTCTGTAACCAAGCTTGTATCCTGGCACGATCTCGGTATCCTTTCGATGCCACGAGATCGCCAGCAAATAAACATCGACTTGGTCCATTAATTGCCTTCTGATATTTAAATTCTCGGGGATTTTATGGAGTCATTTGGGAACGAGCTTCTTGGTAGCGGTATTCATAGTCAATCTCCACTTGACACCACGCTACAATTGGTGATCCTAAAGTTTGGAACACGCGACAACTGTTGAAACGAATTCTGGAACACGCCTAAACCCCTGGTCAAACCTTCCAAAGAAGCCAATTTGGTGAGTCTATTGTTTATCTATCCACGTCTCTCGTATATTTTCATATTATGTTTTAATATATAATATACTCGACATGACGGATAACGATAAGAATAGTATTAATATAATAGACTCCCACGTATGTATACCGAATCCTTGTCACTTTTTATTCGCGTGACGATAAATCCCACGCTTTATTCGAGAAATTTAACCCTATTAACGATTCTCCTCTTTAACCCGGCTGCTTGGTACGGAATGCATACGCATATCCGCCTACCACCCAGCACCAAACGGTTAAGTTGAACGGTTTCACTGCCAACTTAGAAGTGCTCTACGAGCACACGAAAACGGCAACTGGCACGAAACCTTACCGCTCGTTCTTTTAGGGGTCAGAACGAGCTTAAAGGCAGATATCCAATGTTCCGCCGCTGAACTTGTATACGGCACGACATTGCATCTGCCCGGAGAATTCTTCACACCACGGAGCAGACCTAATTTCGGTAAGTCAGACTACGTCCATCGATTGTCTGCATTTATGCGAACGCTGTCTCCGGTGTCAACTCGAATACAACATCGACAGGTTGCTCTCCCTCGAGAGTTATCTACCTGTACACGTGTTTTCATACGAGTAAATTCGGCACACAAACCTTGGCAACAACCTTACGAAGGCTCTTTTCACGTTAACGCTCGTCACGAAAAGACCTTCAAGGTTGATCGATATGGGCGCGTCGAGATCGTCAGCATTGATCGTCTCAAACCAGCACACGTCAATGACAGCGCCCTATCTGATAACCTCAGATTCAATGCTAGACCTATCAAACCTACTAGCGGGATCCTCAAACCATCTTCAGGTTCCACGCTAGATACACCTGAGACCTCATTCTCACGTCCCAGTCAACAGCATGCGTCATCTGCACCGTCTACGGACGAGACGACAGTCTCGCGTTCAGATCAGCAGACCACGCCGCCCTTGACTTCGGATGAGAATGCAGGCTCACGCGACGCGAACGAGACTGCCGTCTCACATTCCGGTCGCCGACTACGGTTACCCGTACGCTTTCGTGACTAGTAGCACAGTGAACAACCGATACGGTGTAGGATTATTCCTATACTACACGCATGCTACACTCTTCTTTGTTTGATTTTCTTTTTGTTTCCTGAGCCCACGCCTTCGACCATCTCAGTTTGGTTCCGTCGACTTCAGTCAACTTTGGCGAAAGCTGGACTGGCCACCCACGCTCTTATCAACGCACTCAGTCGATATATTGGTTTGAATGTTTGGCATACGCTTGGTCTCGAACTTGGTCGTTGCGGTCGCTTCTGGTCTTTCGGCTCAACGTGGTTTAGTCCTACGCCTGCAGCGTTTCTGGTCCGCATTCCCTACGAACGCCATCTTCAGATTCTGGATACAAACCACTCGGGTAGCATGCCAACTCAAGCACCAAGTACAGCACGTCACTCCTGGTACCGTTCTCCGAAAATGACCTTCGTTGGCAACTCGACGATCAACGATCGCTTTCCTGTTCGCCAATCCGTTCGTCCTACAATCGCTCGTCAGCCGATCAGTCCCACGAGTTAAACCGCTATTTATCGAAAGTGTAAACTTTTTCTAGCGAGGGGCCCCTGTAGTGACTCACTTTTGTCACGAGAACACGACTGGTTTAATAAAAACAATCATTATTACAACCAATTGTACCAGTGATCGTTTTAATGTGCTTTTGTTTGACTGTGCTAATGACAGCTATATCGTGCTTCCATTCTTGTTCTTACACTTCGATTGTAACTTCGCGCGAATTCGGTTACCTTCTGTAACCAAGCTTGTATCCTGGCACGATCTCGGTATCCTTTCGATGCCACGAGATCGCCAGCAAATAAACATCGACTTGGTCCATTAATTGCCTTCTGATATTTAAATTCTCGGGGATTTTATGGAGTCATTTGGGAACGAGCTTCTTGGTAGCGGTATTCATAGTCAATCTCCGCTTGACACCACGCTACAGATGTATCAAATCGGTTAGTGAAGTTGATTGGGGAGTTTACCCAGGAGGAAAGGGTGGGAGTACTCTCTGATGGAAACTGTACGGAGGAAACAAATTTATGTTTTGCATGTGGTTTGAAATAACATGGGCTATATGCTTCAACAGAGGTGTCATTAGGGGTCTAATTCCAAAAAAATCTTGTACAGGGCTACTGTAAAGTGTATGGTTATTTACAAAGTAGTGTTGATGGTTAGACTCGTAGCCTATGTCATGGCTATTTACGTTAGCGTGAGAGGGGTCTGCCACGCGTAACTGTGAGGAGTTGCGACTGTTATTATATATGGGTACTAATGGGTGTGAAAAGTTTTCTTTTTGAGGGTAATTACAGTTGCGATCCTGGGGAATGTAGGTAGGGTGTGGAGTGAGAAACTTGATATTACCATTCTTATTTATGGTTTTAGGCTTCAGGGGGTGGTTTGGGTGGGCAGTTCTCTGGTAGTTTCGTTAGTCTCCGTGTAAGAAGGCTTGCTACGCTGAAGCCCACCACCCATTTTGCAACTTAGAGGTGTTGAAAGCAAGTTATACGATAGCAGCGGGGAGAACCTGTTCACTGTTCTTGGGATACCTATAGGACAGTTGGGTTCAATCTTACGTGTTTCCCTCTTCGGTATCGTGAATTTTGTCATAACACCCTTTATTTTCAGAGCTGGAGTCTTTCGTTGTCTCTGTGAGATGAACTTAGGTTCATTCGAGTCTACTTGTGAAATATCTTTAAGAGGACAAGTTTTCAAGTGTATAGGTTTAGTTGGATGTGTACTGTTACACGACTCACATTTTAGTACATTACTGAACGAACAGCTGGGATTAGTCATGTCGTTATTTTTTTTATGTCAGTTGGGGTTCGTATCTTATCCAAAGGTTTCTGATCTGTAAACTCATCTAGATCAACAGAGTGATCAGCCGTATGTGGAGTGGTGTTATGCTTATTGTTCGTGTGTTTTAAACTATTTGATGTGTTGCAAACTGTCTGTGGCTGATTATTAACTGTAACACTCCCATTCAATTCTATCGCTCCACGTCTTCTTACACGACGTTGGCAGGGCGTAAGGTCTGGAGTGACTTTTATATTCTTTTATGGAATTAGTGAGCTAATATTTTCGCTCAAATCGATAAATTGCTTGGCATCGTTACAACAGCCAAACATAAACAAAAGGAGCAAATCGATCTGTCTGACTTTTTTCTAAGGCGGATGACTTTGCAGTTAACATTCGACATACCGCATGCTCTAAGGCAAATAGCTCTTAACTTAGATGGGTGTGTGCGGTCCGGGAGGTTATACACAACTGCATCGAAGGAGGATATCACTCTCTTCGTCACTCCTTCAGCCACAAACTCCAAAATACACTCAGCTTTAGTGAGTTGCTCAAGATTTCTGTCTGTGTCAAGGCCCCATATATGAGTGAGGGGTGCTAATTGCTCAAGTTTGCCGTTAATTTCGGATAGAGAGCTTTGTAGCTGTTGGATGTCATTACTATATCTATCAGTATTTTGGTGTGTATGAGGTGGACCATTGGACTCTTTAGTTTTTAAAATTTTAGATTCAGACCTTGGTAGCACATACTGTCTAGTAGACTGTGCTGACTTTTCGATGCACGTAGGTATAGTGTCTTGTATATATATATATACTGCACGTTGAGATAGAGGGGCTGCGACATGGAGAATCTGGTGATGATAGAGACATCTGTGTACAGTACACATATTTTTCAGTAGTTAAAGGTTCGACATTGTCAAGCACTGAGTCGTCAGTTGCAGGGGTTGCATATTTGGACCTTTTATTTGGCTTAGAAGTTGGTGAAATATTTCTTTTACTGGAGTTATTGGACATGTAGTGACTCACATTTATCACGAGAACACGACTGGTTTAATAAAAACAATTATTATTATAACCAATTGTACCAGTGATCGTTTTAATGTGCTTTTGTTTAACTGTGCTAAAAATCATCCATTATTCACACACTTTGATTGTGACTTCGCGCGAATTCGGTTACCTTCTGTAACCAAGCTTGTATCCTGGCACGATCTCGGTATCCTTTCGATACCACGAGATCGCCAGCAAATATATCTCGACTTGGTCCATTAACTGCCTTCTGATATTTGGCTTCTCGGGGATTTTATGGAGTCATTTGGCACGAGTTTCTTGGTAGCGGTGTTCATAGTCAATCTCCACTCGACACCACGCTACAGACACGATATGAAAATAAGTGAGCGCAGTGCTCGTTAAATTAAATTATAATATCTGAGTATTAGTTGTTATTAAGTATTAACCTGGTTAATACTAGGATTATAGACTATGAGTATATAATAAGTTCCAGATCTATTTACGACTTAAGTCCGCAATAAGTATGCTTATTGCGGACTTAAGTCGTTACAATACGAACTGGTAATTGTTCGTCGAATAAAAATAAGTTTTATTCCTTATTTTTCGTTGTAAGATGTACTAGATGTACAGGATAGGATGACAATCACACTATAATATACCTTACAAAAGAGCACGTCGTAGAATTCCTAAACCACGTGAAAAAATGTTACCATTCTCAAAGTTCGCGGTTGCTAGACACCGAATCGAGGTACAGCACATTGTGTAGGGAACTCTTAGCTATGTATTGTGCTGTACGAAATTTTCAACACCACATCAATGGTCGTGAATTCACTCTTTTCACTGACTATAAACCACTCACATTCTCTCTAAGCTCTACTTCAGACAAGTACTCTCCCCGTGAGTCTCGACAACTGGACTACATTTCGCAGTTTACTTCAGACATTCAACACATCTCTGGAGCAAACAATGTAGTTGCAGACGCCTTATCTAGCATAACTTCCTTGAACAGTTTTCAAGGAATCGACCTTCTGAAACTCGCTGGGCTTCAAAAAGAAGACACTGGTCTTCAGCACGAGTTATCGTCTACAACCCTTAAACTACGCATTAGACAGATGGGAACATGTAAGGAAACCTTACTTCGTGACACATCTACAGGTAGGGATCGCCCAATCGTCCCGAAACATTATCGACGCATGTCTTCAATGCGTTGCACAAACTTTCTCATCCAGTTGTTTTTGCAACCATCAAGCTTATAGCAGAACGTTTTCGCTGGTCTAGTATGAATAAAGACGTGAGTAAGTGGGCACGCTACTGTGTAAGCTGCCAAAAATCTAAGGTCATCAGACACAATAAATGTCCCTTAGGCTCATTTAAAACTCATGATGCTCGTTTCGACCATGTTTATCTGGATTTGGTAGGACCTTTACCGGATTCAAATGGATACTCTTTCCTCTTAACCTGCGTAGACCGTATCACTCGATGGCCAGAAGCAGTACCTATCAAGGACATCACTGCTGAAACAATGGCCTGCACCTTCGTCGAACGATGGGTAGCAAACTTCGGTTGCCCTTCAACCATCACTACAGACGGCGGACGTCAGTTTGAGTCTGAACTTTTCCGTCGTCTGACCACACTATTAGGAAGTACTCGCTTCCGAACAACCGCCTACCACCCGCAAACGGGTTGGTATAACGTTTTCACCGACAACTAAAAGCTTCACTATCAGCTGCAAACCTTTCACAATGGACCGACGCTCTTCCACTCGTCTTACTAGGTATCCACAATGTAGTGAAAGCTGACATTGAATATTTCGTGCCTATAGATAACCCTCGTGTTATTGATAGAAAAAGCCAGACAAAAAGTGAATATTTCTTTATTTCGATCTTAGCGCAGCAACAGTGGAGCGTGGGATTATCTGTTCAGACAAACAAAGGCTTTCAGCATTCAATATAAGATAATAAGGAATATAAGGCTTATACAAAATAAGGAAGTGAATGAATACCTAAACAATACTGTTTTGGCATATGCTTGGTTGTTTGGGGTCAACTCTTAACCAACCAACCTATGCTGTTACATTAGCTTCCCCCTAGAATCGACTTCCGTAGGAACGTCGGTTCGATTAACCTATCTATCAAAAACACCTTAGTTCTATTTCTCATCTCAAGGGAAAATTATCAACTCACTCAATGTTTGACTTACAATAAGTGGCAACTAACGCTGTCAACGGTAGTCCATGGATGTCTCTTCATTTACTAGCTTGTCATCTTATTTTGTAGCATGTGATTTCTTCTACAACTATAGCTGACGGTTTACTGCGTGCTTTCATGAGAAAGAGTGTTAAACTGTGGAATAAGAATATCTGAGGAAGTGCCGCGAGCGGGCTACCCAACACCACGTTGGTGAGGTACGATTTTTCCATGCTCAGACCGGCTATCAGGTGTTTACTCACCTGCCTCTTGAGTCGCCCTCAAGTAAAAAGTAAAGAAGAATCTACTTCAAAGGTAATGGTGAAAACCAATCAAACCTAAAGAACTGCTCCACTGCCTGCATCAAAATAATAAGATACAAAATGGAAATACATAAACATAATTGATAATTGTTCGGTTCCACGTAAGTGATTGGCCTCCAGAACGGATTGGTATTCTGGAAGAAAATAGACATAGTGTAGCTATCTTGTGTACGGAAAGGTATGAAACAAAAAAGTCTTTTTATAATGTATATATGTAAAAGTGTAAACTTGCTAGAAGTTGGACGGGTGATCTTATCCGCAACGCAACCATGTAAACTTAATGTACCGGTCATCTGTGCGTTCAAATAACCACAGGTTTTGACATTTCATAATGTATTTTTAATTAAATAACTAGATTATATAGCTAATTTTGATCTTTTTTTATATTTTTATTCGCCACGTTTGACTGCGTTACACTGCACTTCCATTGCATGCTGGGATGATATCTCAAGTCATAGTGAGTTTATTCACATAGTTGATTGTGTCCATATAGACTGTCAGTGCATGATTTTACTGTAGAAAGGTTTATTGTACTATAAACTATGTTTTTATGAACAACTGCCTGTTGTTTTCAGTCGGAAAGCAATATATATATTCTTTGTCTTCTGTTCGGCAAGTTCAATTGGCCTATATTTCGTGTTTTTGTTTTATCGTCTTAATTATGTCCATTTAACTACTTTAAGCAATATGCCTGTGCAAATGAAACAATAACTATGACACTTGCTTAGTTTAGTATTCTTGGTTGTCGTATAATTCAGTTTAGTTGAAAGGATTATGGTATACTTAAGTATAGTGCTTTAAGTCTGTAACGAAACAGATCAGTTTAGTAAGTAGAGTTGCCTGTTTGTAATGAGTATACTGATTCAAAACAGTCTGACTAAAAATAGGAAAAAAGTGCTTTTGTTACTGTTGCTGTCATACATTATAAGATAGCGATAAGTATGTTTAGTGTTTATTTCTAGATCGTACATCTATCACTGACCATATTTCGTGATCACTGTCATTAAACAATTTCCCCAGCAATAACATCGGCAGCAGGATAGCTAAGTGTGTGAGCTTTTATTTGCCCGCAGAAGAGCAGTATACAGTCTTAGAAGATGGCTGCTTTGTATCTGAATTAAATGCAGTTGGCTGTGGACAAATGTTAAGAATCTTTTTGGCAATTGGGACTTTTAGTTCATCAAACACTAAATTTGCTTGTATGTCTCCCTGTTAAACTAGATGCAGATACATGGTAACACTTAAATGAGAGCAAAATAAAAAAGCATTGAGATACGGTATTAAGTCTATGTTATACTTTGCACAATAAATAGCTGAACTGACCTAATATTCATGAACTAAAGATAAATCAGAACTGCATAAATTCTTTGCTAAAAAACATGTAATTTGATTATTTATCTGTTCCACATTTCTGACTAAATTCATTACTGTTTTCTCATTTAGAATGCAACAGGACTGAGTCTTCACAGATCCTAAGAACTGTTTCGCCCTTAGAACTATGGCCCTATGGATCTGTTTACGGGAGACCCAACCAACAGCAGATTATAAAAAGGATGCTGGATGTCCATTTTAATCTCACAACCACTTCTAGTACTTTTTGAGTTACTTCTTTTACACTTTCGTTTGGAAAAAACAAAAACTGCAGCTTAACATTACAAATGCAATTTTTAGACTGGAACTTGGTTTAAACCTTTGTTTCATATTCGATTCTTAATGAAAGTTCTTGAATAAATTTTTGAACCTAATGCTACTTTGTTTTATCTACTTAATCGTTGCAAGAAACTTGTGATAATCGAGCCTCTCATCACCTAATTCATGTGTTCAGGCTTCCGTGTCTAGTAGCAGGGGATCACCGAAACCTCCAAGCAGGAACCTAGGTATGTTAACAATAAAAGATCCAGTCGTCTCCCGAAGGACTCCTGGGAAGTCGCTTGGACTAGTTCGGCGGGCAGCGAATTCCAGCATTTGACAACTCTTAAGGAGTAGAAGTCGCGTCTACAGTTCATTCTGCTATGTCGTGTCTCTAGTTTCTGGGACTAAGCTCAAATAGGTGTTTAAGAGAATGTCCAGAAGTGTTAAGGATCCTGTAAGTAAATAGGTCACCTCTAAGACGTCTATACTTTAATGAGTATAGGTTAAGTGATTGGAGGCGCTCTTCATAAGGTGATTTGGTGCATATCTCCGTCACTTTCTTGGGAAACCTACAGGCTCGGGTCCTCTCACAACTTATTCTAGCCACCATGAGTTGCCACAGAAACTGATGGATGGACACGCGTTACACATCCTGACCGTCCCTGCGTCTAATCTCATAGCTTCTTATTCAAATGTCATATGATAAGCAAGTAATGCTTCTACCGACACTAATGGACCACGAGTAATTCAAAGACACCCTATATGGTACTTTACATTGGTCTACGCACTCACTTAGCTCTTTAGTGAGAATATTACTACAGTCCTGCTAAAAAAGCCCATGAACCCTTCTACCACCATCAAAACAATAAGTCTGTATTTGCTGCATATAGCAATTTTATTTTTCAGAAGATATAACAGTTAGAATTGGAGTAAAATAACAATATACAACAGATGCACGTGGTACATATCTTCACCGAGCAACTGAAATAGAGAATACGGATATTAGCTTAACATGCTTATTTAGGAAGACTAGTGTTTACTTTGAACTTACTGTGTGAGAAAGTTATACTGGAACTGTGAATAATGTAGGAATCTAGTCTCCCAGGGCGTACGAAGCACTCAATCTGGAAGACGGTTGTCCCAAAATAATTCGAATATGAAGGTGAGAATTTGCAGGTACTTCTCATCGTAAAGGTGAACATATTAGATAACGGTTGACGTCATACTGTAGAAAAACACAAATTTGCGAGTGGTGAATTATGGCCTATAAAAAGCTGAGCTTAATAACAGTTAGTTACCTTTTTACTCCCTGATCATGACCCTTCGGCTTCATTTTGTGGCCAAAACAAACATACACTACACATTGATAGCAGATTTCCGACTTCTCAATGTTAAGCTTGCTTTAACGCACTACGTAATGCGTACTGCTATGTGGCATATTTTTTCATAACAAACCCTCTACAATATATTGGTACTTGCGTATGACCACCCTGACCGCACACACCCATCTATGTTAAGAGATATTTGCCTTAGAGCATGCAGTATGATGAGCGTTAACTGCAAAGTCATCCGCATTAGAAAAAAATCAGACAGCTCAACATGTCCGCTCCTGTTTATGTCAGGCTGTTGTAACGATGCTAAACAGTTTGTTAATTTGAGCAACAATATTAGCTCACTAATTCCATACAAGAATATGAAACTCACTCCAAACCTTACGCCCTGTCAACGTCCTGTAAGAAGACGTGAAGCGATAGGATTGGATGGTAGTGTTACAGTAAATAACCGGCTAGAGACAGTTCGCAACACAGTAAACGGATTAAAGCACATGAACAATAAGCATGACATCACTCCTAGCATCTGTGATTGTCGGAAGCCTGGATACTTTCGAAAACAATACTGACATCCCCTACTGCTAGGCACTAAGTATTAGTTTGACTCATTGGTGGGATATAGTTGTCCGCAATACTGAAGAAAATTAAAAACTGGAAATTGTTTCCTTTCATTTTGCCGATAACATCATAAAGGAACGAACATGCGGACAGTTAGTCACAGGAGGCAGCAACAGTTATTTCAGCCAAGAAATAACGAACTTCGGCTTTGGATATCTAGAAAACAAGTCAAAACAAAACCGATTTCCATTTTGAAACATAAGACTAACCAGCTTGACTGAAGAAATACATTGACTAGAGTAGAAGCAGCAAAAACCCCAAAAACAACGCTGATTCGAAGTGAATTTCACACCACCATGTAGAACATTGCACTAACTGCGGCATCTTAGCACACTGAAACATTAATTACATAGCTACACAAAAGAAATAGCTAAAAGAAGCACAGAACGAAGAAAGCCGGCCACCATTAAGTACAAAGATGGCTGACATAATAATTCCCGCCACATTCTGATTGGTTGCTAAGCTGAAGGGCACATTTACGAAATTGAGTTGCGTTTAATTGCAGCCAGTTGGACTCATTGTCAAACCCGTTCAAATGTGTGACCTTGGGAACGTGACAACCGCCTTTTCTAACCAGGTACGTAACCAAGGGTGCATAATTTTACTCCATAAAACGGAAGAGAATATACGGTTAAAGAGGGGAGAAAATTGTGTAGAGTATGAGGATCAAGTACAGTTGTGTCAAATACTCTTTTCTGGTTTGATTTAAATATGTATGATATACTGAGGCAATATTTCGTCAATTCATCAAAGTAACGAATTTGTCTGCACCTTAGAAGTGTGTAAGTCATATTACTCATTAGTATTATGAATGAATAATCGGTAAAAGGAAAGATTGCAGTCACCCCTCGTGGTCTGATGTGGCCTAGTGGCTAGGCACGCGGTCTAGCATTCAGGAGGGCAGAGGTTCGAGAGCGTGTGGGTCATGCGTTTTTGTTCATCGAAACCCCCTTCAATACGATTTTTGTTGGTCGTATCAAGCTACTAAACATATCTTCGACCGGAAACTCTTAGAAGTAGTTCATATTGTATATATGTATTGCCAGTCTACGTGAAAAATGTATAAAGATATATAAGGAGTACAGCCAACATAGTTAATTAACCAGAAAAAGAAATTATAAAACTCGCCTGGGTTGCTTTTTGAATTCGTTGTATTTGCCAGTGTTAGTTGTATGAGTTTGATTAAAAATCCTCAGCCATCGTTTCGGAATACCTAGCTTATGTGTCCAGTATTAAAAAAAATATTTAACATAACATTTATGTATCAAAGGTAAAAAGGTCTGGGGAGTTGTAGGTGAGGCGGAATGAGAGGAAAAATATTTTTGAGTAGATGCAGGGTCTGATTAGCTACGTGGTTAGATTTTATCCTGCAGCCGAAACTGTCAACATCCTTGACTGACTAATTGGATGTGCCCAGCGGACCGTTTTAGTCATTTGTAAAGATTTATCATCTTTACATTTCGATTCCGTAATGGATTTGTCAGTTAAACGATCTAACAATACGTATGGTGGTTCATGATCTAGATAAGCCGGTTTTAGCCTATCAATACTTATTGTGTCGATGTTTCCATGTTTTTCTATCACGAAGTATTTAGATTTTCTTGAGACGACTTTGAAAGGACCTTCAAATGGAGGACTGAGTGGTGATTTTATTTTATCACATCTTATCCAGACGTGCGTGCAATTGCTTAGGTCTTTAGGTACATATACGGCGCGCGATTGTTCGCGAGTATTAATTGGTTTAAGTTTGGACATATGGTCCCGTAGTTCATCTACGTAATTTTCTAAATTAAGTTTGTGACTGTTAGTATTAGGGTCAATAAATTCACCTGGTAGTCTCAGAGTTGTTCCGAAAACCAGTTCCGCAGCTGAACATTGTGCGTCAGTTTTGACAGATGTTCGTATTCCCAACATAACTAATGGTAGGAATTCTGTCCACTGATTGGGGTTTGAGTGAGATATAAGGGCGGTTTTTAGCTGACGGTGAAAACGTTCTACCATCCCATTAGCCTGAGGATGATATGCAGTGCAGCGTATCCTATTGGAGCCTAGAAGTTTAGCCGAGTTATAAAATAGTTCGGATTCGAATTGCGCTCCTCTATCCGTCGTTATTGTTATGGGTGTACCAAAAATGGTTACCCAGTTCTGCATGAAAGCTTTGGCTACTGTTTCCGCTGTGATGTCCGCTATCGGGATGGCTATAGGGAATCTGGTAAATCGATCTATGCATGTAAAAAGATAATTAAAACCATTTGAACGGGGTAAAGGACCTACCAAGTCAATATGCACATGTGCAAAACGTGCATCTGGTTGCGAGAAAACACCTATGAGTGAATTTGTGTGACGATTAATCTTTGATTGTTGGCATGCTGAACACTCTCTAACCCATTTGTGTACATCCTTCTGTAAATTCGGCCATATATATCTGGCATTGATTAGTTTAGTTGTAGCTTTTGCGCCAGGATGAGACAAAGAATGAAAGTTATTATGTATCAACTTTCGCATATTTTTGGGAACGAAAGGTCGTGGCATTGCCTTGGTCGTGTCACAGTAAATTAGAATACCATCGATAGGTGATGGGAACTGTTTTAAATTAAGACTTGAATTGTTTGTTTTAAGTAGGTTTTGTAATTCTAGGTCCTGCTCTTGTTCGTGTCTCAACGTCTCGAAGTTTACTGTAGACTGCTGTAGCACGTTCATTTCTAGTCTGGATAAAGCATCTGCCGCCTGATTGTCCTGACCTTTGACATGTCGGATATCGCTTGTGAACTGTGATATATAGTCAAGGTGTCGGACTTCTCGAGGTGAGTACTTATCGGCTCTCGCTTTTAATGCATTCGTCAGTGGTTTGTGTTCCGTAAAGACTATAAATTCCCTACCTTCTAACATATGTCGGAAGTGTTTAATAGTCAGGTAGATTGCAAGAAGTTCTCGCCCGAAGGTAGAATACCTTGTCTCAGCTGGAGCGAGTCTTTTCGAGAAGAAAGCAATTGGTTTCCAGGCGTTTTTAACTAGTTGGTTAAGGGTACCGCCTACTGCTTTATCTGAAGCATCCACCATCAAAGCAAGTGGGGAAAGAGAATTCGGATATATCAACGTAGTTGCTTGAGCCAGTTTATCTTTAAGCTGTTTAATAGCTTCGACGGCGTCAGAAGACAGTTTGAATTCTTTTGGTTTTCCTTTAAGTGAATCTGTTAAAGGTTGCATTAATTGTGCACAACCTGGTATGAATCTGCGATAAAAGTTAATTAGACCTAGAAAACTTCTCATTTGTGTTAGAGAGCTAGGTATCGGGTATTGTTTGATGGTGTAGTGTTAGCCCATAATACATCTTATTCTAGTTTTCGGACATTTCATCCTATTCATTCTGCTTGAGTCATATTTTGACCTTGTTAATTATTCGCTTATTAGCCCTGACTGTTTTCATATGAGCGTATGTGTGAACACTTCATGACTCATCACATGTCTGTGGTTTATTTTGTCTGCCTATAAATATTGAGTCATGCCTAGCTTGAAATGGAGTTGGCTTCCCAGCCATCTTCCCTGCTCGTCATTTTGCTTGGCTCTGTTTCATTCACTTTATGTACGAAATATATGTATTGTCAAGTCAATTCTCTTTATTCGACTTATTTAATTCCGTTATTGGATAACGCGATCTAAGTCGACGATGATATACGAGAATAGGTGATAGGAAACATTCATACATTCTGATATGGAGTCGGTTGCCTTATCCATTAGGCCACGCGGGCGGCCCGGGTTCGATTCCCGGCCGACGCGCCACATTGGTGAGCCCTTCAACGAACATCGTCCGATTTAAGCGGCGAGAAAACTACGGGCCTCCCCACATTGGTAAGCCCGCCGACGACGAACGCAACGCAGCAAACTACGTCGATGAATGAACGCCGTCACTCCATATTTTCGACGACCAAAATGGTAAGCACGCAGACGACGTACCTAATGCATCAAGATACGTCGATGAAGAGACTTCTTCACTTGATACATTCGACGAACACACTCAACTGGTCCAATTCAATCTCTAATCCGACGCACTCAGCAAAGCCTGTGCAACATGACATGGACATGCTCAAGTCGTATTATCTTATCGATACTTTGTCCTTATGTCAACTATTCTCATTGATCCATTCGTCGGTTTGCTCTATCATGATCCGAAGTATCATTATATGCTTATTATTACATTATTCTCAATATCATGACCGAATGTGGAATTAATAATCATGTTCATGCTGTCATTAAATTATGACATTTTCGCAATCATATTGCTCACCGAACAGATTATCATTTTATGAATACTCCACTTTCTGACATTCAAAACTCACTGGAATATTTTTACTATTCAAAACATGAAATTTCCTGCTTTAAGTGAGTTCGTTCCATTTTTTTTTCATGTCATTTGATCTAATATTACATTCATTCACTTAGTCGAGGTCATTATTTTATGTTATCACAACATTTCTCATTTCGAAATCGCCTCCTATTATGTCTGTGGATGCATCTAACTAGCTGATTAGAAACCATTACGTTCATCTTATCTATTCTTTCACATGCATAACTGCACGCCGCATCATTTATCAACCAAAAACATTATTCGAGTACTGCAACTACTATTCTATACCCATCACACGGTATATCAGAACATAGAGTTTAGAGCTAGTCTCTCAAAGATACACTCTTGTTCCTTACATCCAAGTCAGTCTCATACGTCGCCATCGCTAATCATATGTATTGGTATATTTGTCATGCCTTGGTACGGTTTTGTAACAAACGAGGTCGAGCGCATCTCCCTCAAACCACACAAACCACTCTAGGTGACATGACCAAAAAGGAATACGACTCTACGTACTTCGTCTACTCAGTCACTATTCTGTTCCTCTGGTCATTCTACTAATACATATTTAACGATAACTCAATGCATCTGTCATAACGCAGACGACAACGTTCACTGACTTCACATTTCATGATTATTATCAATTGCAGTACAGCAACGAATATCACCCGTCAATGCAGTTATCATTTCACGACTTGACTATTATCATCCTACGAACGGGAACTACGCATTTAAATTCATTACTAATCGATGCTACCTATTCTACTGCGGCTCAACAGAACATATATCTAACATATTTCACTATTTCATCGGCATCACAGACCAATTTCTGTCATATTCTACTGTACTCATTTTGGCGATTTATTTCGCTGTCATACCCACAAAAAATTTATCACTATTTTCACGATATTTTGAATCGCTCATATGAACGTGTTATTTTATTGTTCAGACAGTCATAGCATTAGTACATGTTAATTTTTTGTACGCTCATTAATTTGCTCATATTCGCATGCTAACGTTTCCATTTTTGTTCGCGTCTTTTCTATATTCATGTATTCTTTAATATAAGTATGACATTTCCATATAATACACTCAGCCCTCATGTGAAACACTACTTTATCGGGTGTTGTACAATTTTTTTCGCTACTTGTTGCTAACGTTAACTACATATCACTTCACTGTTATTTTCGAAAACAGACATTTTTTAAATGTGCTATTTTCTACAAGG
Source organism: Schistosoma margrebowiei (assembly GCA_944470205.2). Taxonomy (NCBI): domain Eukaryota; kingdom Metazoa; phylum Platyhelminthes; class Trematoda; order Strigeidida; family Schistosomatidae; genus Schistosoma; species Schistosoma margrebowiei. The sequence continues at coordinate 40,477,694 of OX104032.1, forward strand.
GGGCTATGTAGTGTTAGCCCATAATACATCTTATTCTAGTTTTCGGACATTTCATCCTATTCATTCTGCTTGAGTCATATTTTGACCTTGTTAATTATTCGCTTATTAGCCCTGACTGTTTTCATATGAGCGTATGTGTGAACACTTCATGACTCATCACATGTCTGTGGTTTATTTTGTCTGCCTATAAATATTGAGTCATGCCTAGCTTGAAATGGAGTTGGCTTCCCAGCCATCTTCCCTGCTCGTCATTTTGCTTGGCTCTGTTTCATTCACTTTATGTACGAAATATATGTATTGTCAAGTCAATTCTCTTTATTCGACTTATTTAATTCCGTTATTGGATAACGCGATCTAAGTCGACGATGATATACGAGAATAGGTGATAGGAAACATTCATACACTCTGGAGTCAGATCACGGGCCTCCCACAATGGTATCCACTTCTTTTTTTATAGGTTTAATCCCTTCTGGGCTTATTGTGTGATCAAGAAATTCTAAAGTTTGAACACCGAAAACACACTTACTTTGATGTATGTTTATTCCATGTTCATTCAATCTTGTCAACACTGCTCGTACATGCTCTTCGTGTGATTGCAAATCGAGGCTGGCAATTAACAAGTCGTCTATATACCCCTGCGCAAATGGCATATCTCGAAGTAGGTTATCTATGAATCTTTGAAATGTCTGTGCCGCATTTCTCAGGCCGAATGGCATGCGTACAAACTCGAATACGCCAAAGGGTGTTGTAATAGCTGTCTTAGGGATATCTTCATCAGCCACCGGGATATTGTGATATGCCCTGACTAAGTCAATTTTAGTGAAAATGTTCATACCCTGTAAACCGTTTGTGAAATCTTGGATATGCGGTATTGGGTACCTATCCGGTACGGTTTGACGGTTGAGGGCTCTGTAATCCCCGCACGGTCGCCAGTCACCTTCATTCTTCTTTGGGACCATATGCAAAGGGGATGCCCATTGGCTATCAGAGGGACGGATGATACCCAGTTGTAGCATATAATCAAACTCGGCCCTAACGATTTTGAGCTTATCTGGTGCTAGTCTCCTGGGTTTTGCAAACACCGGTGCACCTTCGGTTTTGATAGTGTGACTTACTTTTAGTTTGTCTTTGGAAGGCTGTGGGTTTGGTTTAGTTAAGTTTGGAAATTCCGCGAGTATATCTTGGAATTTCGCTGTTGTTACTGGAGGGGTTTGAATCAAGTTAAGAGAGCTGATGTGACTTTCTTTGCCTTTTGTGTAAAACGAAGTTTCTTTTAGTGTTAATCGCCGTTTCTTGGTGTCAACAAGAAATTCGTATCTCTCTAGAAAGTCCATCCCCAGTATTGCCAGATCTAAGTCGGCTACCGTGAAAACCCAAGGGAATTGCCTTCTGAACCCCAAATCTAGGGTTAACGTTTTCTGCCCAAATGTCGCGATTGTAGTTTTATTTGCAGCTTGAAGTGTAATCGGGGATGTTTCTCGACTAATCTCAGTTTTATTTCGAGGGATGATGCTAAGAGCAGCGCCAGTGGCCACCAAGAAATTCAAGCCCGAGTTTCTGTCTCTGACATAAAACAAGCGACTGTTTAGGCGCCCCTCCTCAGTTGTCGCGACCTGGGGAGGGGTTACTCGTTTCCCGCTGTCTTGGAATTATGCTTAGGCCAGGCGCATGGTTGCCTGCACTTGGTTGAGTTGACACCAAACTTCCAGTGGTACCAACAAAACTGCCCAGATTGTCTGGACATTTGTGACCTATTTTGTGACTTGGATCGTGATCGTTGTGGTGACCTGCTCCTGTTTGTATGACCCATTTGCATTCTGGTGACAGCCTCAGTGAGACTCTTAACACTCGCAATGAGTCCTTCTATGACGGGGTCTTTTGCTGATTCTACTTTTTGTGTGTGATTTATTGTGCTTGATCCAGTTGGAAGACCTCTTTCCATGATTCTATCAGCTATACGCGCTAAATGAGATAATGAGGTTTCAGGATCTTGTGCATCCAAACAGTGTTGGACGTAGCATGGGAGAGCTTGTATCCATCCTTGTTTTAGGACTGCTTCACCCACTGTGTTATCACCCACTAAGATTTGGAGGTGACGTAGAAACTGTGACGGCGACCGATCACCTAGTGTTTCACCTTGAAAAAGTCTTTGGATTCTTTGACTATCTGATAATGATAAACGGTTCATTATCTCTCGTCTTAAGATGGTGTACGGTTGTGGTGATGGTGGATCTAAAATCAAGTCACGGACTTCTTTGGCGACTGAAGGAGGAAGGATAGAACACAAATCTCTATAGCGAATCCCTTCAGATTTGATATTGTGTCTCGTGAAATAATGCTCTAGTTGAGCAAACCACAACTCAAGATCACTACGATCAAATTCTGGAAGTCGAGATTTCGTAGTCATTACAGTGTCTATCTCCACTGGTGACAAATCCTCCAGATTATGGGTATCTTTTAAGTCTGACATGAGGTATGTGACAAATATAGCAATAAAATTAGCACGAAAAAAATGGTTTCTATGACACGAATAACTTAAGATAATAAAAAAATAAACTATTTATATACCCAACTTAGTTTACAGATTACCAGGTCTACTTTTACGATTGAGTAAAAAAAATAATATTAATAACAAAAATGAGGTTAATTTGTAATCAAAAAGGGCTCACCAGTTTCGTGCCTATAGATAACCCTCGTGTTATTGATAGAAAAAGCCAGACAAAAAGTGAATATTTCTTTATTTCGATCTTAGCGCAGCAACAGTGGAGCGTGGGATTATCTGTTCAGACAAACAAAGGCTTTCAGCATTCAATATAAGATAATAAGGAATATAACGCTTATACAAAATAAGGAAGTGAATGAATACTTAAACAATACTGTTTTGGCATATGCTTGGTTGTTTGGGGTCAACTCTTAACCAACCAACCTATGCTGTTACAAATACACTGCAGCTCAGCTCGTTTATGGAACGACACTTCGACTTCCAGGAGAACTCGTGGGTCCCTCATTCTCTTCAATGAACATGGATCTAACCTCCTAAGCGAACAGGCTTACAAACGCAATGCGTTCAGTTAAACCTGCTTCAACACGAACACAATCCACCGATGTTTTCGTTCAACCTGACTTACAATATAGTACACACGTTTTCGTTCGTCGAGACGCACATTGACGACCATTCGACGGACCTTTCAAAGTTCTTCAACGCTATTCTAAGTACTATATAGTCGATAAGAACGGAATGAACGATAGCATCAGCATCGATCGCTTAAAAGAAGCGTATATAGAAAAAATCTTATTCACGTCGATTTCCTTTAAGTACAATCGCACAACACGACTCCTACACTCATAATTCTTAGACCAACAACCAACACTAGCGATGACACTCCGAATGTGTCTGAAAATAAACTTAAAACGATACGTTCTGGAAGAAGAGTTAGATTTCCAGAACATTTAAACGACTATTGCACGTAAAGCACTACTCGGCATTTCATGTTATCTCCATCTTTCTTTTTACGATATATAATAATTTATAAAAAAATTTAATATGCTCATATGTTTTTATTTTTATTTTTAAAAAAAACAAATTTTTTTAACGCTATTACGTGTGCTTGAGTTTATTTTCCTTTTTTTCGCTGACATTGCGATTTTACGTACATACGAGTGTATTTCGACATACACTTACATTTTGTTTTTTCTTTTCCAGGACGGCTGGAAAAGAACGATGCAGTTTACGAGGAGTCGAAATTTTCATTGTACTTTTTCTTTTTTTACTATGTTGTACCTCGGTCCCTTATAGTAAGGAAAGACGACCAGATCTAACCTAGTAAGCTATCAGAAGAGTGTTTACCAACGACAGACTCGTTGGGTTTAAACTTCTGGCTGGCCACGTCTTAGGGTCGTCACTGCTCATCATGCTCATCCATACACACACAACAAACCACAAGCGCTTCAAATATGGAATGCTTGCCGCCGTTCAAGAACGTAGAAATCAACGTCGGCCGGATATGAAAGTCGATTGCTTTTCTTTCGTTTCGCGACAGCAAATCTATTTCAAGTTTCACCTTGACGTATGATATTCACAGGTGACAATCGGTTATTTATTCACAAGGTTGGGTGTTGCGTGGCCCATCGTTATACGTAGCTTGACCGCACTAAGTTTGATCGAGCATCTTGGAAACTGCGAACTGATCAATCGAGCAGTTTAAAAAATATGAATTTAATGACTTGATCAGATGCTTATTTGGTTGTCTATTAGAGAGGGATATGTCTTCGATTGACTTAATGTACTCGATATCTTTGATTCCAGGTTTCCATTACAACTATTATCACTACTACATTTGGCAAATTTTATGGTACTACGCTGTGTTGTAAACTAATTATATACAATAATGAAATAAAAGGCAACGTTCGGCATAATTAATCTGTGCCTTTGTGAATCCAGTTTCTTGGCTTCGCGCTTATCTGTATAGATGAGATTAGGAGTAAGAAGTCTTGAAGAAATCACATTTCAGCCTTCTGTCGGTCCAGGAAGCACATGCAACTAAAAGTGTTTATGCAGTTTCCTAGTAGCGGGGGAACATATACCTTACGGAGAATCATTTTGCAATTTTTTAAAGTAGAAGTTACGATCCATAAACTGAATAAGTCTATGGACTTAAGAGATCTGGGTTATAGCTTGTTTGGTTAATAAACGATTAATAGAATCAACGGCACTCAAGCCGAAGATGCTGTGTAGTTGTCAAAGGGATAGATTTGAAAGATGAAGCCTGCTACAGACCAACCCCATTGCTCTCAATACTGTTGAAAGTAATGGAAAAACTGGTAAAAGTGCAAACGAAGGAATGCATGGATAAAATGACATCAGGAAAGGCAGGTCCTTTAAGTTTAATCTACTTATAGAACATCACATCTAGACGATCCGTTAGGACCATAAGATACTAGTACATATATTATTCCACGGACTTGCAAATGTCTAAATATCAGGGATTTCACAAGAAACAATCTTCCGTCTACTCCTGTTTCTAATTAATCGCGGACGACTTATTAGATATAATTGGCTCGAAACAACATGCCATGAACATTTTGATCCATGGGACATGATTTACTTACATCCTCTATGAAAACCCCCCTTGCTGCAGCGTTGATCGTTGTTTTCCTTTAAATGTCATCACTGCCCCACTATGAAATACACAATGTTGTTTTGCCGTTACTCTTCGAAAGAGATATAAATAATAATATATTTCTGCATGTGCAGGTACACACCGTTTTTACAGGCATGATCTATAAATTACAACATTTGTTGGTTCACAAAATGTTTCCCAACTTATTAAGTTTATAGTTGTTATAAAGTGAAATTGTAGAGCGCTTGCTGTAACCTTGAGAGGACGCGTACATCAAGTTTGTTCCAAACGTCAGAAGTTTCATAGCTGTGCTCTCAGAGCAAGATTCTGAAGGGAAAAAAAGAGAAACAGAAGAGCAGCAAGGCACTTGGATATGAACGCCAAACGTTGCTTAACATAGTGTAGTAGAACGGACAGAGGTATAATAAATTGGAATAAATTCATATTATGTCTTGTTAGTGAAATGAAGTCAGAGGCTCCATATTAGAGAATGTACTAATAAAGAACAATGAGTTGTGATGTTTAACAAGTTGGAGTAAGCTCACACGAAGGGAAGGAAGTCAAGGCTGGTACAAGGAAAGCGGTTTATAAGAAGGGTGTGTATATACAGGGTGAAGTGTTAAGAATATTAATGACTACATCTTTTATTGTCTAACATTTTTTCCTATTTTTGTTTGTCCGATGCCAGCCACACAATCCTAGTGTAAAAATCCGAGTTAGCATGTTATAGGTTGTCTTAGTAGAATAGCTAATCCAGCATAATATTGGAGACATGAGTTTGAGTGGTGAGCGTAGGAAAACAATCTATATCACAGATTGATTGACTTATTCTTAGTCATGAGGAGCCTGATACATACAAAATGTTCTGTCCCCACAAACACGGGTGGATTGAAGTTATCGCCCTCACCATCAATGCTTGCTGGTCAGTATCTCTTAAAACAAGTACCTGGTGGGTTATAGGACCAAATCAAATCATAAGGTGACAGACTCCAGCACCTGAGATTACTATCGCTGAGTGATAGGAGAATAAGATCAGATCTGACAACGTTATATAAAACATCAAGTGCGACATGTCAGCCCAATAGGGAAATCACTACCACGCTCCTCAAGACAACTCTTGTAAAGGTGCACATCAGGGCAAGAACAACCAGGTACACTATCAATTTTTCTCATTGAGAGTTTTCCCCACTGAGTGCGCTTCCAGCCGGAGTGCCCACAGCTCCATCAGTAGATGGCTTTAAAAGAATATTCGGCAATATACAGTCACTCATGGATTACCATTTCTCGCTCGGACTATCTGTGCCCGATGACTCAAATTACCCAAAATTATCATCATCCCATTCTAGTGACTGCTTTTTATCTAGCTTATTATCATATGCGTTGCCTCTATTATTCTTAAACTTTTGCCTTATCGTATATTCACAAATACGTCTCTAATTAAAATGTTGCGCAAATTTCAACTTACCTAAAAGACATCTCACTGAATTTCAAAAAACTTCTTCACACTCAATACGTGTATATGTATGTGGCTATCGGTTGTTTTCTTAATTGCCGAAATACTTTGTGCTAAAGATTCTATGTTGTACCAAATACATAATATTGTTTAATGAGTGAGCGTAAATAAATTGATGCGCGAACATAACATCGTTACAAAATATTGGATTTTGGATATTTTATTAATGGCAGTGCTGATATAATCAAGAAGATTAACATATGTGTCAAAAATGTCTGGTAGATATTGGAGATTGTATACTAATCACTGTTATTGAACGCGCTAACAATAAAAGGATAATTTGTTTTCGCTCCACATTCATATTTCATGCATCAACCTAACTGAATGACATTGTTTGAAATTAATAAAAACCTCAGGATCAAGCGATTTTACGTTTGATGATGGAATGCTGAAGAATGAAGTACAACATACTGTAGATTGATTCATGGATCAATCTATAGAAGATGTCAAAACTCTAACTATTAGGGTGATCGACCATATGTGTAAAATCCCTTCAGATCAAGGATATAGTTCAAATGAGTTCAGATCAGTCATTCGCCTTTTCGACAGAAGTTTTTTTGCCATCGAGACATCTAAAAACGCAGTGGAAGATTATCGCCTTTGGATAGCTACAAATGTGTTATCTAGTGGTGAGTACCCCTACCGTCTTACTCAGATCTTTACCAACTTGGGGGAATATTCCTTCAGATCTCTGAGTGTTGGGAAAGAATCCTACAATGAACAGTACATTGAATTGCTATCATCCTTTCAGTTGACTTTGTGCAATTATCTTGAACTAAGTGAATTACTGGCAGAGAAAATGTCGATGCAAGATGCTTATTTGAAGGAAATATATCGTATTCATCAAGCCATGTTGTCTTACGACGGAACTTGTAGTGAGGAAAAGGTAAGAATTTCAAGCTAAATTTAATTTGGAATTGTTCCTTAGAAAATCACGTTGGTGATAGAAATAGTTGTGAAAACCCTTTACAACATGCTGCAACATGAAAGCCCAATAATATGTTCTGCCCTCAAAAAGCATAATCTCATAGATATTGTTACACATTATTCAAAGTCTACGAATACTAATTTGCAAGTACGATAACAACTGATATCCATTTTTTTAGATAGCTTCTTATCTAAGCTTAGCGTACATCTATAATGAAGAAGATCAGCTAATACCTGGGGATAACGAAAACATAAGTTTTTTGGTGAACATGCTCGCTTCTGCTCTTGATAAACCCTTGAAAAGGATATATGGTTACTCATGTGAAGAAATCTTAAAAGGTTAGTTCCATTTACATGTTTTATTTACTTTAGTTGTCGTCATATTGTTCACAGTTCAACAAACTTAATTAGGCGCCATAGACGGCTTCATTGACATTGGAGGCACAAAATCCTACTTCTGTATTTGAAGAAGTCCTTCGTTTCCCCATTTCATTCGTATATTTTACTTTTCCTCAATCCCTTACGCACAGGTTTTGTAAAGAAGAAGAAACTGAACGGGCTTGGCTTTTGAGGGCCATTTTACTCAAAACCTGATCTCAGCAGTTATTTCAGATATCAGCTCGATAAATCTGTTTGTTTCAGTTGAATACTGTGTGTTAAGAAGTCTTCATGAAACAGTTTATTATTTGGTGGTCTTTCTTACAGGAATTCAAACATTTCCATCGACCTGCAGTATTGTATTTCATGATCGCTATTTCATACGATAGGCTTTTCAAGCAAATGCTATCGACTCCGTAACTGATTCTCTACACTTGATGGTCATCTTTTAGTAGACTGCTTTGAACATTTTTTGATTGCTGTCTGTTACATGTTCGATACTTACTTTACAGAGTTCTCAAACGTTATTCAATAATAACTAATTGTAAAAGTTCATAGTCAAATATTGTAGTTCAATTACGATACAAGAAACACTGTTGAACGTTACAAAAACACAAACGATTAACAGGCCATCCTGGTACGAACAAGATTCTATGGAACTATAAAAACAGTAGGTTACACAAACGAATGTCACAATTCTAATAATTCATAGACAATTAAAAAGAAATCAGATGGTAAATCAGAACGGTTTCATGCATCTCAAATAAAACAAGATTCCATACATAACGCGACATAAATAGGCCCTAGCCGTTTGACCAAAAGGTAACAGTGATATTTGCTAAAAGGTTAAAATAAACCATTAATTATCCAAGTATGTTAAATCATTCAAAAACAGGTTGTCGAAATTACAGCGACGATGCCTTTAATCACCCATGGAGCTTTTAAAAATAGAATTCGGCCCTTCATAAATACCGTCGCGAAATTGGCTCAGTCTAACTGTGTGGTGCTTTCTCTCTTTCTTGGCACATTTATCGTTTTGGTTTGAGTTTTTTATCAGTTGTTACTTTCAGTAATTGTCAACTAGGAACAACATTACAGGTTTCTTCGTGTTTATATTAGATGCATCAAGTTTCAAATCATAACGACGTTTTTTCTTAATTTTCGGCCAATCGCCTATAATGTTCTGTTTGGTTTTGAATTAAATCATCATCTTTTAGTTCTCATTTGGGAATAAATTGTCGCTGTGAGCATCAATACTGACATGCAGATATACTGGGTTTATAAGCCTAAAGTGAGAAAAAAAAGGCAAACTGAATTCCACTTCTAACTGCAATTTCTATGTTATAGAAGCAAAAATCTGGAATTTTGGCTCAGAAGGCCACCCCACAAAATGTATACAAGAAAAGATAATACACGGGGAAATTTCATCAAAACGTTTAGTTGAACTACAGACCTTTACAATGAGTAATTCATAATCGTGTCATTAATTTGATCAACGTCAAAATCAATGCAAGTTTCCATAGATAATATTAGAATAACATTCAAACAAATATACAATACAACCACAAACAGTCTTTTGGTGTAAAAAAAAGGTTGAATTCACTATCACCGCAGAATTTTTTGTGAAATGAGAGTTATCAGTAACCAATAAAGGAGTAAGTTACTGCTATTGGGTGGTCGAAAAGTCAGTTTCACTTTGAGAACGAAATTTAGGCCGTTCAAATACAGACAATCTTGGTTCCTTCTTTTATTATTTTTACAGGTTTGAGACTCTTGGGATCTAGTAGTCGAAACAAACAGTCCATATGCCAGTCGGCTATACTACAAAGCATTCAGTGCACTATAAAAACACTTAAAGGAAAAGTATTAGAAGAAGTTATACTTCTTCTGCTGAAATTAACACTCAACTCTGGAATAAGAGGCAGAATAAGAAGAGACTTTGGGGTCATATTGAAGGATTTAGATATATCTTTCAAAGCGGAAGAGTCTGAAACCTCAAACAACATAAAGAAGGCACTTAATAGCATTTTATGGCAGATGAGTCAAGGTTAGTATATACATAGATAATCAGATATTAAACCAGTACTTTATGTAAATGTAAAATTCCATGGTGTTTGACTAACACTAATGGTTTTCTGAAAAGCAAATGCAGTAGATTTATCCAGTATATATAGCCCACTTATCGCTGAATCAAAAGTAATTCACGAAAGTTACTCGATACTCAGAAATAGAAAAGTGTTCATAAAATTTCATTCTCTTGAGTTATTGGCAAGTCATAAAGAATGTAGACTTGCAAAGATTCTGGGTCAACATTGTAACAAATACAAATTAGTTTTATCAACTAAATTCAATGTAGTTGACTAAGAAAATTAAGAAAACGAGGATATGCTTTCTCCAGTCATAATCTAACATTCTCCCATAAAACTTCCAGTATTCATCATAAAGTGACTTTACTAACGACATTAAAGCAAATATTCAATGGTAAATACATTTTTTAATTTCCCATCTGGTTATATCGAAAATATATTTATTATGAACTCTCTATCCAATGTTCATATTATTTTAAATTATGAAGTCCAACCTTGGTAGTGATACCAATAATCAACAGATTTCGAATATGACATATAATTTACCTATCTATGAATCAAAAACAAGTAACAGTCATTATTACTGTGTTTGGGAATAATATTCATTATTTTCAAATGAATAATACTTCTTAATATGGAAGTTGTTGAAGTCGGTGAATTTTATTAGATTTAATAGATTAATCCAGGTTATACACTCGGTGATGTCTCGGAAACAAGAAACAGCTGATTCGAATTAGTATATAACTCATCAGTAGCGTGCATCCATGACTCGTAAGCGGATGATCGAATCCAGGAATTTTGGTCTCGAGTAAGATTGTTTAACCCTTAAACCATTGATCCAGGACTCAATAATCTTCATGTCTAACTTTAATCAATCTGTGATATTGTTTGACCATCTTTCATTTTTTTCGAAGCACTATCTTCACAACCAACATAACTCTAACTAAGATTGGTTTGGAACTTAAGTAATAAAACACATCGTCAGAAGTTTTCAATCTAAGATCCCATGCTTAAACAACCACAGAAAACAACTAGGCGTAATGTTATCTGGAATATGATGAATTCTCTGTTTAAATTGCCAAAATAATGGTGAATGTAAAGTAGTAACTTATTAGAATATGCACAACCTTCGTCTTTGAGATACAAAGGAAAATTGTTAGAACTTAATTAAATGTATTGAATAATCAGTATGTGAACTAAGCAACACAAAGCCTGTTTAAACATTTAGCTGGAATATAATTTATTTCAGTGATCGTTAGACATATGTTTCCCAACTTCACTAACAAAAGGAAGAGATATTTATTGATTTCTATTGTTTATAAGGAATCTTTTGAAAAACAAAATAGCTCCAGTAAAGTTTACCACTTTGATTATAAATTTGATAGTTAGAAGTATGTATATCACGAAAAAGTTTTCAAATTTTCCTGTGATAAAAGATTAAATTACATGATACATCTGGTGGAATCCTACAAAAACTTACTTTGATTTGCCTTATTTCATTTGTATATGTGACTAATTTCTTGCCGCTCAGCTAATTTCTATTATTACATGTTTATTTTTATGTCTTATTTTTCATATATCGTGACGGACGTTTCAACGTATTATGAATACATTGTTTAAACCACATATAATTACCTACTTCAGCAAAATATGAAGTCTTAAATAAGCTTCTTCTGATGGTAGAAAATAGTTTTTCTTTACAACAGGTTCTTAATGAGATAGACTGTTCACTTTCTAACCATCAACTATTTAATATTTAACCAATGATCATTTGCGTTTAACACTGATCTTTTTCCATTCTTAATTTTCTGGCAATTTATGTGGTATCATTCTCAATTCCTTTTTTACTGTAATTTATTTAAATTTTGTGTACCAATTTGAAAATACTGTAATTTAAACCATTATATTTTTGCCCCTGGGTTATGACTATTTTAACTCAGTTTCATCAATCAGGTTATTAGAATGCTGTTGTAGTCTATTAAAAGTTTGTATTAGCTTTTCTATAATAGCTAGGGCTTATTGCCCGTCGAGAGCCTACCATTAACAACGAATTAGGAATTAGAGGCATAGACTATTCATTAAAAATCTCCTTTCAATAAGCTCTAAATCAACGACAGTATAACCAGTAATGTCTTGCGTGACAGGATAATCAGAGGTGATATAAGAAAGATTTATTTAAATAAACTTTGTGATTTTCCAGTCGACTTATTATACTTACTTACTTACTTATTCCTGTAACCCCTCATGGAGGCGAATAGGCCGCTCACCAGCACTATCCATCAATTATATCCTGGGCAGTCCTTTCCAGTTTATAAGGGTTTAGAATAACCATTATATAACTGAAAATAATATTGTTTGGGTAAACATGTATATAGTCTTCATTGATACAGAATTTCTTCTGACATTTTATTATTTTAATTCTATTATTTAGATAACAGTTCATTAGATTATGAATTCAACTTAAATTCTTCTACACAACTTGAACATTTAATGATAAGTTATAGCCATAAACAGAAAGAAATTGCAATAAATCTTACAAAACATTTAAAGGAAAAGGGATATAAGGTTAGTGAATTTTTTTTTTAAATATCTTAAAATTTTACATTATTTGACTGCACTAATAAAAATTAACAATAAAATTGTGATTTCTCTCATCATTGTTGAAAAATGTCCCTGTTTTTATGCATTCTCATAACAGTTTATATTCTATTCAATACCTACTTATTTACGTCTGTTACTCGTCGTGGAGGAACCTAGGCCTCCCACCAGCAATCTCCACCCAACCCTGTCCTATGCAATCCTTCCCAGTTCTTTCCAGTTGCTATTCATCCTTTTCATATCTGCTTCCAATTCACGACGTAGTTTGCTCTTTGGTCTTCCTCTTTTCCGTTTTCCTTCACGATTCCAAGTCAGAGCTTGCCTCGTGATGCAGTTTAGTGACTTCCGTAATGTATATCCTATTCATTTCCAACTTCTTTTCTTAATTTCCTCTTCAGCTGGAAGCTAGTTTGTTCTCTCCCACAGAAGGCTGTTTGTGATTGTATCCAGTCAATGGATGTTGAGTATCATGCGTAAACAACTATAATTAAATACTTGTACCTTCTTGATGATGGTCGCGGTTTTTGTTGCATGCTAAGAACCGTCGACCAAGAATCGAAGTTTTCTTTGGCAGCCCTATACACAGGGCTTTAAACTCGGCCTGAAGCTGTCCTACAGTTACTGCCGGTCTCAAGCTCGGGTAAAGGAGGAGGGTTGAGCATGAGGTCTGCAACCCCATCCTGTAAAAAAAATCTTGCTAAAAAAACGTCAACCAGATTCTATACAACAGATTAGTAATATTTAAATGCCATTATTAACATTGCCCAAAATTAAAATATGAGTATTCTCCCTTTTTATATTCTTTGACATCTGAAATCAGTCATGACTAACGTAAATTAAGTATACTCGAAATACTTGATCAAATGTCAACATTAATTCTTTCTATAATTTCATATTATTCATTAAATACAATAAAATTTATAATTCAGCTATTTATGTAATGTATAATTGTGGTGATTAAATAAATTAATTAAATAAAGGTTCTATTTATTAAAACAAAACACAATTCTCACAATATGATTTACATTCAAAACTCGAAAATTATTTTTGGTGGAGTTTTGTTCTCTGAGCTGGATGGTTTGGTCGTGGAGCTTTCATCGTTCTTCTGAACGGCATCATCAGCACAAACTTCAGATAGAAGTGAAGTGTTCGAATTTCTCCATATGTGTTTCCCAGCTTGTTCTGTGCACTTTAATGTTGATTGGTTCTTGTTGACCTTAAATTTGTCATCGTTTACTTCTTTGTTTTTGTTGTGTCTCCCATTGGTTTGATTTTTGTTCCTATATTTGTGCTACAAATTTTCACCACCATCTCGAAAATTGTTTGTTTTGAATTATAAATAAGATGAAAAGTTTGTGAAGTTGTTGTTTCCTGAGAACAGTAACAAGAATTGGCATCATCTAGACTATCGTTAAAATGGAAAAAAAATTTTCTGCTAATTTGAGATTTTTCAACAGTACATACATTGACTTCAAGTTTCATAAAGAGTGTATTACTTTCAGAACATCTCGTCAAATTTAACGACAATATAATATATATCAATTTATGATGTTGTAAGACCAATACATAGTTGTCATCTACTTTAGATATATGTTAGCAGAACATATGAAACAAACGTAAAAACCTTTTCTTGAAAGGCGTAACAGAACGTCATTAACGGTTAGGTTATTCAAAAGCTAGTTAATACAGTAGTAAACGAGAACATACAATTGGGAACAACCGAATGTGTTTGAAAGCAAAATTATAGAACATCTTAGTAAAATCTGACAACCATGCAATAAATAATTCATTTTCAGAATATTAATCAATTGTTTCAGAATTGATTGTTCCTTGTTTGCACACCTATCATTGTCTGTTCTTTTTCCCTTTTCTTTGATCTTCTTAACCTTTTGCCTCTAGGCATTTCACTTTCGACTGATGACACGTACAACTTATACCTATGGACATCAGTAGCACACATCACAACACTACATGCTTGAAAAATCAAGGTTAATAAACGCTTATCTATTAATTTAGATGATGAAAACCATTAATAATTTCCGATTATTATTGATAGTTATTTAGAAATGTCTTTCTATAAGTGTTGATGTTTTCATTGTATCAGGTATGGTTTGATCAAGACAATCTGAAATATGCTGCAAATACATTTAGAAGTATGGCTGAAGCCATAGAAAAATCTTATGCTGTATGTATTATATATTCCGAAAATTATAAAAATAGCGAATATGCTGAAATGGGTAGGTGAAATTAATTTAAAAGAATAACCAAATACACTGAGTACAGTTTGATGTATTTTTCCTTGAACACTAATAATATCCGATTGGTTAAACCAAAACCGATTGGTTACTACTTTTACCCTTTGACTGGACAGTTGAATGTGGACAATGCTTAACACTTTATAACAGTTCTTATTGAAAATTACATATAACTGTTACATAATGTGCATTAAAATATGAGATTGATACAGCAATATAATACTTACCAATGAAATACCAAAAAATTATTATTCAGGTTACTACAATTATTACGATTAGTGTTTTAGAATTCCAACCATTATAATCATCTATATATCGATAATTGTGAATATTTCTTTGATAGCTATAGTGTTTCTACCAGTAATTGTCTTTAGAGCACATCATTGTACGTAATCTACCCGATGAAACTTTGTTTAATGGTCATGGCAACTTTATATGATTTGCATTGGTTACAAGCTACATATTTTAAACGCTCATACTACCTTCCATTCCCATTGAACCAAATATTTTTGGAAGCCCTCGTAAATCAGAATATACAGTTATTTCATCGTTTTACACTCAATTAAAACCACGTTCTTAAATTTCTGAAATTGTTTCTCAAGTGCCGCTTACGTCCACAGTAGCTGCCAGTACTTACAGATGTTTCTTTTTAAGGAATTACTAGACCTCATTATCAAGTACATGTAATAAAGAGAATATCTTACTACCAAAGTATATCTAGTTAAGAAATTCTTAAAAATTGGTATCATCATTTTCGTAATTGCTCAACCTAGAATAAATTACTGCATTCATTTCTATAAAGATAGTTCTAAATAGTTCACATCAATTCAAGCATTTACAAAAAGAATGGAGTAAAAAACTTTGTGTTTGTTCAGTTGTAATATCACTTACTATTAATAAAAATATAATGAGCACACACATAAACTCGATTTTAACATCTCAAATTTATTGGTTCCTAAATGATTTAAGAAATACAAATCCGATATTTTTAAAGTTTTGATCAAGTTGTGATCATGTTTATTTTGAGTCGAAGATTTTGTAAATGTCCACGTCATTCAGTTATGCAGTAAAACCCTAATTTTGCTTACGAGTTATTACTTGTCATAATAACCTTTCATTGCGTGCTTGCACCATTTATTTGAATTTGTTTGCAATCACTACCCAACCACAGTCAAGTCCGACAATTCGCCAAAAGTATACCATAATATAAGCAATCTTCTGACTGTTTTAACAAAAAATCGTTTCACAAAAATCTAATCGATTTTTACATTCCGCTATTAACTATTTCAACATATATTTAAAGTATGATATCATGGATTAAGTTTGATATAACAACTGCAGAAATCACAAGGCAGTAGACACTTGTTTTGCCGTATTATGAGATACCTTGGAAGTGAAAATATGTTCAAGCGTAAAATTAATTAGATTTTTACAACAAAAACGACAAAATCTGTATTCAGCAAGTTTATGATCTGAACTTGATTCAGATTAGAAGATCGAATTCTCAACAACAACAAAAGAAAACAAAAATAAAATAAAAATTTGAGGATTCCGAGGTATTAATTAATACGCTGAAATGTAGGTGATCAATCCTTTTCAATCAATAAAAAAAGAATTATTTTTATAAAATTATTGTCTACCTACAATAAATGACCTGGTTTTATGATTGAATTGTAATTTGTAGTGTAATATATACATATATATAACATCAGAAGGGGTTTTGTGAATATTATAGTATTTCTATCAGTTGAGATCATGAGTTAATTGAAGTTAGACTACTATTAGAAAGCTCAATTTCGTGGATGAGTTGAAATTAGACATTAACACTGTTGGATACGCGCCGACTGAGTTATCTAGAGGTGAAGTGTTCGCGCACGAAGTCGATAGGTCTTGAGTTCAAGTATCACGAGGTATAGATCGTGGATGTGCACTGTTTAGAAATCTCACAATGGGGCAAAACGGTCGTCTAGCTTCAATTGACTCATGATCTTGTTGGGGACGTTAGATCCCCAGAACTCACATGAAAAAGGTACTAATTTTGTAATTTTATATTGAAAATTTGAATTTCTAACATTTTCGCGTCATAAGCGCCCTTTTCGCCTGCATGTCATATTTCCCACTTGAAAGAATCTTAAACGCTATTGATTCGTTGTGTCTTTTAGTATGCTATTTTGTAACGCTTCCCAAGGACGGTTTTGTGCTGTATATATATACGTTTTGATTTGTATCTGTTGTTATCGCTCTTACTTTTGTTTTTTTGCGGAGTATACTTTCCCGTTTGTACTTCGAATACTCTCTCTAGTTAGCGGGGTTGGGACGCAATGGAATAGCTAGTTTATTGGTCTTTGATCACAATTCTTTGTTACGTTCGGAGACTAAGTGAACTCGTCATCGCTCAAACCCAGCAAATCTCAACTATTGAAATAAATATAACAGTTGTTTTTGTCCTCTACTTGAAATTACGCATTAGATTACTGCAATTGTATAACTAATAATCATGTGAATAACCCTTCTCAAACTTTGGATACATAATTAACAGAGATTTTCATTGATATAGATATACTCTGATGTATTGGATTAAGAAATACGATAAACTAATGAGCATAAAGAAAATGTAGTTCCCTTTCTTAAAACATTAATTAAATTAATATAAAAATTCCTTAGTAACAATAAATATTATATTCTCCTTAAAGAATATTATTATGTAAATTTTAACTATCAAGTTGAAATATAACTACTAGTCTTAGTTATTTGACATTGTTCCTTCTATTTGAACAGACCATAATCATGAACTTGGTCTTCTTGCTACTATTATTGTATCGAAATTTTCATGTGAGATTGAAAACACTATGTAGGTTAATTGTAGTGAACAAGAACACCAGTGGGAACAATCGGATGTATTTAACACAAAATTACAGTTGTTAATAAAATCTAACAATCATAAAGTAAATGCTTAATTTGCAAAATGTCCACCAATTGTCTCATAATGACTCAGACTTCATTGTTCTTGCATCTCGATACAAATCGCATTCTGTTTCCATTCTTTACTGTTCGATCCTTTTGTTTCTCTGCTGCCAGACCTTCTGTTTACGACTAACATCATCTACTACTTATGCCAATGTAAGTAGCACACCATCAGCAGGAATCATATAAAGTTTTATCAACTATATTTTTCGATTAGATGGCTGAAGCATAAATCAGGTTACCATTTGTATTTGAAATGTTGATAAATTTCCAAAATTGTCTTAGATTCTACACTTGTTGACTTCTTTCTACTAGCTTACACAGTTGAATCTGATTAATCATATGCAGTTCATTCATTGTTTTTAAATGATTGGATGAATAGGCAGTGGCTATTTTAAAAGCATGACTAAATGTTGAAGAATAAAGCATAAAATACTATCTAGTAATGTCTGGTTTTAACTCTGAGGTTTCATTTACTATGAAACTACAAATGAACGTTATACTTAAAAAAATTGAAACAGTTCATAGTTATCAATGTGGCAAAGTATTTTAATTTTCCGGTGTTAAGTAGACAATAAATCTTTTTTTTTTATTGAATAGAAGCAACATATGCAGTTTGTTTGAAAAAACCAATTATTTGTTTACGTGTACAACGTGACTACAAACCAAAGGGTTGGCTTGGTCTTATAACTGCCCGAGAAAATCGTATTGACATTTCTGGGAAGTATCCATTTGATGAGTATTTTTCTACTTTATGTCGAAGAATCGATGAATGCATAAAAATCAAAACGGATCATTGTAGTTGATCACGTAAGTCATATCATTTATCAGTAATTATTCATTATTATTATGTTTTTAAAATTAAAAGCGACGAATATTAAAATACGAATAATTAATGAAACCCTAAAAGACTTTTATATCACAGTTGAAATGAAAGTATATATATTTTGTAATTTTCAAATGACTAAGATCAACATAGAAACCAATATAATTTTAAAATAATTTTTGTTACGAACTAAATTCAACTAGAAAACCACTTAGATATCAGAAACGTTTAACAGATGTTTCATTCCAGTATTGAACTTCAAATTAGTAAGCACTGGTAACTTAGATACAATTAGAACCAAAAGCATTCATTTTTCACAGTTATCGCTATTTTCTTGGGTCAGTTATTTAAAATTTATTGATTTTTAACTACAGTTTAAATCATTTTATGATGAACGCCTCAACTATCCGATTTTGTCAGTAAGATTGGTTTCCATTTTCATGTGAATGGACATGTTATCTTTTAGTACATTTCCACGGAAGATCGTTTTGATGATTATATAGTAGCTTTTAAAGAGTTTATAATCAGAGATGGATGGTGACTAACGGCAGAATCCAGGGCGCACGTTTCGTTTGATTTGAGGCAAGATAGATGGATAAACCTGCATTAGAGAGCCGATGTTCACTCTGAGACTAGAACTCACTACCGTTCATTTTAAAAGCTATCGCTCCATACACTAATTTATTGGGTACGGATAGCCACTAGCTTGTGAAATGGGGTGATGTCTAATTCATTTTTGGATTAATTGTTCAAATCTTTCCATTGACGTTTAGGACTACAGTTGACTATCTAGACTCAGTAGCCTAGTGGATAGTGCGACAGTGTTTAAAACAAACGGTACCGGGTTCGAGCCTCGGAGTAAACACCAACTTAGGGGTGGAGGTACATGCAGCAGACGAGTCCAAAATAAGGCGAAACGAACATTCTGGATTCCACTGCTAGCCACTAACCATTCCTGCTTATAATAGTTGTGACCCAAGGTAATATCAAGGTGATACTCACACGATGTACAAATGTCAATGGGTGACTGATCAATCACAGTCTGAAACGTCAATGGGAAGATCCAAACAGCCAATTCAAAAATGAGTTTTTGCTGACTTTGTTCGTTAAAAGTAGTTTATTTTCTCCAAATGGTCTAAGTTTTTTTTTCAATTTTTCGACTAGTATTTTGAAATGATTTAAGTACTTTGTCAATCTTTTAAAATCACACAATACTATTCTCTTGTTGGCTGTAATCTTCATTATCATAACAATATGAAACTTAATTTACTTGATATTGTTTTTATTTGAATCTTCCCATTGATGTTTTAGGACTGAAGTTGATCAGTCTCTTATTGGCATATGTGCATACTGTGCGTATGCCTCAATATTGCCTTAATTTACAAGCATTATAAGCAGAGATGGATAGTGACAGGTACATCCAGCTGACAAGTCCCAAACAGGACGAAACGCGCGTCCTGGATTCCACTGCTAGCCACTATCCATCTCTGCTTAATATGAAACTTAGTTCTGGTTATAAATATGCATCTCATTTCAAATAAATATTTCTATCTGATTTTGTTGTGTACAATAATTCTAAGTAGAAGAACTCTTGAAAGATCAAGAATTGGACTGTAGTTCATAGTACTTAAATGTCATTTTCAGTATTTCCAGACAGTCGGAACGTGAACAGCAATAAAGTTCAGAAAGCGCGTTTCATACTATTTAGTATTATTCAGCTCAATGTACCTGAATCTCAGAGTTGATGTTCACTCCGAGTGTCAAACACGAAGAAATGTGGGTCCTGGATTCCACTGCTAGCCATGTCCCATCTTTTTTATTGGAACTTGTATTACAGTGGCTATCTCGAGGCAGTTCGCATGAGATGCTTATACGCCGAGCGGGAATGAAAAAAATTCAGTTAACATTTCAGCAACAGGATAATCTAATTCACTTAAATTTGAATGAAAAAGACATTTTGTAGCAGGTCTCAGAACACTTCTTTGTATTTTGTAAATTAGTCAAAAAACCGTATGAGAACGCTTTTCCTATTGCTTTTCAAATATTAACAAGATTTACTGGGCTTCCGTCAACTTTTCTTCAAATAGAATTTATTCACAGAATTATCGGTAGTGTTAGTCGGGGATTTAGAATACATACACTCATTTCACTAAACTTCGTTCTGATTTATAACATGGCACTTTAGAAAATACAGTTGTTAGAGGAATCGTAGTAAATTAAAAATATTCAATGAATTTTCCATTTAGATTGATTATAAACATCCAAGAACAATTGTTGTTTGAAACTAATCTAAGGAATGCGACGTCTTGTTTAAGCAATTTCAGTGTGTGCTACTTATGCGGACAGATATAAGAAGTATATATTAAGAATTAGAAGTGGAATCCTTATCAACAGGAAACTGAAATAAGGAAAAGAAAGAAAACAGAGATTAATTAGAATACTACAGAATTGGAGGAATGATGGATATGTGCAGATGAGGATATGCGAATAATGTATTGTATGTGTGATTTCAATATTTTACAAAGGCACTGCGTAACGTTTCCCGAACATGAAACTGTTTTTACTTAATTACTCTTTGCTCTCAACATAACTATCGTTCTCACGAGCAATCAGTTGTAGTCATTAACATCACAGACGAAATTATACAGACGTGTACAATTCAATTCATCCCCCCCTCGCACATATTAGTACCTAGTTAAACTTAAAATTTAGTGAACAATGGGTTTATTTTTTGGAACCATAAGTACTGTGTTCGAGTCCAGTGGAGAGCCTTGATATTGAAATGTGTTAGGTACACCTAATTGGCGAGTCCCAAGCAGGATAAGGCATTCATCTGGGATTCCATTATCAGTCTCTATCGAATGTGACTAAAAACGTGTGACGAGATGTTAATATTAAGGCAACTTGCTCAATATAGACTGATTATTTGTAGTTAATAATACTGGCGACGGGAAAATACAAACCATTTCAAGTAATAAATACACTGTGACCAATAAATGTACAAGTTTATTATTTTCGTTCATTTCCAGAAATATTTCTCGATTTAATCTTGACGTGATTTTTGAATGGACGAAAGGATTTTACGCACCTGGCAACAAATAACCTCTAAACATAACTCACAATGTGTGTAATCAAATTCAAACTTAAAACAAATGTGAAGATTGTATGTTTTTGATTTGATTTTTTAAATGCCATTGTAAACTATGTATGTATACTGCATACATTTCAGATATCTTTATGCAAGGAATTATGAGTGTACACTTCCATTTATTTTAAATCTTCTTAGTGGAATGTTCACGGTTTACTAGATTTCATTCTTTATCTTTTATTTACTTATTGAAATTTCTATTTTATTGATGATTTCTTTCGAAAAATTTCATTACTTTATTTAAAAAACAAAATCAGTTTTATTTATCTTGGCTCATCCAAGTATCATTGTTAAGCACTAGTGAAAAAGGTATATGTTACATTGCATTTAATAGTGTTATGTCTACAATTAACATATTTTGAGAATGAAGCATACTTGGAAGAATTTTGTCATGATAATGTAACTGTTGAAGTGTAACTTTTTTCCGATATTCTAAATAAAACAGTTATGACTTATAAAAATTGATCCGTTGAATGTCGTTCAGTCCGAAATTCTGTAATGCTTCCAACTAAACATGAAATATTTTGGTGATAATTCAAACGTTTTTATATGTTTCATTAACAAATGGACGAGAATATTCTTGGTTTCGATGATTTCAATGGACGTTGTTACTTTTGATCCATCTACTATGTACAATTTGATAAGTATGATTGATTGAAGCAACTAGAACGTTTGGAATGTTTGAAGAAAAAAACTTGATACCTGGATAATGTAAAATTAATGATAAAACGTATTTGTAGTAAGGCGCCTGTTTGAATGTTTCAGACGGATATTTTTATAGATAATTGAAATAATAGTTCTAGAATAAGAAAAAGAGAATTCAGCGAAGAAAATTTTCTTTTCGACGAAATCATTTACTTAAGCTGTACATTCGTATATATAGTTATATGGAAAATGTATGTCTATAGAAGGATAGAATGGATTGTATCAAAAAAAAAATGGATTCGACAATAAATAACAAATGAGGTTAACGTACTAATCAAGGAGTAAGGAAGAACAAAATTTAAGGGTCAGATAATAGTCCGATTGACAGATCAGAAGAAAAACGACAAAACAACAAAGGTCATAATAATAAACTGAATGATAATCAAGAAAACTTGTAAAAGGTAATAATAATAATAAATGATTAGAGTTTAAAGTGCAAAATAGTAATTTAAAAATATGGATAATAATAAAAGTGCATTAAAAAAAAACAAAAAAACACCTAGAAACATACCCATTAAGGCCAGGGAAGGATAAGAGGTTGGACAAATCGTTTCTGCACTCAAAGTTCAGGCTTTAGTTTGTGGATTGCCTCTGCCGTGCATAAAATATTGATTCGAACCCCCTTCGATCCAGTTCCTTTGACTCTGTAAACTATTTTAAACGAAGAGTCTTTTGGAGCGATATGTCCACAGTTGATTAAGTACTCCTGTATAGAACCCGTGATTGTTTTTCGCTCCACTTTCAAAAACCAAGCCGGATAATGTTCCGAGATGCGTTTGGATAATGATCGCTTTGTGCGGCCTATGTAACATGCCCCACATGAGCAGGTAAATTTATAGATACACATTGAAGTGGCCCAAAGCGAAAGTTTGTCCTTAACACACCCCAGAATGGTAGGTCGGCTAGAGAAGATGATTCGAAGCTTAGCTGCGTGGAATGTTTTATTCATTGATTTCGAAACCCGTTTATTGAGGATTTCAGCAGCTGTATCTCCCTTAAATTCCATATTCATAAATACGGTTTTTTTCTCTACTGTCAATGCTTTATCATGAGGTCTAGGTACCAAGTTTCTGTCGATGAATCTCGGTGGGTAACCATTTTTGATGAGGGTCTGTCGAAGATAAAATAGTTCTACATCTATTGTGTCGTTGGAACAAATTCGCCTGATCCTTGAGGATAAAGAATGAATTAATTAATGGAACCCAACTGTGGAAGTTCGTGTATTGTCCATTCCAAGTGGGTCTTCTGTATATCGATCTCTGTAATAAACCGTTAGGCATTCTTTTTAAATGGATATCAAGAAAATGAAATTCGTGGTTTGTCTCTGCTTCTAAGGTGAATTGTCGTACCAAGACTATATGGACTACCAAAAGTTCATAAGAATAATATCTCACCACGTCCTATACTGGATATGAACAATTCTCCCCATCACTTGATCGCTAAATGGTTAGTTAACATTCTAAAACCTGTTAAAAATCATATCAACAAACACAATTCTCTTGATTCCTTTGACTTTGTTGACTCCATTGGAAATATCAATGTATCCGGTAAATAATGTTTTCATTAGACGTCACTTCTCTTTTCACAAATGTTCCCCTCACAGAAACCATTTGCTTTCTATGTGACTATATTGAAAACAATAATCTTGATATGCGTATCCCGATACATTACCTTAAAGAACTACTTCTAAGATGTACGCTCAACGTGCAATTTAGATTTAATGATATTTTCTATAAACAAATAGATGGAGTTGAAATGGGCTCTCCATTGGGTCCTCTCCTGGCTGATTGTTTTATGGCGAACCTAGAAAATTCGGTACTTCGACCAAGAATTGAAAGATTTCATTTATATAAAAGATATATGGATGATACTTTCATTATTTGCGAAGAAGAGAGTGACCTCAATGATATTTTGAATATTTTCAATAACTGTCAACCATCAATCCAATTCACCTTAGAAGCAGAGACAAACCACGAATTTCATTTTCTTGATATCCATTTAAAAAGAATGCCTAACGGTTTATTACAGAGATCGATATACAGAAGACCCACTTGGAATGGACAATACACGAACTTCCACAGTTGGGTTCCATTAATTAATTCATTCTTTATCCTCAAGGATCAGGCGAATTTGTTCCAACGACACAATAGATGTAGAACTATTTTATCTTCGACAGACCCTCATCAAAAATGGTTACCCACCGAGATTCATCGACAGAAACTTGGTACCTAGACCTCATGATAAAGCATTGACAGTAGAGAAAAAAACCGTATTTATGAATATGGAATTTAAGGGAGATACAGCTGCTGAAATCCTCAATAAACGGGTTTCGAAATCAATGAATAAAACATTCCACGCAGCTAAGCTTCGAATCATCTTCTCTAGCCGACCTACCATTCTGGGGTGTGTTAAGGACAAACTTTCGCTTTGGGCCACTTCAATGTGTATCTATAAATTTACCTGCTCATGTGGGGCATGTTACATAGGCCGCACAAAGCGATCATTATCCAAACGCATCTCGGAACATTATCCGGCTTGGTTTTTGAAAGTGGAGCGAAAAACAATCACGAGTTCTATACAGGAGTACTTAATCAACTGTGGACATATCGCTCCAAAAGACTCTTCGTTTAAAATAGTTTACAGAGTCAAAGGAACTGGATCGAAGGGGGTTCGAATCAATATTTTATGCACGGCAGAGGCAATCCACAAACTAAAGCCTGAACTTTGAGTGCAGAAACGATTTGTCCAACCTCTTATCCTTCCCTGGCCTTAATGGGTATGTTTCTAGGTGTTTTTTTGTTTTTTTTTAATGCACTTTTATTATTATCCATATTTTTAAATTACTATTTTGCACTTTAAACTCTAATCATTTATTATTATTATTACCTTTTACAAGTTTTCTTGATTATCATTCAGTTTATTATTATGACCTTTGTTGTTTTGTCGTTTTTCTTCTGATCTGTCAATCGGACTATTATCTGACCCTTAAATTTTGTTCTTCCTTACCCCTTGATTAGTACGTTAACCTCATTTGTTATTTATTGTCGAATCCATTTTTTTTTTGATACAATCCATTCTATCCTTCTATAGACATACATTTTCCATATAACTATATATACGAATGTACAGCTTAAGTAAATGATTTCGTCGAAAAGAAAATTTTCTTCGCTGAATTCTCTTTTTCTTATTCAATGACACTATGGGTTATTTTAGTTCTAGAATAATATAACACAATATTAACAAGGATACATAAGGAATATACAATGATAAAAAGGAATCATCAATAGTCATAAATAAATAATTGAATAACAGAAGTGTAATATGTCAGCTTATGTTTACTGTTGTTCGTTGTAGAACTTTTCAGTCTGTTGTGTAAAGCAACCTTGTATCTAGTTCAATTAATTTAGATTTATGTGAAACTTTACTCACTTTTTAATTCATTTTAAACTAGACTTAATTTTTAATTTCCATCTATCACTGTGAAGAAACAAATATATAATTTCACAGATTGAAATTATGAGTCAGTTGAAGCTAGACCACTATGGAAAACCTGAAAGCACTGGACGGCCGTTTCCTCCTAGTATGGGACTCCTCAACAGTGCGCATCCACGATCCCGCACCCCTCGAGATTCAAACCTAGATACCATCCTTGTTTTTTCTTCTGAACAAAACATTGGTGGTTGCTATGACACTTTCATTATCTAATTCTACTGTCCAAAGTGTATATTCAAAGTCAGTTTATGAGGAAACCTATCATTAATTGGATTTATTCAAGTTTTTTTTGTATTGGTATTAGGTTTTCCCATATGTGTTAAATGAAATTAACAAAAAATTCTCCATTGGTCTTATCAATATATCCAAGAATGCTAGAAAATTCTAGAATTCTAGAAAAATCATTTTCTGACTATGGAATATCGTATTACATGATCAGGAATGTTTTTAAATGATTTCTTTCACTTTGTATAGACATATTCTTACTGTTCGATAGACGTTTATAGAACCAAGTAAAATATTTTATTTTAAATAGAAAAACATAGACTGCCTAATAGACATACAAACTGTTATTGATTATGCGAAGACAAATGATTCCCCATAAATTATTATGATCTTACAAATTGATCAATAAAATAGATGTAAATATGTCGTCATGGGAAATTAGCCAATCAAAATGTTGAAAATAAGTATGATACTACGTATGAACTCATAATGAAACAATCTGTTTATCGAATTGAAAATGTGAAATTCTTTTGAAAGAACAGTAATATTCATCGATGAAATTTTCAGATAGGTTCTTCACCAATTGGGGTGTAATCCGTAAAAATCAGGACATGCGTTGATAAGAGGAAAATATAAGAGCGTATAATAGAAACATGTCTAAAAGAATGTTTACGCAATATGAGTAGAAACCAGTATAATGTATTTAATTATCATTTGAGTTCAAATTCTGTCAATCAGCTTTCAACTTCGTGTAACTTAGTAAAATTTCCGTGAATATAAGATTCTATGAGACCGGTATTTATTTGAAGGTTTTGTTAGGGTTTCAAATATCGCAAAATTTAAACACAAGAGTTTTTGATGACTACGTCCCAGTATTCAGCATCAACTCTACTGGTTCGTGTATGGTTAGTTGATTGAACTTGATTTGAATATTTCTTCAAATTTTATCTTCATAATAAACTTGATTGATACTGGAAAAATATTATCAACATGCTATATAAAACCGTAGTGTCATGATAAAAAATCTAATTAATGTATGAGGTTGTGATGATTATAATGTTTTAATTGAGATCATTAGCTGATCAATGATAGACCACCATTGATAACTTGGAAGCACTGGACGACAATTTCGTCCTAGTGCTCAATTAAAATCTAACAATCTTTACAACCTTATACTGAGAATTATCATGTACTCACTAGTGACCAGCTTCGGGAGACATTCCACGGAGTTCTAGTGTGAAGCAGTAACCAGTAGAGTTCAGCTGTATCGTAAGAACCTGTTATCCATCGAAGGCAATAGAAGATGGTGCAATTTCGTGGATCGGTTAAAATTAGACATTAACACCATTAGATGTCGACTCAGTGGTTTAGAAATTAGGGGTTCGCGCCCGAGACCGGAAGTCCTGGGCCTGAGTCCCGCGTGTGGAATCGTGGATGCGCACTTACGATGAATACCACACTGGGACAAAACTGCCTTCCATCGCTTCCATATTTTCAATGGTGGTTTAACAGTAATCTGTTCATGATCTCACTCTAATCAAGGTAGTTGATCTGTACACAAGCACATGTCTTGCTGAATATCGATCAACTCTAAGTTTAAAAGTATCGATGTAAATAGAACCAACTTCCGCACAGTTTGTACCAATTTACTAATTTACTAATTTAAATTAACTAACCATTTGATCTGAAAGATAAAAAACTCAAGTTAATGAAAATGATGTATGAAATGCTTTGATATCATAAATGAAAGAGTTAAGAGAAATATAAAATATTTATATTCAAGAATAAAAACTAAATTTAATTTTGATGGCTACTAATCTGTCCAAATCAAAACTCATTGTTCAGCAATGTAGTTATCTTCAAAATTTACGATTGTCATCTTTAGAATAATTTGAGTTATATAACAACATTCTTTTAGCTATGATTAAGCTAATACAGTTGACTTATATTGTATTTATATTACCTGTAAGATGTATTCTTCGAAATGCATTAACACTGAATGAGTCAGGTTCGAATCTTAAGGCTATAATTAGTTCCCTCAAAATTCTGAAAGTCAACTGATAGTACGAGATCTAGATACAAAGTTTCTAAGTAGCCGATCTGACTGCATCAAATATTTCATGAACAAGTCCACAATCAGTTGCAACTAATATTCCAAATACAATCTAAAGTGTTGCATCTACTGATGATAATACTGCTGATTGTTAGTCTTCTAATAAAACATCTACTGAAAGTTCAAATATTTTAACTCTATCTAACTACTGGTACAATAGTTTGTTAGTTATACAACATACACTTGTGGGTCAGGGTAATTTTATATTGGTTTTCAGGAGAACCAGATACCATCCAAACTTTCACGTGACAACCCAAACAGCACAGTTCAATTCCATTCAACAGGAGAGCCAGAAATTGTATAGACTTTAACGCTACAATCTGAATAGTACAACTCAATCCTGTGACACAACAGTATAGGTACCGAGCACCCTGGTGGACCAATAATATTTTGTAATTTCATAGTATTATGATGCATGAAATCTCTAATTTCAATAAACAAGCATAATTGCCAAAAATATCAAATTGTCTAAATTGAAATACAGTTGAAAATTCTGAATAATAATGTAAAGATGACGTTGAACCATTTCTACTAACTACAATTTAGAACTCCGCAGCTAAATATTATTTGACAACCAAAATTATAATGAGTGAGTAACTTCTTTCATTATCAGGATTTCTTCTTTATACGAAATCAAGATCTACACTGTAATTATCCTATCACCACAATCCTAACGATTTTACCAGCAAAATAGATTTTGACAGAAGAACGAGTAGCCACATTAAGGAATACCTAGTTCATTATGAATGTTTAGAATAGAATAAGGGATAATCATAAACGATTTTAAACATCGTGAATAACTTTAGTCAATATGTTCCAGTAGATTACTTAGTTAGCTTTCATTCCTCAGAGAATTCGGCGGTTCCAAAACAGGTCACAATGTGTGTCTATTAAAAACCGTCAATAACCTAGATCCCATATTCCCATATCTCCCATATGAACATGTAAACTGGATATAAATAAATCTGTAGTTCTCTTTAAAAAAACAAGAATAATTTGTCTTTTTTGATCAGAACACTAATTGATCATTAAAGTCAAAGTTTCAATTGACTATCAGTGATCTTAGAATGTAACCAGAGTTAATCACTATAGAATGATTGACTCGATGAACAGATATGATCAAGTGACACTTAAATACAAGAAGTAACATAAATGGATAAGTATATGTGAATGACTTTCTGATGTGAAAACAACAAGTGTATAGAAAGATTATCTCAAAGGTGATTTCTCAACATATCTTTGATGTCTCTGCATGAGTCCAGAAAAAAAGAATTAACTGTCAAAAATAGACAGTTTAAAACCATTTAAGCGGGTGACTAGGACTCAGTTATCTCGTCGGTAATAAGATCTTCAATTATATTTTTTTAAGACTAGAAAGCATCCATGGATGTTAGAAAGGTATCATTTGATTTGGTAATGATTTTCGGGTAGAAATTGCATATATTACAAAATTCTAAGTAATCAACAAACTGTCATTTAAGTAAATGCATTCATTCACAGATGTTAGAATATAAGATTGTACTTCATAGATTAGATATACAACTAAACCATTATGATTATTTTTTGTTGATATTTCTTAATAGCTTTGACGGCTTGCTTGAATATATGAGCTCCCTGTTCCTGATGTCAACATATCTCAATAAGTTACTTGTCTTCTGTTTGTTTTTTACACATCATTATGTTTGTTAATTGTGTAGCCTAATTATTCGCGTTTATGAAAAGTTTGCAATATTTCGCCGTACAACTTACAAAAAAAACAATCGGAGATATTGTGATGGATGTCACTATGCATTAAAAAGAATGATCATTAATTAGATATCGATTCCTGAACTGCTGACATCTAACTGGCAACTACTCAATATTTATCGTCAGGTTAGATGAAGTAACAAGAAAAGAGAACTTGTTGAAATACATTGTGCTAAGAACTTTATATTGAATAATGCTATTAGTAATAATAATAATATCATGAATGGTTGTACAGCACACTAGTTGGATATACTGAATTATATAAATAATACAATATTTCCTTAAATTTTCTCCTCATTTAACTCAGTAACAGTTATAATTTAACGAGATAGAAGTCTGAAGTTTCTTAAGCTTGTGCTGATGATGTCGTCCAGAAGAACAATTAAGGCTCCACGATCAAACCATCCAGTTCAGAGAACAAAACTCCATCAAAATCATCCATCTGAGCTACAAATCTTCTCCATCATCTCAGAATAAA
The DNA here is from genome assembly GCA_944470205.2 of Schistosoma margrebowiei. Taxonomy (NCBI): domain Eukaryota; kingdom Metazoa; phylum Platyhelminthes; class Trematoda; order Strigeidida; family Schistosomatidae; genus Schistosoma; species Schistosoma margrebowiei. The sequence goes on from OX104032.1 coordinate 40,508,269, forward strand.
AATCACTTATATATATATATATATATATATATATATATATATATATATATATATATATATATATATATATATATATATATATATATATATATATATATATATGAAAATATATTTTTGTTAAAGTACTAGTTCCGTGAGGGAATATGAACACTGAATAACCAAGATGACATAATAAAAAGATTACAATACTAGATTACGTAATACGTAATGTTTAAATGGGAAATTATCTGTCTATAAGAATAATGTAGTCTAGTTTAGAAGAGCTGAAAAAACAAATCAATATGTTATGACAACAAAAAATAACTATCAGATGTAAACAGTAAAACTCAAATCTCAAGAAAATCCAATTCGAACATTTCAACAGATCTCAGCAAAACTGAGGTTAGCAGTCAAGAGACAAAGAATCATCCGGTACAGATTACAATATTCTATTCATCATTTATTTGTAGTTCATTCAACATCATTTTTGTATTCATTACTCCTCATTTGTGAAATAAGAAAAAAGGTAATATGAATCAATAAATAGGAATATGTAAATCACAGATATCCAGAACATTTTAATGAATTAAGTAGTATAATGAAAACAGTGAAAGAAAAATACAAACAAGAAACTCAAACAGTATCATTCATTATTCTTTATGTTTACTTGAATTCTATTTTCAAATGATTTCCTTCCTTTTTTTCTAGGAATAATTGCGTAATAATATTTTGTTATTCATAGTTTGTAAGAAACATGAACCAACTTAAGGTTTACACATTTAAGTAATTGAACTGATATTCTACAAAAAGAAAAATTTGCAAATACAAATTATAGTGTAATAAATTATGTCATAAAAGATATGAAATTCTGTTACCTATTATGAATATGAAATAGAAATTAGTAAAAGCTCACAAGTTGTATTTTTTTGGATTACCTAATTGTATTTAATACATATGTGAAGACAGTTCTACTGTATGGGGCAGAAACTCGGCGAACTACGAAAGCCATCATCCAGAAGATACAAGTGTTTATTAACAGTTGTCTACGCAAAATACTTCGGATCCATTGGCAAGACACTATCAGCAATAACCTACTATGGGAGAGAACAAACCAGATCCCAACGGAGGAAGAAGTCAGAAAGAAGCGCTGGAAGTGAATAGGATACATATTGAGGAAAGCACCCAACTACTTCACAAGACAAGCCCTCACATGGAATCCTCAAGGCCAAAGGAGGAGAGGAAGACCAAAGAACACATTACGCCGGGAAATAGAGATAGACATGAGAAAAATGGACAAGAATTGGTTGGAATTAGAAAAGAAGGCTAAGGACAGAGTGGGTTGGAGAATGCTGGTCGGCGGCCTATGCTCCATTAGGAGCAACAGGCGTAGGTAAGTAAGTAATTGTATTCATATGTTACCTGTTTATTGAGTTATGTACAATTGATGAAGTAGTGAAAGTTCATCAGTTGAGATGGCTGGTACATGTACTACGTATGCCCATCCATGGACTGCCTCGATGTGCGATGTTTTATGGTGTAGGAGTAGGTTGGAAGAAAGCTAGGGGCGTTCAGACCAAAACATGGCACAAATCCATGAGGTCACTGGCAAGTGGAATGAGCCATGTTGGTAGGTGTAGACTTCTTGGTTGAGATCGGCGAAAAGGTAGCAACCGATGCTTAGACCTCGAATGACATGGATCAAAATCGTTTGCGATGGCACAGGTGCATCCATTCTTTATGTTCTCACAAATTCTAATCTTCTGAATTCTTCATGTCGCTTTTCTTCTCTTTCCAAATTTGTTTCACTTGTTTATATTCCTAGAATAACATCTTCAAATCCTAATCTTTCTTATTATTGCTTATATGTTTACTACCTCTACCACTACGGGATTTGAATCGACAATTGTATCTCTGTGCTAATATGGTATAGCAACTCGAACTGATGTACGTATGTACGTAGTTCTACGTTGTTGTTGTTAACCGAACTGACTGACTGACAATAGAAAGTCGTCATACGATTTTAATTGTCTTCATTCAAATTTTAGTAAATGAAAATGTTGAGAATTCTTTAGATAATGTTTTAATTCATTTATTTATGATTCAGAGCAACGTATATAAGCGAACAATATCGGTTTTGATTAGATCCTCATCAGGTTTTGCTCTAATATACAGTAATATTGATATGTATATAGGAACTAGATAATAAACTACATTTCCTTGACGTTTTATTAAACGGAAAAGAAAATGATTCTATAAGTAGAAGTTTTTATAGGGGAAGTTCTTCATCAAGGCAGTACCCATATTTCTTGAGCTTTGTACATCTTCAATGTAAAAGAAATCTAGTTCAATGTATTGCGAACAGAGCTAAAACGATATATTTAGGTGATACAATTAGAGCTCATACATAATATGTTGAGTGAAATGGGTTATTCACAAGGTTTCCTTAAGAATCACTTGCATGTAACAAATAAGAAAATAACGACATCAACAGCTAATAAGAAACCTTTCTTCCGGAAGCTGCTATTCAATGGAGATATATCTGGTGGTGTGCCACGTGATTATGGACTGACTAGAGCAGTTAAGAGAACGTCTAATGCAAACAGCCCCTGTCTATCGTATTCGATCCAACCTATGGCGATTCCCTAACGAAATGATAAGTTACATGGTTATGCCATTTCTGTGCGTATCTACGAATTCAGCTGCTCCTGTGGAGAAAGCTATATTGGGCGCCCTACCAGTCACCTGAGCCAAGAGTTACTGAATACCTCCCTACGTGGTTAGGGGAAGGTACTGTCAACACAACGCGCGGCTCGGTTCTATCATACTTGGTCTATGGCGGTCATGTAGTAGACAGAAATAGGTTAGTTTTCCTTATGGGGTTTGATCTCGTCTCTTACATATAGCGAAAGCAATTGGAATTCGAGCCAATAACCCAAGTGTTTGTGTTCATAAAATGATTGTAACACTTTTTCTCTTCCTTGGCCTTAATAAATGATATTATTTATTATTCCTCGTCGTTGATTTTTCTTTACCCTCTCCTTCCATTTTATTTTATTTTCTTTCAAATTTACGTTTTACGGTCCAATTATCTGAACACTTCTTATTACGTAATCTTTTAATTGCTACAGTGTCTATATTTTTCAAATTACTGACCTATTTCTCGATTAAATAACATTGATTTAAGCATTTATTATTCTTATTACAACTAGTACACCTGTCATCACACTACCAATTTGTACTTTTCACTTATTATGTTTAGTTATGCAATCTATTCTACTATTCTCATTGACTCATAAACTACCTTGAATGGTTACATAATTTCGTATATTCATATAAATATTACTGTTTATTAAGAGTAAAGCCTGATGAAGATTTACTCGAAAACAGTATTGTTCACTTATATATGTCGTTTTAAATCACAACGGGGTTGAGCTGGACTGTTTGGGTTGTCACATGAAAGTCCGGATGGTGTCTGATTCTCCTGAAAACCAATGTAAAATTACCCTGTCCCACAAGGGTATATTATATAATAACTGTGAAATCACAATATCGGAATTTTTCACATTTATTTATGATCACATAAAATGTATTTATTGAGAACAATAACTTATATTTGTTAATTAAATATTTCACGCTTTCATTTAGGGTGCCTGAAGCTCTTCCAGGATTACTACTGGGTAAGAGTAGTGTTGAGTATGAGATTAACCATTCTATCCTGGCAAAAATAACCTTCCTATATAGTACTTGATTTACACAACCTTCTTATGAACAATATTTTTTAATTTGCTAGTGAATATTCACTTAAAATAGCTGATTATTGTGAGGTCATAAAATCTGTTTATTATAATAAACGAAAGATATTTTCAGTCTTTGTGAAAATCACTATGAAAACAGATATTGGACTGAATAGTTTACTATCAATTAGAATCAAATGATTAGAGAATACTGGATGGCGACCTATACTCTATTGGGAGTAACAGGCATAAGTAAGTAAGCAAGTAAGATTAACTATTCAACATAAGCTGATAACATCGAAAAGTATTAAATGGGCAATTACAAGTATACATATTATTCATTCGTTGTCAGGTGTAATATGATTTATGACAATTTCGCTTTGGAGTATTAACTGACAATAATTGCTTGTGTTATTCTAGTACCTTTACACGGTTCGTAAATAATAAAATAGCTTAACATGGCTCAGTGAATTTAAAAAGCAGGTTTTCACCATTAAATTGTTTCCATGGTTAGAAACAGTTAATCATCAAACTGATCCTTTTGTTTTTGCCGGTTTCATATATATATATATATATATATATATACTTTTATACGATTTATACATTAAGTAGATCACGATATTGACTTACTAATCCATCTCAAGACTGTTATTGCTTTTGCCAATCTGTGAAAACTAGAAGCAATCATTATGAATGAAGGTGGTTGAGTTATAGAAAACACCATTAGTAGTTCCATATAAAGATGAAACAGATATACAATGAAATATAGTTACAAAAAGAAGACATGAAATGAAACATACCACTTCTATTGGTTTATTTTGACAATGATTATTAAGTTGATCAATGGATTGCTTTTTATATACGTCTATTCTTTTACACAATTCAATAAATTTATCGTCAAAAGGATATTTTCCAGAAATGTCAATATACAATCGTGTTCCCATCATAAAACCTAACCATCCATCTGGTACATAACCTCTTTGTGCACGTAGAAATAATATTGGTTTTTTTTCATGATAAGCATATTGAGCTTCTGGAATCAAAATAAAAATAGGTTGTTCTTTCTAAATAACGAATATTATTTAAAAAATACAATAAAATATGTTCATAAATATGAGATGTTGTTGTGCTGCTACTTATATTGATATAAGTAGTATAGAACGCGAGCCAAGAATATAATGTCTGACAGAAGAGAATTGAGATCAAGAAGGGAAGAATGGGAATAGAAAGTAATTGGTATGGAAATGCAAGAACAATGGATTCTGAGACAATTAATGAAAATTTTGCAAACTGAGTATTAGAGTATGGTTTCTCACCTGTGTTCTTCTTCACTACATTGCTACATCCTGATTTCACTGAAAGCATGCAAGGGACAAAAATAAATGTGTAACCCCATGAATAAACAATAAATATTCCGTGACAATGAAAATACAAATATCTTGTAGGTTTGGCATGTGCCCAAGACGTGTTTTTTTCTATTTAAGATTTATCAAATAGATATGCCTTTATCTAATTGTTAATGTCTATATCATGATTCAAATCCAGAGTATTTACCTTCAAACACCAAAGAATGTTAGTGACTAAAAAATGGAATTCTAAATATTAAAATCTGAAAACTACAAACCTCGTTAATTCGATGGTTTGGGCTTATTCTTCAAATACAGATTTGAATATTTTAGTTTATAGATGAAAGTAAGATTTCATACAAGACAGGTTTAAATTAACCATGTATATTAGAAATAAATTAAACCGATAAGAGCTGCTTTTGTATGAGATTTCGAGAATCGACACAGTAATTCCTAACAGAACATTGAGCTTACCTACAACTTTTAATTTGTGTCAGAACTCCAGAATATACCTAGTTCTGTGAGAAATAGTGACCAGTGGAGTCCAACAGGTCTGTTGTGAGATCGTAACTCACTGAAGACAATGGTGGATGTGTTGCTCAATTTTGTGGATTAGTTGAAGTTAGACATTAATACCGTTGGATGCCGGCTCAGTGGTCTGGTGGTTAAGTGCTGGCGAGCGAAACCAGTAGGTCTTGGGTTCGAATCTCGCAGGGGGCAAGGCCGTGGGTGCGCACTAATGAGGAGTTCCACAATAGGACGAAACGGTCGTCCAGTGCTTCCAGGATCTCACTGGTGGTCTAGCTTCAACTGATTCATGATCTTAATCATTGAAATTACTATCGTATCCACAAAGCCCATCTGGATTTATATAATTCACAATGTAGAAAAAACATATCTTGATAGTCAATATATGATAAGTAAGAATGGTATGGGAAAATCAAATCGAACTTACAATTTTTATGATTTATAGTACACTATCTGATAAACTTATCTTATTTCATATGAATTATATTCTAATGTGAGCAATTCCTAAGAATAGATGTTCATTTGAACACAATGATATCTACGAAAGAATAACGATCATGACCTATTAAATGGGCTTACCTTTCAAATATACACTCTTAATTAGTGTAAGTTATATTTGTACTAGGAAATATCGTAGTATACAGACCATGCAACAAATATACATTCCGCATTAAATGAATAGTTATCTATCCGTAAACTGTTTCTAATAATGTCTAATAAGTGTCTAATTCTATGTTCTGATTCAGTAAAATTTATTGATCCATTAGATGTTTTACTTGTTTTAAAGAGTTGATAATGAGGAAATCTTGTTGAATATCAGGTGAATTCTATAAACCATCTTAAAATCAATTTTTGAATTATTACTATACGTAGGATCACTTAAATGTTCAAATCAGACCTGTAGTACTGAATATATTGAGAAAGTACTTCATTTTTTCCAAAAAGAAAAAAAAAGAAATTTGAAAATGAGTTTCTAAGTTGTTTCAAAAAGAAGAAGAAGATAAAGAAAGTTAGTATATAAAGTCGAAAACATTTTGTCCCAAAACGTGCTTTTTTGGTCAAATGGAAATTTTATAGTTGAATTTATGAGTCAATTAAAGCTAGACCACCATGAAAAACCCGCAAGCACTGGGTGGTCGTTTCATCCTAGTATGAGATTGTTTAGCAGTGTGCATCCACGATCCAGCCCCTTGTGAGATTCGAACCCAGGACCTGACAGTATCGTGTGCGAGCCACTGAGTCAGCATCCAACTGTGTTAATGTCAAACTTCAACCAATGCACGAAGTTGAGCCACCGTACATCATTGTCTTCAGTGAATTACTAACTCACAACAGATCCTAGTCCCATACTAGGACAAAACGTTCACTCAGTGCTTCCAGGTTTTCCATGGTGGTCTAGCTTCATTTGACTCATGAATTCAACTATAAAACTACTAACAACTGCTACTGATAACAAAAATGAAAATTTATTCAACATACCACATTTTGTATGAAGACTTTCTTTATATGATTTAGAGTAGAGAATACAAACAACATATGAATTTTCTACAGCTTTTGCCATACCCTCCATTACATCAGTTTCATACATCATATCTTTATAGTCAATCCATACCTAAATGTTTATATACATATGTAAAAAGCCAATCATTACAGATGTATAACTCTTCAGTAAAATCTATTTACATTATTTAAAATAAATAGATTAGCTACATTACAGTACATTATTAGTGTTTATGTTGTTTTACCGATTGGTGTACCTAATTTCAGATAAATAACTGGAATCTTGGCACTTGTGAATAATAAACATCAGAATTATTAGCTTTTACGATGTTGCAAATGTAAATTTTAATTCTATCTAGTTGTCAGTACAAGATGCGGAATCATGGATACACACTGTTGAGGAGTTTCATACTAGGATGGAACGGGCATCCAGTGCTTCCAGGTTTTTTCAATGGTGGTCTAGCTTTAATTCATCAGTTCATGATTTCTATCTGTTTGTGTAATTAACAGAAAATGGAAACGAATGAATGAAACATATTGGATCATCAGTATACCAAACATCTTTTCTCAACTAATTAAAAAGGAAATTGAAGAAGTAAATACCTTTTGCTTGTTGGTTAAAAGTGATTACGGTAAACTAAAACAAGCTCAGTAAACATTTAAATTTGTCTATTAGTAGCAACAAATACAAATTTAATAACCTAATTTCGAATAAATATTTTGACGGAGTTTTGTTCTCTGAGCTAGATGGTTTCGTCGTGAAGCTTTCATCATTCTTCTGAACGACATTATCAGCACGAACGTCAGATAGTTCATAGAACAAAACTTCATGAAAATCATCCACCTGATCTACAAATCTTTTCCACCATTTTAATTGATATCTATTTAAATGTAGTTTACATTTAAATTTCTATTCTGTTTCAATGGTATCATTAATTTTCTTTGATAAAACAATGCTTACTATAATCTGAACCTTTCGTTTATCATATAGTCAGTAGCAAGTTCCCTTAAATAAGACACTTGAATCACAAGTAACTTAATGATAACGTCTAAGACTGGATGATTCTAGTAACATTCCTGACAAGTGTCAACCTTGTTTAAAGTTTACTTGTTGATTACCTCTTACCAAGTAACATTAAACTCTCAGATTTAATATTCCTTTCTTATGAACGTCAGTTGAAGTATTATTGAAATTAATAGAGAATGAAAATGTGTTTAATTCAGCGTAAAAATACATTTGCAATTTGTATTGTTAATCTATTCATTGACATCAATAATTCAGCCCCATTTTTAGTTAGTATTATTATGTACATAGTAGAATGAACTAGGAATAATGACATTAAATAAATCTATAAGAACGTGATAGATCATATAACCGACCATAATTCATTGACAAGGGAATAGATGTAGGTATTCAGTTAGAGGAGATGTACTAAGGGCTTATGATAATACCTGTCCATATAATCAAATGTTTCGGGGGTGAATAATATAATCTGACGGTTAACAGCTGAATAATTTAACATATACTCTAGTAATCTAATCTATATTCAGTTTTAAGGTCATATAATTTCATTCACAGTTTGAAGTCAAACCAAACAGACCACTGAGCCGGCATCCAACGGTGTTGGTTAAGCGCTTGGCGCGAGACTGATAGGTCCTGGGTTCGAATCTCGCGGGGTGCGGGATCGTGAACGCGCATTAATGAGGAGTCCCATACTAGGACGAAAACGCCATCTAGTGCTTTCAAGTTTTCCATGGTGGTCTAGCTTTAATTGACTCATGGTTTCAATCTGTGAAATTTCTAAGATCTCGACAAAACCCATTCTGATAATGTAATTTCTATTGAAATGTATTTCGCTAGACTGAAAACTCTTATTTTATACAGTTTCTTTACAATAGATTTACTATGTATCCACAATTCTTCAATATAGCGGAATCCTACTTCATCGCAAAATGATAAAATAACAGTATAAGGAGTCACTACAATTGATTATTATATCGGAACATAGCTAACATTTCTTGAATAGTTAATTTGAACTTGCTAAACTACATTGCTGTTACCCTTGAATTTATTATTTTAAATATCTTAAATATTATAACTATCTATATTTTCAAGCAAAGATGGGTAGTGGCTTGAAGTAGAATCCAGAACAGTAACAGTAACTGATTACAATTATCATATAACAGATGGAATGTAGATAGTAGTAATGTCTAAGATATTTTATTTATTTGGGTCTCATCAGTTAGATATACTTGCAACTTAGAGGTAATATTTACTCCGGAACTCAAACTCAATACCATTCAATTCATAAAAAGATTCAACACAAAATGAGCTTCTGACTTGAACGGGACCATTCAGATCATTATAAGTTCCATTCTGAACACTGATTTAATACAAACAAAATGAACTATGTTTACCAGTGATCATTTATCTTTAAATTAGTGAGTTTAATAAATAAAAAATAGTAAATAAACGAATAAAAAACAAACAAAACAAGCCTCATCTCATATTACTTAGAATAAATAACAAATAACTTTACCTTGTAACCTTTATTTTCTAGTTGTTCACTTAAATAAATTGCCATATCTTTCTCTTCATGACTATAACTAATCAATATATGTGGTATTGTATCCAATAAACCAATATTACTTTCATTATATATAAGCCAATCAGTTTTATCATTAACGTGTTCATTATTTAATGATGTTTCAACAATATTCTTTGCATCATTATCATTAGTAGTTCTATTAGGAAATATAACTTTTCTTGAATTGGATGTGATATACTTTGTAATTGATTTCATTGTATCAATAAAATAAAGGCATAATAGATAAGCAAGCATTAGAAATCTTGTCATGTATACAGTTATGCTTAACAATCAAAGGAGACATTCATTCGAAAAAGTTGAAGTTGATTAAAGTACTTTCTTAACAGTTTTATATAAATGAATTGTTGGCAAATAGTCTAAATTTATATTTTCAATGAATAACCCAGTCTATATTTAGATTAGATTCAGAGATTCATGCCTAAAATAGATTAACAACATACAAAATTGAATAATAATCATAATAGAGTACTAAGGAAAGTTTATTGCGTCATTCAAAAGCTAAAAATGAAAAAGAAACATACATATTGATAAGCTACAATATATTGGGATCTTCATTCTGAAATTTTGTTGTATATTCATAACTACTTGAAAACAATAAGTAGCATAACGATTTCTTCAAAAACTGTTGGAATGGAATGTGTCTTATTATGAATTTATTTTTTAAAAACAAACAACTAATTATGCCTATATCTTATCAGTTATTAAGTTTAAATGAAAACAAGTGGTTAGCTTTGTTTTCCTGGCTGACAAAATGTTGGTTTGTAAATATTAAACGTTCCTTAATCTAAACAATTATAAAATTTTCACAGATTTAAATCATGAGTCAGTTGAAGCTAGACCACCATTGAAAACCTGGAAGCACTGGACGGCCGTTTCGTCCTAGTATGGGACTCATCAGCAGTGCGCATCCACGATCTAGCTTCAACTGACTCATGATTTAAATCTGTGAAAATTTCTAAAATCTCCATAAACCCCTTCTGATAATTATAAAATTAACAGGTCAATAGCGATACCATTTCTAAGCGTAATACAGTTGATTAAGTCTCGTTTGACTATAATTAGGCATATGCGTTCTTGTTAATTTATTGACTTTATCAAAATAAATGTCTTTCAAATTTGCCAGATATATGCTACTTATGAGTAACTCAATCATTTGCCTTATTTTCAATTTATATCGTCATTTAAAGCAGGTAGGAGATGATCAGTCACACAACGTTGATCTATCAATCGATAATTTTTAGACGATTGTAGTTCAAACCTGACTAATTGTTTGACTGATCAGTTTCCTAGAATGAATGATATGAAATATCTGCTTATCCATTAATCAACAACTGTATTATTTACAAAAAAAGACATAAAAAACATAACTTGTTGACTGATTTTATACTGTAAGAAAGTAAATCGATGTTTCGTATCTAAAATATGGAATTTAATAATTGTATCCATGGAAGTTTCCAGATAGAAAGGGATTAACGAATGATAAATATGTATATTTTTCAGCTTGCACATCTCACTGATACATAAAGTTCATAATTATGCACTATGTTATTCGATCCTTAAGCGTTTATCTGCTCAGAGTAAATGCAAAATCTAAGGCTGTTTTAAAATGATACGCCTTAAGCCATCCTTATCGCTTACTTCACTTATACACCCAATATAATTAAGTTGATATTTAATTTTTATGAAGTGAAAGTCTTATTCAGTGATTGAATTGAAATGTATTTTGATTTGAGTATATTTCATTTCAGTACCTATTTTGTTTCCATTTTAGATACAGTTTGTTTAAAGAATTCCTTTTTTGATAAATAAATGCTTGAACAGGCCTACTTTATCCAAGATATAGGTGACTTACATAAAATTTATTCGCATGGTCCTAATTCGATAACCGAGTTATGCGCAAAATCCGGCAAATATTGCGAAAGACGACGATAACAATAATGGCTTCAAACCACTTGAGCAGGAATAAAACTGTCTAATCAAATCAGCGTACTGAGTAATATTAAGTAGTATAAAATATTAAACAAAAGTAGTTGATTAATATACAAAGTATACAGTTCAATATTTTAACCAGTAATTTATTAATTAATTGATTTGGTGACAACATCATGCGTAAGTATAGTAACGCCATAATGCAAAATAGACGATAGTTTACGGGATTGGATAATCACTATTCAGCATCGTATAGAGACAAAATTTGGGAACGGGGATTTGGTATGAAAATCGAGATGATTAAATTCCGGTTTTTAAGTGAGTTCCTGTAGAAAATATGCTTTTACGACGAGCTGATTAGATTTGGGATTTCAGCTTGAACATTTTCACATGAAGTGGGAGGTTTGAAAACGGATAAGTTATACTTTATTGAAAGCTGAGTACAACATGCCTGGATTTATTCACTTGGATGCTTAAAACTGTTAATATGGTTAACACAAACAAATGAGGACGTAAATGATGACAATCTATAGACTATTCGAGCAGATTTTACACCATATTGTTTATGAATGTGATCAGATCATTCGTAGACTGTAATGTATCTTCTAATGGTTTACTTTATCTTTCATGTCATTCTTGTAGTTGAGTGTTTGTACACATGTTCATATCCATTCCAAAAAAAGTAAATGGTTTATTGTAAATGAACTCATTTAATAGTATGTAGTTAAGAATCTTAATGTAAAAAAGTAAGCTATTTATCACATATCAACAAACAAGTGAATAACTAGATAATCTCAACGAATTTGATTTCATGACTTAAAAGGATTTCAAATATACCAGTAGCATGGCAGTTACACATCAATGGGATTGAATGATAGTCAAGTAATATCATGAAAAGACTTAAATTACAAATGTAAATGAATGTTATCCGAAGGTTAAGTGCTCGTGCCTAGGTATGATCGTATGCGAACGGAACAAAGACTTGTGACCGTAGACCAATAAGCTAGCTCTTTGATGCTTCCTAGCCTCGCTAACTAGAGGAAGAAGTCCAAGCTTGGAACGGGAAAGTATATTCCGTAAGCCAGAAGCACGAGTGAATAATAACAGACACAAATCAAACGTATATATGCAACATAAAACTGTCCTTGGGAAGCATAGTAAAAACAACATACCAAAAATTCAAAACAGACCTATAGCGTTAAAGATTCTCCTAAGTGGGAAATACGACATGAAGGTGAAAAGTGTGCTTTTGTCGTGAAAACAAGGAAATTTAAATTTCCAAAATAAAATTATAAAATTAAGGCATTTACCAAGTGAGTTCTGGAGATCTAACATCCCCAACAGCGGGCCCATGTACGTGCACTTCCAACGAAGAACCTCATACTTTGTTGTATTAGTTTGTAAATTATATCCCCACTGTTAAGAACTAAAGATTTAACTATTTTCGTATTTTCTTGGTCATAAGATTTTTATAAAAACTTATGTGGTATTTTCGATTCAACTTGTTTTAATAAATTGAGTAAAAATAAATTAATGCTCAAATGAAGAGGGAAACAACATGTGATTAGTCCTTTTCAATTAGATTAATGGATATTATCAAATTTGGTATCCTTACTTATCAAGAATTGAGACTATCGTTAGTGATAGCCTTTGATAAGAACTACATATGTAATGTTTCATAAAACCAAGGTTTATGATGTACCTCACTGGATAATGAATATACGACCGGCAGGTATTATTTTCTCTGTATTCTCTTCTTAGGAATATCTATGGAGTTTATGTATACCCATTGGTTTTGAAGTAATAAACTCAGATAAAGCAGTCTAATGAATGAAGGGTTTATTTATTCCAAATAGATTCATCACTGTATGTTCACTCTTTAACAAGTCCCAGAAATAATAATTCGTTCAACGATTTAGTCCAAAAATCATGAATAGATTCATTGATTTATGTCAACATTATTCCGCTTAGTCGCACTCTTACGTACTCAACCTTTTGATGTTAAATCAAACTAGTGTTATCACTTTACAAAATGTACTCGTATATTTCATTTATTATAACATAGATATTAAATAATATTTCTATAAGTAGTATTATTTATAAGAAAAGATGGATAGTGGCTAGCATTGTAATCAAGGACGTTCGTTTCGTCCTACCTGGGACTCATCAGCTGGATGTACCTGTATCTCAGAGTTGACACTCACTTAAAATGCTTGTGAACTAAGGGAACATTAAGGCAATACGATGCCCTCTTCACCTTTGCCTGCATAAACATCAATTAGCAGTCAAACGCCATGACATTTCCTCATTTATATCAATACACGTGGACAACTGAGGAGACCCATTTGACTGGAATAAAATGTGGAAATCTTGGATAGAGGAAATTCCAAAAACATCAGAGAATATTTAGAAGCCTGGTACTCAGGTCAATCAGCAACTAACAAGCACACTGAAATTGATCCAATTTATCAACCAATCAGGAAAATTATGCACAAATATAGGAACAAAACTCAAACCGATGGGAGACACAACCGAAACAAAAAAGTAAACAATGACAAATTTAAGCTCAATAAGAACCAATCAACATCGAGGTGTACAGAATAAGCTGCAAAACACATATGGAGAAATTCGAACGCTTTACTTCTATCTGAAGTTTGTACTAATGATGTCATTCATAAGAACGATGAAAGCTCCACGACCAAACCATTCAGCTCAGAGAACAAAACTCCATCAAAACTAAGGCAATACACACAGTATGAATATAGACCAATAAGAGGTTGATTCATTGTAATTCTAAACATCAATAGGAAGATTCAAGTAAACAATACCAAATAAAAGTATTATACATAGCTTATATAATCTTTTCCTGTTATAAACATTCCTATCAGAGATCTGATCTAATCATGAACAATCTATTTATTTATTTTAAAACCTCAAATTTAAATATCCCTTTTGAGATAAACGAAATTTTATTGTTTTAATGAATAGAGTGTATTTGTTTAATTGAACAATGGACAGGTGAAGATTATCATGATATTAATTGATAATAACAAATAAACTGGTCAATTTTATTGTTGTTCAACTCATATAAATATTATGACTGTATAAATAATAATAATAGCTTGGCTGTTTGATCAAATATCAGTATGAACCATCAGAATTATAGGGTAGGTCTGATCTTGTTTAGTTTATAAACTAACTTAGTTATTCTTGATTAGTTATACATTGAAAAGAGTTCATTGATATGATTGTAATGTTCATTTTATTTTCTTGGAAAAGTATTTAACTCGAATTACATTTTTTTCCGCAAAACATTATCAATTACTGAGTAATTTTAATAATTGAGATCATGAGTCAATGGTTTAGAGGTTGAGCTAGACCACCATGGAAAAGCTGGAGGCACTGGACCACCATTTTGTTTTATTGTGGAACTTCATAGAAGTTCGCATCCAGGATCCCGCCTGGCGAGATTCGAACCCAAGACCTATCGGTCTTGCCCGCGAACACGCATTGGTCTAGAGGCTGAGCAATAAGTCCTTGATTCGAATCTCACGAGGTGGGGTCGTGGATGTGCGATGCTGAGGAGTCCCACAATAAGATGAACAGGAGGTCCAGTGCTTCTAGGTTTTTCATAGTTTTCTAGCATCAACTGACTCATGATCTCAATTATTAAATTATTATAATATCCACAAAAACCATTCTGATACTAATTACTGAGTAGTTATCCATTGATTGATCTAAATAACTACATAAAGAAAACTTTCGGTTTTAATAATATAACAGTATCAATATGTAACTATTGAAGAGACAAAAATCAATCGTAAATTGTATAGATAGCAAAATAATCCATCACATTTTACTGAATGATAAGTTGTGCCTTACTGTTACATTAACATTTGAATTTGACCAGAGTTTATTCTCCACACACACATATATATATATCCAAGGAAGAGTTCTGAATCAATTTTGAGAAAAGAGGAAAGTAAATATTAGATGACAACTGTTCGAATAAGCCTAGATCACTTGAAATCTCCAACTAAAATTAACAAAGATGATTTTAAAAGTATCTTTAAAAAAGCATCAAACCTTAATTCAACAATTAGCGATTCTGATGACTGGTACTTACATGTAGTTCGATAGCTACCTGACATTTTAATCTAGTTCAGTTAACGTTGTGAGTTGAGGTAGATGATGGTTTCCTAGTTATGAAAAACTTATTCATAGTATCTAATGAAACTATATCTACTGAATTGTATTTTAAAAGTTTATTTGTTGTCAAAACATTTTATGGAAAGGTCAACCGGATGCCAAGTAAATTTTGAACATTTTCAAGAAAATTGCCATAACCCGTCGCTATGGAAAACTGGATAGTAGGCTCTTTCACTAAGTTTTCACTACTCATTTGAGATAGAATTTAAACATCAGTGGTGTTTGTCATGAATAAATTGATAAATAATACAAATTGTAATGTATAAATCCCAAGCGGCTATATCAACAAAAGAATAGTTTGCTTGCTAAACGAATGAACTTGCAGTTTTGATTTTGATCCCATATGAAGTTTAAACAAATGCTGATAGACGATCTTAATACATGGAAGGAAAACTTTCTATCTTTCCCAATGCACATTGGATCTTCCTCAGGTGCAAAGGATACTCAGTTCTATGGTATAAAACAGTCAAACATTCTATCGATTAATGAAAAGTATTTTTACGTGAAACATTTGACTTAGTTGTAAAAATATTTTCACTTCTGTTTAAGCCGGAATCTTCAATACGAACCTCAAGACAATTTTACTGTAGGGAGATGAAACTTGGAAAACTACCACAATCATCATCAAAAAAGTACAACTCTTCATAAACAATTGTCTACGCAAGATACTCAATATCCGTTGACTAGATACCATAAAAAACAGCCTACCGTGGGAGAGAAAAAACCAGCTTCCAGACGAAGTGAGCATTACGAAAAGACGATGGAAGTGGACAAGACAAACATTGAAGAAATAATCAAACTGCATCACGAAGCAAGCACCGACTTGAAATTTTGAAGGTAAACAGAAAAGAGGAATACCAAAATACACACTCTGTGGAGAATTGGAAGCAGATATGAAAAGGATGTATGACAACTGGGAAAGATTGTCCAGAATAGAGTTAGATAGAGAATGCTGGTTAGCGGCCTATGACTCTCCAAGTCGGGAAATAAAAATAAGTAAGTAAGTAAATTATTTTGAACAAAAAACAAGTTACCTTAGTTGACTTCTAATTAGGCTTAAATGGAATATGTGATACACAGTAATTTCGCTAGAAAACAAAAATATCTCCCCAAAAAACCCGAATATTTTATTCTTTTCATAATTTAGTCAATGTTAAAATGAGTACCTACAAATTGACTTGTCATTGTTTACTTAAATCTTCCCATTGATGTTTAGGACTAAGATTGATCAGTTTCTTATTAGCATATGTCTATACTGTGCGCATTGGCCCGATATTGCCATAATTCACAAGCATTTCAGGCAAGTGACTATGAGGGCTAAGTGGATAACGCGATGGTGTTTAAAGTGAACAGTACTAGTTTCGAGTCCCAGAGTAAATGTCAACCTTGAGACGTAGGTATGAGTCCCAAGTAGAACGAAACTCGCATGGAACTGGATTCCACTGCTTCGTGAGAGGTCCGAACCCAGGGCCTACTGGTTATTGTGCGCGAGCACTTAACCACTAGATCACTGATCCGGATGGCATCCAACGGTGTTAATGTCTAACTTCAACTAATCCATGCAATCGAGCGACACATCCACTACTGTCTTCAGTGAGTTACTATCTCACAGCAGACCTGGTTGAACTTCACTGATCACTGCTTTTCACTAGAACTCCAGGAAATACCTCTTGGAGACTATCACTAGTGAGCATGTGATGATTATAATTATAATTATAATTATAGTAATTTCAATCGTTAAGATTACGAGTCAGTTGGAGCTAGACCACCATGAAAACGGCCTTCCAGTGCCTTTTGGTTTTCCATGATGGTCTAACATTGATTGATTCATGATTTTAACTATTGAAATTATTACAATCTCCACGAAACCCATCTGATACAAATTTATAAGTATTGAGCTTATGTTAAGTCTTATTCAATGTGAACATAGCCACAAATATACAAATGGAATAGTGTAAATTTGAAAAAATTAAATTAAATAGGAAGTGCGCATTTGAAAACGTACTCCAATTGTTTTAGAGATTTCTTAATTTCCACCGAATTTATTCAACAACAAAAGAAACCCCCATAATATCCATCGTTGAAATATTGATTACACAACCAAGTGGATTCAAAGCAATTCAGCTATCACATGCCATAAATTGCGAACGAATCCAATTGATTTTCTTTCAATTTCAAATATCTTTCTGAGAATGATTGATATCGAAATCCAACATTTAAACTATTGTGGTGCGTGCTACTTATATGAAGCGAGTCAAGAATGTAATGTCTGGCAGCAGAACATGGGGAAGATCAAGAAAGGAAGAGCGGGAATAGAAAGCAATTAGTATGGAAATGCAAGAACAATGAAGTTCGAGACAATTATTGAACATTTTGCAAATTAGGTATAATAGTATGATTTTTCTATTTTACCAAGTAACTCTGTAGTGTTGTGCTAACTATATAATTCGGTTGTTCTCACCTGTTTCCTCCTTCATTACACTATTACCATAAAGAAATGAATATAGTAAAAATACATTTTAACCGATCAGAAATTAAATTTTTTTAAACATTTTTTGGAGGACCATGTTTATTGGTTAAAAAAGTTGGAAGAATTCTTCAATTATCTTATTCAGATTATGCAACAATATAAATCAAAATTTGTAATGGAAGGATTTATAAGTCATCAAATAAAGTTAGATATCGACATCATTGGGTGCCGTATCAGTGGTCTAGTGGTTAAGCGCTCACGCTCGAAACTTAAAATTCGTGGGTTCGAATCTCACGAGGAGTTCCTCACTGGGACGAGACGGTCGTCCAGTGCTTCCAGGTTTTCCATGGTGGTCCAGCTTCAATTGACTCATGAATTCAACTATTAAATTATTATAATATTTAATAAAAACCCTCTATGAATATAAACAATTGTTTGAGATGTAAATTTATAAATTACTCTTATTTCTATCAGTTTTTGGAGAGAAATGTTCCAGCCCATATTCAATTCATTCTTAATTATAGAATAAGGTCTTATGAATAAGTAGTTTTGTTGACCTATTTATTGACAGTTTTAAAATAGATTTCTTCGTATCCAACTCTTAAAAATAGCCGAAGCTCTTACTATCCTTGAGCCCAAACCAGAACT
Source organism: Schistosoma margrebowiei (assembly GCA_944470205.2). Lineage (NCBI taxonomy): Eukaryota > Metazoa > Platyhelminthes > Trematoda > Strigeidida > Schistosomatidae > Schistosoma > Schistosoma margrebowiei. Next base: position 40,527,221 of record OX104032.1, read on the forward strand.
ATGCGTATAAAAGAGGTACATCCTATCGTTACCTTGGCGTTAATTATTATCATTATTACAGCATTTTTTTCTATACTTGTCTCATATTCTCATTATTTTATTCATAATTGTAAATTGTATCACTTCATTTATTTCACTCCTATGACATTTAGTGACCTTTTTTATTGTAACAAAAATATTATAATAATCTTACTGCATTCACATTACAATTCGTTACTAACTTATTAAGTCTATTGTTATTATTCGCATTGCGTAATCTAGCATTATAATCCTTCTATTACATCATCTTGGTTATTCCTTGTTCACATTTCCTTATGGAACTAGTAATTGAACAAAAAAATCTCAGATATATACGATTGTACAGCTTGATGATAAATTTGTTGAAAAGAGATCTCTTCACTGATCATTGTTGTTGGAATATTCAGAAAAACATCCCAAAAATTACCCTGTTAAGTCTAATGCTATCCTTGGACTTGAAATGGTATCATTTTCCTATTGGTCAATATATATTTCACGGGTCATTTTCCTAGTGGCCAAATATTGTACAAATACTATTTTCTATTTTATGGTACGATGTGGTCTGCTTGATTGGTATATGAACAGAGTATGTTTGAAATACATGATTCATATCGCAGAGGCTGAGACTTGTGTTCTAGATTTATCTGGCTAGGCTAGGCGGAAAGCAGGGCCAATCAGAACTCTAGAGAGCTCACACGTGTTTACGCGTCTTTGATCCGATCGATAAGTCAATGCTCTCTAATCGACGGTCACAATTTATAACAATTGTGTTTTTAAAACTTTAAGATAATTACTTTTTCAGAGAAAATATACTCCGTTAAATACACAATAAGCGTCGTATCCAAAACTATGGATTGGATGATTAGAGTTAAGTTTACAGTCATTCACGTTTATTTTACGTGTTATTTGTTTTAAGCATTCTTTACTGTTTCCAAATGTCATTTGACTAAATGAAGTACAATGATATCAATGATGAAGTCAATAAAGAAGTGTTAACTAATGAAAAGTATTCATTTTTGAAAGTAATAACAATAATTGTAAATATCATATTCATTGAATATGGTTAGGACTACTTGGACTGAATATGTTAGTGAATAACTTATGGATCTTTACAACGATATTGGAATGTTTCGTGTATCAATGGAAATCTCAGTAAGTCTAAAATAGATAGATACAAACAACTAGTCATGGATTTTATTTACATCGATAACTTACAATTATAATAAAGGAGTTGTTTTCTTTTTCTTTATTGAAATAGAAATAAAGTCAAATACAATTATCAAATATGAATACTTACTTACGCCTATTACTCCCAAATAGAGCATAGGCCGCCGACCAGCATTCTTCAACACACTCTGTCCTGAGCCCTCCTTTCTAGTTCTATCTAATTGTTATTCATTCTTCTCATATCTGTCTATATTTCTCGGCCAAACGTGTTCTTTGATTTTCTTCTTCTCCTTTGACCTTGAGAATTCCAAGGGAGGACTTGCCTTGTGACGCAGTTGGGTGCTTTCCTCAATGTGTGTCCTATACACTCCCAACGCTTCTTCCTGACTTCTTCCGCTGGGATCTGGTTTGTTCTTGCCTATAGTAGGTTGTTGCTGATGGTGTGTGATCAACGGATCCGCAGTATTTTGTGTAGACAACTGTTAATAAACACTTTTATCTTCTGGATGATGGCTTTCGTAGTTCTCCAGGTTTCCGCCCCATACAGTAGAACTGTCTTGACATTTTGTGGTGTTTGGATTGACTAATGATACCTTTGTACTTGTTGATTGCACAATTTCGAATTCCAAATACAGTACATTCGTTTGTGCTTGTGTCTTCTTCATTCAATTGCGTTATTTCTTGGACTCTTAGTTCGTGCTATAATTCAAATAATTCGAAAAATTATACTGGCGTCGCGATTGAGCCTGTAATGGAAAAGTTAGACATCCATTCAACTTCTGAAGCTTTTGAGTATTATTTCGAAAGGTTCGAAATCTGTGTCATGACGAGGATGTTAATATTGTGGCATATTTCCTCACATTCATCGGTAAAGAAGCATACAGCTTGTTAAGAACTCTGGCTATGCCGGAAAAGCCCATTTCGCTTCCTTATACAACTCTCAAGGAATTACTACTAGACTATGTCAAGTATGCAAATTTTGATTGCAGTAAAGAAGGGAAATTTCCTAAAATGATTCATCAGGACATCAAAAATTCTACTACATCACGTCATCCCAATCCAGTGCATACTCAGGGTTATGCAGATAATTCATTGAGGAGTTGCAGTGAGTTTCACTAAGATTGGCGCAAGTTTGGTCAATGTTTGTCCTGTGGCAAGTTGCACGCTTTTAATTCATGTAAATTTCGTAATTCTAAGTGCTTTAAATGTGATGATATTGGATATATTCAGTCAGTCTGTAATACTAATGTTCATGTTATTGCAACTAATATTAAGTCTTGTAATTCTGATTCTACTGAGTCGAGTATTTATAATGATGATTTATCTTTATCAACTATTGCAATAGACAGTGTACAGTCACAAAGCAGTTCAGAGTTAAATCAAATTCAGAATTCTTGCGAAACAACAGTTTCTCACCAATCGATTTATCAGAATTCTCATGCTATTGTACCAGGTATGGTTTTTCCTAATGATTCACATATTTCTGATGAAATTCCTTGCAAATCTGAAGAAAATATGTTAAGTGAACATAATTATGATCGAAAACCTGATGTAGTTTTGATAGATGCTAATTTTTCTAATGATCCATTACTCTGCAATGACATTCTTAATGGATTTCATGAGAATATTTCAGAAGAATCAAATCCTGATGTTATATCATATATTACCTATCCTTATAATGCATTTGATCCTTGTGAAAAACCTGTTCAATGCGAAGCACGAGTATTAAGTGAGCTCAATTTTGATTACAATTCGGATGATTTTATATCAACTGCTGTTCATCCTTGTCACAAATCCACTTCCAATGTATACTCTAGTCAATGTGAGAAATATGTTTTAAATGAAGTCACATTATTCATAACTTGGGGATATTAAGATCCAACACTATTTCGTGAGGGAGGATAGTGTTGAAAAATATATGGTTCCAATTCTAGATATTAATGATTTCGGTACAAAACCGACATGCTGATTGTATACAATTCCAGGTGAGTTTGTTCCGATTTCGTTTGTTAATTCCAATAATAATGAGCACATTCTAGATACTACAAAGTTTTTATCCAATACAATGTCGGACAGACTCAGGATGAACTTAAGAAGAAGACGTAAAACCGATTACAGATATTTATACACCTATTTAAGCTGTGGCGGATGTGGTGTTTGAATTGACTAATGACACCTTTGTACTTGTTGATTGCACAATTTCGAATTCCAAATACAGTACATTCGTTTGTGCTTGTGTCTTCTTCATTCAATTGCGTTATTTCTTGGACTCTTAGTTCGTGCTATAATTCAAATAATTCGAAACATTATACATTTGTATTGAAAATTCTGACTTTGGTGTTGGTCGACAGTTGTTTTGAGTTCCAGATGTTTTTCAGTTGTAAATATGCTGCTCTTGCTTTGCGATCCGCACCTTCACACCTGGATCAGATCCACCCTGTTCATCAGTGATGCTGCCTAAATATGTAAAGGTTTTTAAATCCTCCGAATTTTTTACGTCAATTGTGATTTGATTGTTTCATGCTGTGTTGTATCGGAGAATCTTACTTTTCCCTTTTCTGTATATTGAGACCTACTGTTGCTAAGGCTGCTGCTACACTGGTCATCTTCTCCTGCATTTATTGTTGCGTGTACGATCATCTGCGAAGTATAGATCGTCCAGCTGCATCCTGTCCGTCCACCGTATCCCATCCTTCCCTTCAGATATTGACGTCTTCATGATCCAGTCGATCACCAGGAGAAAGCGAAAGTGTGAGAGTAAGCAACCTTGCCTGACACCGGTCTTTACCTCGAACGAGTTTGTCAACTGTCCTCCATGGACGATTTTGCAGTTTACTCCATCGTAGGAATTCTGTATGATATTGACTATCTTCTGACGCACGCCGTAGTGTCGAAGAAGCGTCCTTTGTGTTGTTCTGTCCACGTTATCAAATGCTTTCTCGTTGTCAATTAAGTTGATGTAGAGTGATGATTTCTTTTCATTTGATTGTAACTCGCTAAAAAACCTAACCAGAAAAAAAACTATTAACATATGAATATCATTAACCTAAACATTGAATAAAAACCATTTTATCTAATAATAATGAATTACAAATAGACACAATCTCTATGGATAACAATGAAATGAATGTTAAAGTTTCCAAATAAATAAAAATAGTTCTGGTAAGAAAATATCAGGACTCAAATTTTTTTTTACAGTGAACTTGGTTAACATTGGGAATCTTAGATTATTCTTTTTTTGACCTCCCTCCCCCTCACCTCTCTATCTCTCTCTTTGAATAGATGTATAATCATAAACAAACCAAAAAAATTGTGTTTTTTCTTTTATGATTAAATGAGAATTCCTTTATAAAAACAAATTGATACATCAGATTTAGTTGCGAAAAGAAAAATGAGGTAGATTCATTGAGTCAATAATTTTTTTAATTGTTTGCTGTTTTTTCAATCACTTTAAAACTTGAATGTTTCTAGGTAAAAATGTTTTCATTTATTCGTTAGACTTTGGTTCATTCTGAATGTATATTGTGAAGTTTAAAAATCATAGAGCTTGCAAGTGTGAAAAGGTAAAATAAGGAAATAAGTAAAAGAGAAATACCTGACGATATATATAAATATATAACATACACATGTGAAGCTGTACACAATAATAGCCCTGTATACTTTTCATGATCTCATTGAATCGATTTGTATTTTTTAAATATGGTAACTACAAGCATCCTGAACAAAAGACAATTATACATGGGATTATCAATATTTCAAATGAGGAATTACAATGGTAAATTTCAGATAATTCATGGATAAATATTAAGAAAAGTATGTGTCATGATGTGGTGCATGTATAGCAGCTCACGTGGAATTGAGTCTGTTCTCAATTAATTTGGTCAAGCGCTTTTAACTTATTTAGCGGACAGAGTCATCTGTACTATAACAACTCATTGTACCTTTATTACTGTTGTGCTTGTATGAAATATGTATGCTTGAACATTGCTTACCACCTACGTATATATTCATTCTGCTAGCTTTATTATTAGCTGCTTAATTGATTCGATAATCTATTCATTTCCCTATAAATATACATGTACATTTAAACCTACACACTCTACTTTTTCGATTCGCTGACTCACTCAATTATATCTGTGCTTTGTGGTCTGAGTTATCTGCTAAGAAAACTGTAGTCACCGCTTCTCTTGGCCTTCTGATTTGAAACGCTGTTAAGGATTATATGATAACGGTTACGAGGGTGATTGGTCAACGGAGCATAGCCACTACACATGTTACTTAAATTAACAGATATAAGTAGTAACTACATACTATGAACACAACTAGCTAAGCCATTTCATTATAAATCATGAATTTATATTCTAAGATGAATTAAATTGAATGTAACACTACTTCTATAGATGCAAAACTATTTCCATTACAATTTATATACCATAGAAAAACTGCTTTTCCGTATAGAAAATAAATTAGGATAATTATAAAAAGATTGTTCACTAAATAGACAACAGTCTAATTATTTAGACATATAGACAAAATGTCTCTAGGCAGTAATACATCAATTTCATGTGTATGAAATTTCAGAAAGAAGTAATTAGAATAACAAACATTTAGTAAAAAGACCACGAGAGAAAAGAAATTTCGTCTTGACTCTACGCCAATATATATATATATACATGACTTTCAATAATTTAATAAAACTGATCAACCACATGCGTTACGTAATACTCATATAATTTCAAAGTAATTATGAAATAAGGTTTATTGGTCATGGTGTAGTGGACGAGAACACCAACTATAGTGAATGAGAACAAAAATGGGTTCAATCGAATGTATTTGAACACACAATTACTTAACATCCTAATAAAATCTAAGAACCATACAGTAAAAACTTAATTTGCATAATGTCAATCAGTCGTCTTAAACTTGATTGTTCTTTTCGTTTCCACACCAATCATTCTTTGTTCTCGTTCTTTTTTCTTTGATCTTCTTAACCTTCTATCTCTAGGCATTGCACTTTCGATTGACGATACATGATACTAATATCTATGGACATCAGTAGCACATACCACAATGGTAATTTAATTTTTTTAATAATTTGGATTTTCTTTTCGTCGTTGAATATTCATTAATTAATGTGAAATGTCACATAATTTGATTTATTTAAAATATAATCATTAATCTGTATAATAAAGGGATAGTTTTTGAAAGGTTTTTGGTGTCAAAATAATTCCTATCAGTGATGTTTGATTTCCATTTAAGACTAAGTTATACATCAGTTTCGGTTCAGTACTGAAAAGTGATTATCAGTCAATTATAAATAATATGAGAACCGGTATAAATATCTTCTGGTCGAAATCACCGTTTCAAATATCAGCATTTTATCTATCAGGCTACTGAGTTCAAAAACTAACTCGCTCGTTTAATGAGTTTGGTCATTTTTAGTGCAACACCAATGAAAATTCTGACCGATTGAGTTCTATCACATAGAGAGTAAGTCACATATCGTTGATATAAGTGAATGATGGTCATGCAATACTGGTACTCCCTATAAAGCATTAACATCATAAGTTTCATTACACACAGTGTTGTGGTCGCTTACACTCAAACACTCTGACACTAGGATAAAATATCTATCCAGTGTTCCTAGGTTTTCAATTCATGTCTAGTTTAAGTTTGTCTTCAACATAAACCATATTAACTTAAGGCTTACTAAAAAAAGAAAACGAGAATGATGTGCACTTACTGAAGAAAAATGAAAATTTGGTACATGAGAAATTATACAGTAATTGCAATTTATGGAACAATTAGTCATGATTCATTAACAGATTTAGTTAATAAATTTAAAATAATTTGATTTGATTACAAATGCATTGTGTTATTAAACATTGAATGGTAAAATCTAGAAAATCTTGATCCGGTTAAAAATTGTGAGTTAGAACGAAATTTTAATTTTCTATCTAAAGGGGAAGTCTTACTGCATTCTCATGTCTGGGGATGTTGTATGAGAAACTGAGAGGAGGGAAAGCAAATATCCGGTGCTTCAACCATGTCAGCCTAGGGGAGTTGGAAAAGCAATGGTGTACATGGGCTCCAGGATCCTAAGAAAACGAATAGCATATGAACCTATTTTTGGTCACCGGCCACCATGGAACTGTATATCCTTAAGTTACTCCACTGCCTTTGGATTAGACCTCTAGGTCAGAGGCTCAAGCTGTTGATTCTTAAGAAAACCACCTGTTTCGGTTTGAGCACCCAGGCAGTATTCCATACCTCACATAAATCGAATGATTTATATGGCGTTCATCTGTTCGGTGCCTCCTTGTAACAATGTATAGAGATAAATTATTCACCAAATTTTCATATGAATTGATGACTCATATTTGAAATTCAGCAAATATTCCTTGTTCAACACAGACAGTTATTCTATTAAAATATTAGAGAATACATTTTAGATTGAATAAGTGTCTTGTAGATACAGATTAGCTTTACTTAACCCCACTCATTGAAATCCAACTCTTTATTTGTCAGTCAGAGCATCTCTATTGAATATTATGTAAAAAATGGTGAAGTAGTTATCAGGTTTCTTTGATTTCCATACATGTTTGAGATTCTATAGATTGCTTGATCTCATTGAACTCTGATCGTCAATATGATTAAAATTTTCCATACGCCTGACAACAAGAAGAGAAATAAATAATTTTGGATATAAAAATTTGGTTTACAATTGATTGATCACTGGGTGGTGATCAGTGTCTTGCTTGTCTAGTCCTTATTAGTGCAGATCGAATGCTATCGATCATGTTGCAATGTGGCCACCAGTCTATGTGACACGAGATCGAATCCCCCAGGGAGCACCAGTTCTCTCAAGATTACAGGTACACCTTGCTGACGAGTGCCAAATAGCACAAAACCCGGGTCCAGGGTTTCCTGTTGACTACCTCCAACCACCATCTAAATCTCAATACATAGTGCCCGCAGTGTCGAGTCACCTAGACTGGTGGCCACATTGCAACATGATCGATAGCATTCGATCTGCACTAATAAGGACTAGACAAGCAAGACATTGATCATCACCCAGTGATCAATCAATTGTAATTAGATCTCAGTCCTACAGGATGTTAGTTACGGCTCGGATAGCTCAGTGGTAACGTCTCTGACTGTGAAGCTGGGTGACACGAGATCGAATCCGCCAGGGAGCACCAGTTCCCTCAAGATTACAGGTACACCTTGCTGGCGAGTGCCAAACAGCACGAAACCCGGGTCCAGGGTTTCCTGTTGACTACCTCCAACCACCATCTTCAAATTTGGTTTAAACCATTTTATAGTAATTGCCTCCTTAAATTATAGTATACTTGACTTTCTTTGTCTCTTAATTGTCTTGAAAGACCATATCTATTGTCAATTGAATGACGCATGAATTCAAGTCAAATAGTTTCGCAGTACTCTTTGGTTTCAAACGAATTATTGAGTGTCATTATATAGCAGATTCCTCATTATAATATACTGTGGAAATGAACTGCACGAATGTCACCTATGTATTTAGGTAGCTTACGTTTATAAAAAGAACAACATACTTATAATTTCATTGAAATAATGAACTAATCAATGTTAGATTAAAAATTGAAAACCTGTAAGTACTGGGTAACCGTTTCATCCTAGTATAGGACTTTTCAGCAACGCTCATCCACGATCCCGTACACGGCATCCAAACCCAGTACTTTCGGTCTCACACTCAAACACTTAAGCTCCAGAAAACTGAGCCAGCATCCAATGTTTTAGTTCAACCAATCCATGACATCATGGGACCATCTCCCATTGTCTTCGGTTGGGTGCTCACACGATGCCCAGCGTGCTGGGTTCAGATCCCATGTTCAGAATCATGGATACGCACTGTTGAGGAGTTCTATAATGGAGCGAAGCGTTCTTCCATTGCTTCTAGATTTTCAATGGTTTTCCACCATTGATCGATTCATGGTATTGTATGACCAGTGAAATATCATTAAGCTCTAGACAAATCATCCGGCAGTTGGGTCACCGATCATCTATTTCTGGCAAGGTCAAAGACGATCAATGCGCATCAGTTAATCATACGCCATGGACTGGCCCATGCAGTGGTGGTCTTACTTTCGTATGTATCTACTTTAACTAATATATTTCTGTCATAACGCCTTTTGTATTGGACAGTCTTCAAAGCATCTGTAGTAAACTTGATGCGTCGATGAGGCAATCCACATAAACTGCTGACTACGATGTGTGACTTTGACATAGATCATCTACGCTGGTGATTTACAGTATCAATAAAATTCAATAATCTTCACAACCTCAAATTAATAAATAACCTTGAAAATTTATTATTTACAGTGGATGTTCACTTACTTAGTCTTTATTAAAAATTTCTATTCCATTGAAATTAATATCCGTTTGTAGGGGGACAACAACAACAGCAACAAAAAGAAAGTAAAGATACTTGAACAATTCATTTATTAAATAGAAAAATATCCAAAATTTTATGGAATACAGGAAGTTAGAATCATTAAGGGTTGTTTATAATTTAACAAATATCATCATTGATAGTTGTTGTTTTCTTCTTCTTCTTACCTTAATATTAAAAAATAAGTGGAAGAAACAAATAAGCAGATCAAAGAGACTATGTATTTGTTATATACATATATAGATGTACGTGAACCGGAAAGATAAATATTCTGGAAAGCGAGAAAGGTTATGAATGTAATGAAATTTGAAAAAATTACTATGACTATGGTTGATAAGAAATCAATGGACCACTTCAACGATTCCAATTTTGTTGGTATTCAATGACATAATAGTAAATTAGATTGATTGTATTTATCAAATAATTATAATTAGAAAGTTTATAATTCATGGTTGATAGAAAATAATGGTTCATTAGATTGTTATCTTATTCATTGTAATTTAGTCAATAATAAATATATCTATTCGAATAGTAATGATTGAGACCATGGAAAACTGGTAAGCACTTATCCTATTGTGAGACATCGCAGCAGTGAGTATTGATGGTCTCGCTCCCTGCGAGGTTCGAACCCAAGATTCATCAGTCTCATTCGTGAGCGCTTAAGCTCTAGACAACTGATCCGTCATTCGGTGGTGTTAGTGTTTAACTTCAACTAATCTACGAAATTGAGCGAAACGTCCACCATTATCTTCAGTGAGTTACTGTCTCACAACAAAACTGGTTAAACTCCACTGGTCAGTACTTCTCACAAGAACTCCAGGAAATACCTTTTGAAGCCCCACCCTAGTGAGTATATGTTCATTAGTATCTGAAGGGTTTTTGTGAATATTATACTAATTTTAATAGTTGAGATCATGAGTCAATTAAAACTGGAACATCATGGAAAACCTGGAACTCCTCATTAGTGTTGATATTAAGAACTGGATTTTGTTTAGCTAGTTTTTCTATATATGAGGATGAAACTTAAACTGATGTATTGATTTAATGGTATTTTGAATAAGTAAATTCAAATTGAATCTCCTCTATCATAGACGTTGAACTCAAAGCCAAGACTTTCGGTTTCGTGTGGATGCTTAACTTCTTAACTACTGAGCCAGAACCCAATGATGTTATTATGTGACGTCAAAAACTACATGATCTTGCCCAACTATTTATTCATTGCTTGTGGTGGATATTCATTTCACATCCGATATGAGCTGGATAGCATTGGTCAAGGCTTGATACTAAAACTCCATCAGTTACATCTTAAAGCTAATCATTAGTGAGCACATGATTGGTAATGGTGTGAATATTTGTGGAGATTAGATTATTTAATTTGCAAAATGTTCAATAATTGTCTCGAACTTCATTGTTCTTGCATTTCTATACTAATTGCTTTCTATTCCCGCTCTTCCTTTCTTGATTTTCCCGATGTTCTGCTGCCAGACATTACATTTCTGACTCGCGTTATATACTACTTATATCAACATAAGTAGTACGCACCACAGACTGACAATAGTTTGGTTTACCTGTTTCAATTATTGGATCATGCATTAATGATTAGTATTACATTCAATGGATTAGAATATTACACTCTAAATTACAAACTATCAAGTAATTAACTATACAAACAAAAAATCAATAAAATAAACCTTTACGAATCAATCGTATTTAACAGAATAAAAATAAACCCTGTTGAACTTGTGTTCTTTCTTTAGATAATGAAGTTATGCAATTCGGGACATATTTCATATCACTTTATAACAATATCTTCAATAAATAATCTTGGTTAATTACTTTTCTTTTTCTTAAAGAGAGAAAGAATGAAGATTGGTGCAGAATAATATGAATTCATTTTATCCGTGTCGGGTAGAAACAGATGTCTACCTCAATACAATGGAAGATGGTCTCTCAATTTCGTGGATTGGTTGAGGTTAGACATTAACACCATTGGATGCCGGCTCAGTGGTCTAGTAGGTTAAGCGTTCGCGCGCAAGACTGAAGGCCCTGGGTTCGAATCCTGCGAGCGGGATCGTGGGTGCGCACTGCTGAGGAGTCTCACAATAGAACGAAATGGCCGTCCAGTGCTTCCAGGTTTTCAATGGCGGTCTAACAACCAATCGGTTCATGATCTCAATGAAAAACTTAACAATCTCCAAAACCACTAAACTGATCATGTTATTTCGTTAGGTTCTCATCAGTTGCTTACAACCTAAAGTATTTGAAAATCAACGTTATTACTGATATTGACATACTTATACATAAGAGGGTGATTAAAAAGATGAATCATGATGTAGAGAAGATTTCAATAGTGTTATTAAGGTCATAAAATATTGTTTCGAATAAATAAAGTTTGAGAGGGAAGGTTCCAGACCACTGAAATAGTGACTAGAGCTCATGAAGTGGACAAACATTAGATGATTATGTAATGAAGCAACTGAAAATAGATCAATGGTAATAAAGATATGAATTAAAATCATTTAGTTATGAATGATGGAATTTTAAAATTCTGAAAGAGTTGGAAGAATGAATGACGTAATAACAAAAAATGAGGGGTTAATGTTTCCAGGGCAAAGAAAGATTTATTACTGTCTCTTTTTGTATACATAGACCTAATTTTAGACGTTTGATTGCAAAATTCAAAAGGTTGGAGTTTGATTGTTTGTTAATCATCTTGAAGAACTTCAGTGTATCGACTTCGTATCCTGTCTCAAAGATATGTCATGCGATGATACTGCTGAATGCTTTTAGTCCGTTTGACCTTAAACCTTTCGGAATATGTTCTTTGAATCGAACACAGGCTTTCCTTTCTGTTCTACCAATGTGACTACTTTGGCAGATACATGCAAATTTGTATACACAGTTGGTGGTAACGTGAAAGAGATACCTGTCGACCTTTGACTGTGTCAATTTAAAACTTGTTTGACTCTGTAGTTGGTAAATTCTTATTATGATCCCATTAAAAACCCTTTTTTAGTTTACTCTTCAGTAAACAACTATTGTTAATAAACTTTTAATCATTGACTGATCATATTTCGGTCATCATTAAAAACCTAAAAGCAGTGGACAAAAGGAAGATATTCACAATTGATTGATCACCATCCAGTTGCGACCCGGATAGCCCAGTGGTAATGTCTCTGACTATGAAGCTGGGTGACACGGGGTTGAATCCGCCAGGGAGCACCAGTTCCCTCAAGATTACAGGTACACCTTGCTGACGAGTGTCAAGTAGCACGAAACCCTGGTCCAGGGCTTCCTGTCGACTACCTCCAACCACCATCTCATTGAGTAATAGCGAGTTAGATACTAACATTTCAAAAGTTGACATCTAAATAATATTCATTCTTTGCAGTTCATATTGTCAATAAACACGATTTTTCGGACTCTGAAATTTTGTAACTTGATCAGTAAAATGTAGTAAACTTTTCACAAACACACCTGAATAGGTTATGCAACTATTTGACTTAATGATGTAATAAAATCAACAACGAAACAGAGAACTTTTTGAAATATCTAGATGGCAAGAAACCGGTAACCCAGATATTGAAGCAAGCTGTCTAATAGAAACAAAGTAGGAAGGATTGTTTTAGAATTAAAATAAAGCAGAGTACTGATGCGTACATCTGTTATAAAACGAGACAATATTGTCTGTTTTAGTGAAATGAAGCAATTACCGTAAACATGAATGACTCTCAGAATAACTTCGACAGATTTATATTCTTTTAATAACCGATGGATTAAAAAAATATTTCGCAATGATTAGTACAGACTAGTTTTACAGTGGATTTATTAGAAAAAAATCAAATGTCGACGAATTCATAACTATTGGGTAACTTATTAAACAACACAATTGTCAGCTACACAATTTTTAATTGTGACATTACTATCACTTATTATATGGTGTATGCTACTTATGTTGACGGATGTAAGTAGTATGAAACACTTATTAGAAACAGAATTCTTATCAAAAGAAAATCGAAAAGATTGAACTGAAGAGCATAGAACTTCTACACTGCACATTGGTATTCCAGACTTTAAATCTTTATGGAATAATATTGTTCTTAAACTAATAACCCTGATGAAAAATATAATCTATGCATATACAATTAAATGTGTATTTTATAAAAGACAATTAAATATATTATTTTCGCTATAGAAAGGCGCCATAATATTTATGTCATATAGTGATTAGTTGAAGTTAGATATTAACACCGTTGGATGTCGACTCAGTGGTCTAGTTGGTTAAGCGCCTGGCGCGAGACTAACAGGTACTGGGTTCGAATCCCGCGAGGCAAGGTCGTAGGTGCGCACTGCTGAGAAGTCCCACAATAGGACGAAACGGTCGTTCAGTGCTTTCAAGTTTCCCATGGCGGTCTAGCTTCAATTGACTCATGATCTCAACTGTTGAAATATAGTGATTACCAAATTGGATTATTATAATTTAAATGAAACATAAGTATTACCATTAAAACATTTTAAACCTTAAGATATTTCGATGGATAAATTAAAGCAGTTTAGGTAAATCTTTTAATATTTACCATTTTCTTGTACTTTTAAATATCTTACATAATCTCTCCTTATCTATTTCAGTAAAAAAAAGTACAGTTGTTTATTTCCATTGATTGCATGGTATAAAACTGAAAGCAGTTTGTTATATAAAGAGGGATGATTTTAGTAATTCTATAGTTGAATTGACAAGACTTTAATTTATGGACGAACCAATCAGATACAAGATAATACGTCCCAGATTTTGGCACGAAATTCACTCATTTATTTGGTTAAATAGAGTTTCGGCCCTATATCTGATGTCAGTTCACGATGAAAACCCTAAATCTATATCCTAACCTTAAATATCAACTGTAAATCATAATTCTGATTTTCCATACTGGTTTATAACCATTTGATCGTACTTAATAGGCAGACAATCTTATGGTCAGTCTAGCTTCGCTCAATAGTCACATCGTCGAATTCATGAGTCGATTGAAGCTAGATAATCATAGAAAACCTGAAAACATTGGATTTCCGTTTCGTCCTAGGTCCTAAGTTAAAATTTCGAATGGGAGGGGGGCGTTATCGTGGATACGCACTGCTGAGAAGTCCCATACTGCTTCGAATGACTCATTATTTCAACTATTAAAATTACTAAAATCTCCACAAAACCCATTCTGATTATTGTTTTTGTTTTTTGTTTCTTTGGTTTTGTTTGAAAAAATCTTGTTTTATCAAAAGTAAAAAAAGAGAAAAGAAAAATACACTTTGGTTTATTGTAGTTTGTTTCTAAGAAAAACAAGAGATAATGTTTAAGTGAGATCAAATTTTAAAAAACGTATAATTGAGAAGAGAAAAATAATTTTCATTAGTTATTCATTGATATTCATTAACAAAGATTTGTTAAAAGTAATAGTATTGTAGCGGTAAATAAATCCTCAAAATAAATAGCTCTGTAAGTCTTCGACATTGGATGCTGACCACATTAGTTTTAATGGACTCACCTAGCTGAAGGCGCTCGGTCATGCATCTGTACCAGATCACGAGTGGGAACGCCGTGCTCAACATCCACTGCAATCGCTAGCCAGATTAGATCAGACAATCCTTGATATATTGATAGCCTACCAAAAATATCTTCGAACCTCCTCGCTTCTGACTTTTGATTTCACTTGGTGGGTACGCTTCATATTAGAAGGTGTTACTGATTAAAGCGTTGTCAAACTCCGAATACCTGTGGCATCTTCAGTATATTGAAGTTTATTTTCGTACTGGTTGTTTAAATCTTTCCACTGATGTTTAGAACTGAAGTTGAGCGGTCTCTTGTAGACATATGTGCATCCTGTGTAGACTGCCTTGGTATTGCCATAATGAACAAGGATTATATGCAAAGATTGATGATGGTTGACCGTAGAATCCAAGATGAACGTTTGGTTCTATTTGAGAATCATCATTTGGATGTACGGGCATCCCATATTTGATGTTCACTACAAGACTCTAACCCAGTACCGTTCGCTTGAAAAAAAGTGTTTATACGTAAATCAGTCAATCATCTAAAACGTAGGACCAGGCATATAAATGCATCGGTCCAGGTTGCCACACCTCATTAGCACAAGATGAACACGAAATTAATAGGAGTAATCACTTCAATGGAAGTAATATATAAAAGGAAGATTGTGTATAAGAATATGGTACAGGATGTAAGAATTAGTTCATAGAAATAAAGATATGAAGCAATTTTGATCTCACGATATATAAAGATTCTATTATATGTATAAAGTTATATTCCATTGTAATGTGTAAATATGAGTGTTTCATGAACTTCATATGCTGGAATAGAATAGTAGGAACTTATAAATAGTACAGTTAAGTGTTTTGTGATTTTCTGTATTTCCAAATAGTTTAATATGTAGATTATAGACTCCTGTAGGGTCAGTGAAATGTCACTGAGCCCTAGCCAAATCATCCGGCAGTTGGATCACTGAATGTCGAACAGATCATCGCTCCCTGCCAAGATCAAGTACCAAGAACGCGCATCAGTTAATCGTATGCCATGGACTGGCCCATGCAGCAGTGGTCTTACTTTCGCTTGTATCTACCTTAACTAATATATTTCTGTAATAACGTCCTCTGTGTTGTAAAGTCTTTAAAGCATCTATGGTACCTTGATATGTCAATGGGGTAGTCTACGTAAGGTGCTAACCACGAGGTGTGACTTCGCCGTTAGCTGGTTGGTCACACCATTCCCGCCTAATTCGAGTAGGTCTACAATCATTTTCGACATAGATCATCTACGTTGGTGATTTACACTCCAATATAACTGAACGATTATGATAATAAAACAGTTGTAGTTAATTTCATGAATCTTTTGCCAATTAATCATGTTAACAAAACATAGAAATAAAAGGTTGAATAACAGTTGCACAATAAATATTGTTGTCTTAGTTCTGTGAGCTCTGTTTCGTTTTTTTTGGGGGGGGTTGAGAACTACAATCACTCTGTTAGGACACTGGGACAGCTCCACGATATAGTATTCCTAGTCATCCTGTAATGAATAAGTAATTCTGAACATACGCTTCATATTCTTGTAATCCATATGACAAGTATACTCACCTAATAACTGATGAATAACATCATTTCAAACAATTCACCCTTGTTCTTTTAAGCTTTACATGTAACATTGTTTTCTCGATCGACGTTGAGTTCTGTAACTATTTTCAGAATATGGTCAGACTAAAGTGATAATCTTGAAAAAAAGTGCATGGATTCAAACAGGAGTAGTTGTAAAAACCTACTCAGTAAATAATGTAAGGCTTAGTCATTATAAATTATGAATAACCAATTAAAGTATAGATGACAGATACCCCTGAGGCAAATGCAAATAAAAATTATCCACAGTTAATAGTGAATAATCACACGAGTACACTTACTAAAATAAGTAAACGGAGAAAAATTTGCATGCACACCATCTAATCAATAATGTTGCAATTAAACATCCCAACATCAGAAAAATGTTACACAACAGTTTGTTTCAGCGTATTATGCTACCATAAATTTATGATTATGATTAGTGATGCATATTTGTTAAAAGTTCCAAATACTGCAAGTTTTCTTATTCTGTTGGTACTGACGACGAAAGATTAATAACTTTCTGAGATCTTACATCACTATCACACTTCTGTCAATGAGTGTATGTGAATCAAATTTTAAATGGAAGCAACATTATTTAATTAGAACACATATGTTGAGAAACCTTATAAAATTTTAAGGAAAAACAGTCATAACCATATGTTTATGGCTCATAAACTAGGAGATCAACCGATCAAATTCAGTGAAACGCTGTTCAGAGTTATCATACAATTTTAAGAAGTGATTTATGGTATGATTTTGCATACTATGTTTAACAAAAGAATAGGCTTATTCTAATAGATTTATTCATATGTCATGTATATAAACTCAATCGTCTTCACGTCTCAATTCAAATTGAATAAACTGATGAAAACATTTCTCTATTAAATATGGATGACAAAAAAGTAGTGAGTAGTTTATTGCGAACAAGTAAAATTGAAAAGACAAAGCGAATACATAAACAGTGAACGTCCAACTGTTGACATTGACAGTGAAACTTCTGGAATCTATTACTAACTATTAGGTGATTAAAAATTTGAGAAATAATGACAATATCGAAGCAATTTATTCAGAATGCACAAGTGGCAGAAGACATTTGACTATTCCGATCCTAAATATCATTAACAGTATAACACAACCCTTTTATTGTTGAGAATTTCTTTACCCATTTGTCATTGCATTATTCTAAGTTTTTATCTATTAGTTGCTTCCTTACTAGTGATGATATCACTTCATTACCTAATATTTATTCAGTAAGATTAATACTATTGTTCAAACTTTAGAAATTCTACAATCTCTACAAATCCTCAGACTGATAGCAATAATTTGCTCACTAGCTCCAAAATGTAGCTCCTGGTATAGTCAACATGAACACAAGCGGAGACAACTGAATGCATTTTAACACAAAATTACAGAACATTTAAGTAAAATCTGTGAACCATACAAATAATACTTCATTTGCAAAATATCACTGTTCCTTCACTTCCACAACAATCATTCTCTGGTACTGCAGTTCTACCAAACCGTCATGGAACAACAGAAGAACTTCAAAGAATCTTAAAACATAACAGAATTAAAGTATATTACTGTTGGGATATTCAGGAAAATATCCCAGAAATTATTCTACTAAGTTTAATGCTATTCTTGGACTTGGAGATGGTATTATTTACTTATTGGTCAGTACTTATTTCATGTGTCATTTTCCTACTGGTCAATATTGTACAATGTTATTTTCTATTTTATGGTATGATGTGGTTTGTTTGACTGGTATATAAACAAAGTATGTTTGAAATATAATGATTCATACATCCGAGGCTGAGACTTGCGTTCTGATCTCGACTGCTGGGCTAGACAGGGAAGCGGGGCCAATCAGAACCCTAGGTCGTTCTACGTGTTTGCGCGTCTTTGGTCCGATCGATAATTCGCTACCCTCAAATCTGCTGCCGTTCAGTTATAACAATTACAAAACAACGAACACACTACGAAATACTTTAGTTCGTCTAAAAGAAAAAGTCCCGTTCATGTCCACACAGAGCTGTGTCTACAAATTAGGTTGTATCGATTATGTCATCCCGCAAAATATTGACTAGATCCAAAGAATATATTAGGTACACAGAGAAACCTCCTTACAATCCTGTAGAATTGGATCAACTTCAAATTAAATCGGCAATAGCAGTTCATGCCATTTTCAACAACCACCAAATTGATTTTAAAAACATCAAAATATTGTAAAAAGGCTTTTCCAACTACAAAGAAAGGTGGGTAGCTGAAGCTTTCCGTATAATGCTTAATCCTACTTCTCTCAATAGAAAGGAAGGCCTCATCATACATCCTACTTAGACCATCTATCCTAGCCATTCAGTCTGATCGTATTTACAATTCCATATTTACAATACCATATTACAAATTAAAGTCTATCCTTTCTCACCATAAAGGTCACACAATTTTTCATTCGTAAACAATGCACACATACATACACACAAATTTACATACATATCACTTCTGAATCACCTTGACAGAAATGATATGACATTAACTTGTTCAAACCTGTTTTTGATTGATCAAATATTATTCTTATTGTTCCATTGTACTATCTAAACTTGGATTAATTTTATCAGAATGGGTTTTGTGGAGATTTTAGAAATTTCACAGATTGAAATCATGAGTCAGTTGAAGCTAGACCACCATTGAAAACCTGGAAGCACTGGACGGCCGTTTCGTCCTGGTATGGGACTCCTCAGGTCCTGGGTTCGAGCCCCGCGTGATGCGGGGTCGTGGATGCGCACTGCTGAGGAGTCCCATACCAGGACGAAACGGCCGTCCAGTGCTTCCAGGTTTTCAATGGTGGTCTAGCTTCAACTGACTCATGATTTCAACTTGTGAAATTTATTACAAGTATATGATTTATTTATATTCTCTGTTATTATTCTCCTTTCTTTGGTTTTCTTAACCTTCAGTTTCGATTAATGATACATACTACTTATATCCGTCGACATCAGTAGAACACATAACGCTAGAGTTCTGGTAGGAAGCCGTGACATAATGAACTAAATTGTGACAGGTGAGAGGAATTTATTCATCTTAGGCGATAGATGAGCGTTGCGTAACACTGTGGGTTGGTTGAAGCTAGATATACCATCGGACACCAGCTATGTGGTTTAGATATTAGGTATTCTTGCTGGAGTCTGAGGATTGTGTATTGCCACTGATGAATAGCCCTATATTAAAGCAAAATAGCCTTTTAATGTTTCCAGGCCTCAAGTAGCGGTCATACCATGATATAGGCTCAAGATTCTACTAGCTATACTGATTCTCCATGATAAATATATCAATAATAGAATGATATTTTTAGCTGTAAACTAATTTTCATAATGACAATGTGATCGACGTATTTCAACCACCTTTAAAAAAATATATACACCAATAATAACTTTTAGTCTTTATGCAGTTTAATCCAAATGAAATCCTCTTTACATCAGTAATGTTTATGCTTCATTGATTTCTTTTCAGTATGATTCTTATTACTTCATATAACAGTTAAACAAATAAGTTTGATATGTCAATCAAAATAACCATTTGTGAATAAAAACTAGTTAGGATATCATAAAATTAACTGACCTGTGAACTGTATCATACTTTAATTACTGTTAAATCGTTTATGATCTGTGAAATTACGAAAGAATTACTTTGAATATTACGGTCTTATGGTTATTTGAAATTCATTCAAAATCATATATTTCCAAATATTATACTCAAATGAATTCATTTATTGAACTTGATTATCAACGATTGAACTGATTCTGACTAGAATGATCATCAAAATACCGTTCTTCAAGTGACCAGTTGAAGTTATAGAACTATGAAAGTTGTCTATTATTATTATTATAAATATCAGAAAGGTAAACAATGTTTCTATCACTGAAGCGTTTCTTCAAAACTAAAAATGTGATATCTTGTAATCACTAATGCTTATAGATTTTCAATGGTGACTCCCGAATTCAGTTGTTAAAATACTACAGTAGTAAAGGAGAACTCAGATGAAGACAATCGAATTATATAGTTAGCACAACATTACAGAGTTGCTTCGTAAACTAGAAAAAACATACTATAATACCAAATTTGAAAAAAATTCAATAATTGTCTCGAACTTCATTGTTCTTGCACTTCTATACTAATTGCCTTTTAATTCCCGCTCTTCCTTTTTTGAACTTCCCCATCTTCTGCTGTCAGACATTACATTCCTAACTTGCGTCATATACTACGTATATCAATATAGGCAGCACGCACCACACTGCAATCTCCAGGAATCCTCACACTGTTACCTAACAATCATGTGCTCACTTTAAGATGTAACTCGTGAGGTTCTAGTGCGAAGCCTATGAAACACTAGAGTCCAATTTCATCTCGATTCTAGACAGTTATCCACGTCAGACAATAAATAAAAGATTGGACAAGACCAAAAATTGTTTAAAGTAAGATATTCACACTGTTGAATGTTGATTCAGTGATTAAAAAGTTAAACATTCACACAAGTAACCGAAAATCTTAGGTTTCAGTTATGTGTGAGACATCGTGAATGTAAACTTTTAAGGAGTCTCATATTAGAACCAGTATTTTCATACTTTCAATAATAATATAGTTTAGATTTACTTATGAATTTAACTATTAAAATACTTCAATCTCCGCGAATCCCCATACTCACATTCTCTTTATTCTTTTATCAGTAAATAGATTCAAAACTCTTCTCAAAAATAATAAAAATAAACATTCCTAATTAGTTTATAAAATAAAGTAAAAAAATAATTTTTTTTGGATATCATAGCTTAATTCTGATTGGTTGATTTCGTTATTTTTATAGAATTTTAATTTATACTACTTGTGGGCGTTATATTGTTCATAATAAAATTTTATTTAAGAACCCAAATATAATTTGTATTTGATTAATAATAAAAACTATTTTATTCACTATATATAAATACAATATACAATATACAGTACATTTGATCGAAGTACTAAGTGATTCAAACAATAGAAGTGATGTTTTAAAAAGGTTACTCATCATATTTAACATTCAATATTCTTGTCGAAAAAGTAAGTTTCACATTTTTGATGTTATTGTATTGTTTGATACCTTGTATAGTTTCATTTAACTGTCTCTTTTGAATCGAAATGAAACTGTTTTATGATATGTTTAATTATAAATGTTCAAAGATAAGATATCGGAATTCCTCTGAAGATATTATACTCTCCGGAGCTTAATCTGTTTACTGAAGTATTGTGAATGAATATATGTATATATATAATTATTATTAGTGGCTTTATTCAATATTATATTTTTAGTACAATGTAGAATTCTTAGCATAATCTATTTCAACAAGTTTTCGTTTCTTACTTCTTGGTCGATTCTAGCAATAAATATTGAATGATTGTAAGTTAGAAGTGAGTAATCTAGTCGATCGACATTTAAATAATGTATATTTTTTTCATTGCATCTTGTCAGTAATCACAATATCACTGATAGAGCCTATTGTAACGAAAGACTGTACACTTTTCAGAAATGTATATGAATAGATTATGCTATTAATTGATATACTGATGTTTTAAAACAAACGAGGAAACAAATAGCTTGTTGAAATATGTAGATGGAAGGAACAGGTAGTCCAGATGTTCAAACATTGATGTATATATATGTACAAAGAACATGACGAAATAGTACATTTAGATACATTCTATATATATATATATATATATATATATATATATATATATATAATAAATTCTATTTCATTAAACTAAACAAAACTCTTCCGAAAGCTCTAAGCCGAATCCAGTGAACTTTGTGAATGATGCGATTTACCGAAAAAATATCCAAATGACTTGTAATATATTATTAAGCAATACAGGCTCAAACGTAAAGAATTAAATTATTTATGGTAATGTAAAATATGACTAAATTGTACATTTATACTTTTTTGAATTCATAAATGAACAGTTATACTATGTCTGTTGAATACTCAATTTATTGTACATTACATAGTGATTAGTAAATAAGTGTTATATCTTCACATGAAACTCCCCATCGATGCGTGCCTATAATTTTTTCAAATATCAGACAAGTACACAATAACCTCCCAAGTAAGTGATTTAAAAGCTAAAGTCTTGCATTAAAACCTGAAGGTCATTGGTTGACTCCTCTCTTTAGCCGTGTATGTACTCTTTTCATAGATATTATAGTAATTTAATAGTTGAATTCATGAATCGGGACCATGGATGCGCACTGCTGAGAAGTCGCATACTAGGACGAAATGACCGTCTAGTACTTCCAGGTTTACCATAGTGGTCTAGCTTCAATGAACTCGTGAATTCAATTATTAAATTTTCTGTTGTGATATATATATATATATATATATATATATATACTTGGATGATACTTCATCACAAAATATATGGCTATTGAGAAATAGAGAAAAGAAGAAACGGAAATAATTTTCTAAATTAAAACTTTCCGACAGTGTTTATGATTGAATGATTTAACTCTAAATTTCAAAAATACAACATTATCGTTGAATCATTAAGTTTGATTCTACTTGGTTATGTACAAGATTCTTCAGATTAGCTCATTTTAAAATTTAATTCATACATGTAGGAAAGTTATAGAAGTTCATATTACATTTAAGTCTTCATCAAGAATAATTTCATTGATTCCGCCTGGAGCCTATTTGCGCCTACTTCCAATCCCAAGTCCGGATAAATGAGGAGGGTTGGGCATGGGGTTAGCAACTATGTCCCATAGAAAACTAACTCGCTAAGAAAAGACTCTAACCAGACTTTATAATTTGAAACAGAATCTATTTTATGATTAATATTAGTAGTATAAATATCATGATACATTTCATACTCATTAATTCAAGTATGCAATACAAAATTGAAATCTATTTATTTGCAACAATCAACCGACAATTGAATTATATAATTATTTCATAAGGTAAATATCAATTTTGTAGGTAGACAGAAATCAACACAAATATTAAGACCTACATCAAACGTTTTCTCTTATTAATTTAAACACTTTTTTCCTACCATTTTGAATGTAAATAACTTTCACCTCTATATTGAATTATGTTTTCATTGATAAAATACATTTTATATACTGATATATTACTTAAACATCCGATTGGTTTCCCACAGATATTTACCTTAAAATTTGTTTCCATATTGTACATACGTTTGCTTCCTTTAAAGTAAAAAATGTTTTACGCAGATATTTGGTCCAAGTTACATAGTGTAATTCATTGTAGTTCAGTTTTGTCACTTTATGATGTGCCTTTGACTAATTAGACAACATAGAATATAATGTAAATAGCTTATAAACTGGATGAAATACAGCTTATTGAATTCTAAGTAGAACTTATAATATTTGTGATTACCGCATATTATGTAGACCGCTATAAGATGAATGTTGTTTTATTTCTTCTTTAAATCGAAGTGTGACTTAATGTTTGTGATTATAAACGAATGTGGTGTGTACCATTGATTTCGATAGATATAAGTAGTATGTAACATAATTCAAAAGTAAAATACCTGAAAGAAGAAGGTTCAGAAGAGAGAGAGAACGAGAACAAAAAATGATTGGTGTGGAAATATACCAACAATCAAGTCTGAGGTGATTGATTGACATTTTGCAAATGAAGTATTTACTGTATGGTTCTTAGATTTTACTAAGTTATTCTGTAATTTTGTATTCAAATACATTCAATTTTTTCCACTTGTGTTGTCGTTCACTACACGAACTACTGATTAACCATCAGTATATTATGAACTTATATTCATTTTTTTTATTATTTAGCACTATAGATTGTATTATTTAAAATGTTTAGTTGTTTCGATACTAAATAAATGAGATATTATTATTCCGTTATCCTGTTGATTATTTGAGTTTTCTCATTGATGTTTAAGACTCCAATTAATCAAACTCATATTGAAATATGTGCATCCTGTAGGGATTGCCTCGTTATTGCCTTGAGTCTCAAGTATTATAAGCAAACATGGATGGTGACTAGTAGTGAAATCCAGGATGTATGTTTCGTCCTATTTGTAACTCGTCAACTGGATGTACCTGTATCCCAGAGTTTATGTTCACTGGTGGCTGTTTGAACTCAGTAGTTAAGTGAACAACATGATGTCGTTCTGCGTTTGAGTCCCAGAGTGATTATCAACCCTGAGATAATGAAACATTCATCTGACATCTCCCAGATAGGACAAAACAAGAGTTTTGGATTCCACTACTAACCACAATCATCTCAGCCTAAAATGCAAAGTTTGAGAAAAAAAACAATTAGTTATGATTATTGTACAACGGAAAAATACTTCTTTAGTACACTATATAATGAAACAGTACATTAATTATTTACATTTGTAAGCCTTTATAAAACAAAGTATCTCAGTTACGTAATCTTTGATATAGAATGATTGTTATGATATAAGATTTTTTTAAAAAGAATGGTTATGACTACCCGAACAAGTGACTGTTTAATTCCTATGTAAATACAATTCATTGTTGATCATTGAATGTGATTTCAAAGAAGAAGAATCTTTCTCATTGAAACTATATAACTATTATCTAATAGCTTTTACAAAACAATCATTCTATAGAAAGGTCATAAAAATATTTACGAGTTCACTCTTGACTGCATTTGACATGTTTTATACGTTTGATTAAATTTTCATTCCACTTCACTTGTGAATACTTTTCGTTTATTTATGTATTACGCGTTAATCATTAAGCAAATAACTACTGAAAATCAAGGAGCAGTGGACAGCTTTCTTGTCAATGTAATAATAGTCTATGTGAAAACTACCCTGAAGAAGTCCAGACAAGTTAGCTGGACGAAACGTTGGAATTATATGAATTTCAAACGCTGAGATTATTTCAAATATAATTTTGCACACATAATGACTTCTCCATACTCGGCGCTCAATTTCTGTAAAATTATTCGTTCTAATCTTGATGAATATTCGTATATGTTTATCTTCATTTTAAAAAAAATGTTATTTGAATGTCACTCAATATGTAAAAATATATGGTTACAAAGTCTACAGTAGTTACATATTTTTTTACTCAATAATTCATCGTCTTGAAATATGGTTATCTGGTTAGAGTTTATTGTAAAATCTCAACAAATGTATTTGAAGTAAATCTGACGTTTCACCTAAAAATTTCGTTCAAGCTTTTTCAAGCAGATATAATCAAATAATAAAATGATCGAATATAAATAGGTACATGATTCTCTGATTTTTACTTACTTACTTACTTACTTACTTACTTACTTACTTACTTACTTACTTACTTACTTACTTACTTACTTACTTACTTACTTACTTACTTACTTACTTACTTACTTACTTACTTACTTACTTACTTACTTACTTACTTACTTACTTACTTACTTACTTACTTACTTACTTACTTACTTACTTACTTACTTACTTACTTACTTACTTACTTACTTACTTACTTACTTACTTACTTACTTACTTACTTACTTACTTACTTACTTACTTACTTACTTACTTACTTACTTACTTACTTACTTACTTACTTACTTACTTACTTACTTACTTACTTACTTACTTACTTACTTACTTACTTACTTACTTACTTACTTATCCCTGTTAACCCCATTAGCCGCCGACCAACATCCTACAACGCACTCTGTCCTCCGCCTTCCTTTCTAGTTCTATATAATTGCTGTTCATTCTTCTCATATCTGTCTCCATTTCATGGCGTAATGTCTTATTTGGTTTTCCTCTTCTCCTTTGTGACACAGTTGGGTGTTCTCCTCAATGTATGTCCTATCCACTTCCAACACTTCTTCCTGATTTCGTCCTCCTTTGAGATCTGGTTTGTTCTCTCCCTTAGTGGGTTGCTGCTGACGGTGTCTGGCTAACAGATCTGAAGTATTTTGTGTAGACAACTGTTAATAAACACTTTTATCTACTGGGTGATGGCTTTCGTAGTTCTCCAAGTTTCCGCCTTATATAGTAGAACTGTGTTGACATTTGTATTGAAAATTCTGTCTTTGGTAGCAGTTGACAGTTTTTTCGGGTTCCAGATGATCTTTAATAGTAGATATGCTGCTCTTGCTTCACCGAATCGCTCCTTCACATCTGTATCTGGTTCACTGTATACTAAACAGGTCGTCCAATCAATGTTAACAATGTGTAAATTAGGGAATTGCTTTAGTATGTAACAGACTTGTGGTCTGAAATGAAAAGTTGTAAGATAACTCAGAGTATAAATATTTTTTGTGAATAGTTGTGAATATTATGGCATAGAATGAAATTATTCTTAATATAATTGTTCATTTTGATTTACTGTTAGAGTCGACCTGAATGAGTTGTTGAAGTTGTCACAGCAATAAATATTATTGTGACTTATTCCACTTGAATATTGTTTTGTTTTATATGCCACATAAACAACATCTATGCACACTTATATCTCTGTCTTGTAAAACGGTGTAGATCATACGACTTACACACATACCGTTTCCTTATCT
This sequence comes from Schistosoma margrebowiei, assembly GCA_944470205.2. Taxonomy (NCBI): domain Eukaryota; kingdom Metazoa; phylum Platyhelminthes; class Trematoda; order Strigeidida; family Schistosomatidae; genus Schistosoma; species Schistosoma margrebowiei. Next base: position 40,554,545 of record OX104032.1, read on the forward strand.
TTAGAAGGGTGAACGCTTTTTCTCAATGTTATATCGTCTGTATTTTAGTCGACGTACGATTGTCGCCATTTAAATGTTATTATGTAATAACTGTCGACTGATTTAATCAAGTTAATTGCATTATCTAAGTAATACTATTACATATTGCTTGCATTTTTTTACAACATTAACAAAAGTGATATTAATTCCTTAATGAATAAATAAAACAATATTACTTACTAACTCCCCTGTCGTGAAGGAGAGTAGGCTACTCATCAAGATTCACAATTGAACTTTATCTTGAGCAATCCTTTCTAGTTGAGAAAAAAACGCTAAGTAAAATAAACAATTTGAATCACACAAAAAAAACTATGACATATTTATATTTTTATTATGAGAAGGGGTTTTGTGGAGATTTCAAAAATTTCACTAGTTGAAATCAGGAGTCGTGCAGTGCTTCCAAGTTTTCCATGGTGGTCTAGCTTCAATGGACACAGTGCTGAGAAGTCCCATACTAGGACGAAACGGCTGTCTAGTGCTTCGAGGTAAATATGTACTTGAAGGTACCCGAACCAATGAAACATTTTGTTTTAATGTCTTTAAACAGATGAACTAAATGAAAAGAATAACATTTTTTCTCAAAATAGTGTACATTTTCGGTGCTTCTGAATTTTCTCATCAGTACTTCCTAAGAATATGTAATGTATTGAATAAATCACAAAAACTTTGTGTCTAAGCATTGGGAAAACAACTGATCAATAAACCATATAGCAAGCTGATCCTGTGAATACGAACTCATCTCAAAATCATATGAGCGTAATACGCTTCTCGTTGTTCGGAAATGGGAGAATTTCGCCAAAAGGCAGGCTTCCACTCGAGAACAACTATATTTTCTCCATGAGTGTCTTCGCCAGCATGTTCTACCAACAAGTGTAAGATATAGACCTCCAATCAACTGCCCATTAGGATGGAAAATAGCTGAGCAAAGTGGAAGAAAAGTGGTACACCTAATGATAACGGATGCACATTACAGGATCCGCAAATATAAACACGTCATAGAGGACCAAAAGATGAAGCCACAAAGGATACTTACGTCAGAACATTTGGAAATCTTGACAACAGCCATAGCGACATCATGGAAACGAAATCATTAAAAATTGACACACTATTCTAAATTTGCTATACATGGTTTTGAACTTACCGATCATGAATTTCACTTCACATGAGACCACGGCTAAATACTTCTGTCGAACCTTAAATAAAGACGAAAATATTTTTTGTATAGAGTTCTATGAAATAAGCCACACAACCAATGAAGTCCCGAAGGCACTAAGCAGCTATTATGTGCTATTATAGTAATTATTAGCAGTGCATAGCCGAAGCCCTTCTGACCACATGCTAGAGTTTAATCGTTGAGAAATGAGTTCATATCTAATGGCTAAGCTTCAAATTGCTCTCTTACATTTAATGTTTATTAGGTTTCTACGCGGTTTTTTCTCAATATATAACAAGATTTAGGTTACACGTATGATATCATATATAATATGTTATTTGAACCTAGAAAACCTTATGCGTTCACATTCTATCAACGTGTATCATAACAGATGAAAACGACTTAAAAAACCAAAAGCACTGGATGTCCGTTTCGTCCTGGTACGGGACTCCTCAGCAGTGCACATCTAGGAACCCAGCATTTATCGATCTCACACGCAAACACTTAATCTCCAGAAAAATGAGCCGGCATCCAACGGTTTTAATATCTAAATTCAACCAATCTACTAAATTGTTCCACTGTCCACCATTGTGCTTTCAGGTTTTCCATTGTGGTCTAGCTTCAACTGACTCATGAATTCAACTATCAAATTTAATATCTTTGAAATTAATCATTGAAATGAATGAAAAGTACACATTTTTCCGATAAAATATACATATTTTTCTTTTTTACAAAAGTCATGAAATTAATCATTTGACGCTAAAAATAGTTAGTTACTAAAAATGACTTTTTATTTATCGTCAACGCTTTACATTGATTTTAATTAAAATAAAATATGTTTTAATGATGTAAGGAATATTTATCAAGATTAGAATGAATAATTTTCATAAAATGTAGACAGTAATAAAATAATAATAATAATCTTAGAATATATTACTTATAATTTGTATCCTTTATACATTTCATTACTTACTTAATTACTTACGTACGACTGTTACTCCGCGTGGAGGAGCATAGGCCGCTCACCAGCATTCTCCATCCAACCCTGTCCTAGGCAATCCTTTCCAACTCCTTCCAGTTGTTATTCATCTTTTTCATATCTGCTTCTATTTCCCGACGTAATGTGTTCTTTGTCATTCCTCTTTTCCTCCTTCTTTCAAGGTTCCAAGTTAGGGCTTGTCTCGTGATGCAGCTTGACGATTTGCTTAATGTATGTCCTATCCATTTACATCGTCTTTTCCTAATTTCTTCTTCAGCTAGAATCTGGTTTGTTCTCTCTAAGAGAAGGCTGTTGCTGATGGTATCCGACCAATGGATGTTGAATATCTTGTGTAGACAAATATTTATAAATACTTATACATGTTTGATGATGGTTGTAGTAGTACTCCGAGTTTCAGCTTCGTACAGTAGATACATTTCATTAATTGAAATTGTATTCCTCCAATATTTGACACATAAGTTACATTTTTGTACTTGTTCGAGGAAATGTTGCAAATTGTAAAAGTACATATCAAAGTGATATATATGTAAAGGTATGGTAATTTCTAAGACTAACATTTATAACCACAATAGTATATACAATGGGTATTATTAAATGTCGTAACTTGTCGGTTGAATCCTATTTGTAATATTTGGTCGTCACTGATTGTTGTGTCGGGAACGCTTATCACTAATACTCGAAATGAGGAACCTCTGCAATTCTCACGACGCAAAAGTAAAAACATAAAAACTGGTATAATAGAAGATTTATTAACCCCTAAAACACGAAGACGATGACGACCCTAGTAGAAAGTACACTCATTTATATATTGATTGTACACCCATTTTGATTATTAATTAAGATGAAATCACATATATGAAAAATACTCAGTTATCACAAATCGCATACTGAGCATAGTTCATGTTCATTGAATACAAGAATATTGTATATTATACAGAATAAAATATCATACGAGAAAAGAAAACGAATACTACACTGAATAATCATCATATTAAATCAGTACGGAAGTGATGTTGAATAAAACTCATACTAAGTAAATCAATTGAATTTTGACTTTTCTTCTCGTCATATCAGTTTTTCCATTTGTATGTAATATTTATCATGAACTGACGCCAGTTGGAGATTAATTATAAACCAAAGAGAACTGAGTTACTCGCTTTACCCAGCTAGTGAATCACCAGAATTACATATACACGACCTCATGTAACATCCATCCTGGGACCTTTAGGTATCGAAGTAGGAAGAATGAATTTACGCGGCCAGAGTGAAACTAAGTATCTCTTATTTGTAACCTTTGATAGAACGTAGTTAATGTCAGAAAGTGTCACTAGACAAGTATCACATTTCCGATGCAGTTGATATTTTAGTTTCTAGACCATTAAATGAACCTCCACATGTTCATTGAGTAATCATCACATTAAATCAAAACGGAAGTAATGTTGAATAAAACGTATAATGAGTAAATCAATCGAATTTTGACTTTTCTTCTCGTTACATCATTAAAAAGTATACAGTTGAAAAGATTTCATTAAAACTGATTTATATAAGTAGTATTATGCAAATTTCTTCAAAATTCCGTTATATACTTTTTAGATCGATTTTCTATCTTCAAGATTATTGCTCTTTTTTATGACTGACGATGGACAATGTTATTCCATATAAATTTATAGGGATGTGTCACAAGTTCTGCTAAACATTTATTACTGAAAACAAATACAGGGCATTGAATAAAGTGATGATCATTAAGTTTTCAGTAAACTATTCTGATATTGAGTTCAAGTGAATATAAGGCGGCCTGGTTTAATATCTGGGCTACCTATTCTTGTCATCCAGATATCTCAATAAGTTATCTGATTTTTCGTTGTTGTTTTAACACATCAATATTAATCGTACAACCTATTCAGGCGCGTTTATGAAACTTTCAACTTACAACTTACAAAAAAGTACAGTCAGTGACATCGTGATGGTTGGCAGTATGCATTGAGAGGAATGAACATCATTCAGATTTCGAGTCCTGAACTATCAATGTATAACTGACGATCAATCAATATGTTATTGTGAAGAAAAGGAAACTTGTTGGAATACTTTGTACTGAGAATTCTATATTATACTAAATATATGATACTAAATAAAGCCATTAACAATAATAATGTGTTTGTCTCTGAGACATTGATATAATGTCAAATATACAATTTTGTCATTCAACAGTGCCTTAATTAAAGTCATAAAAGTGAATTAGCCAGGCTACATAATCAATATCATTGTACTATATTCACTTCTAGAATCTTGACTCTTTTCAATGAATTTCACTTAGATATTAGAAACTTGAACAGCATAAACAAATCTTGTTGATAAATGTCAACTAATACAATATCCGTAGCGTTTACACCACTTTTTCAAGGAACTTTTCTCGTTATTCAGTGTCAAACATGAAGTTAATTTGAATTCTACACACTTTGGTGGATTAAATTCATTTGGTATAGTTTACTTGTATCTTTTCATTATTATTTAGGACTGCAATTGATCAGTCACTTGTTGGTATATGTGCATCTTGTGTGAAATGTCACAAGCTTTATAATTAAACATGAATAATGACTAGCAATACAATCCAGGGAGCGCGTTGAGTCCTATTTAGGACTCGTCAGCTGGATATACCTGCATCTCAGAGTTGATTATCTAATTAAAACGAATGGTGTGTCCTAGATTCAACTACTAGCCACTATCCATCTTCGATTATAAAATTTTAGTGAATTGTTTAAAATATTGACAAGGTTAGAAAAATTAAAAAATCTCTATTGTCCATTAATTTAAATGATTTATTTTGAAATATGACATGTTTTAAATGATCCGATCAAATCAAAGATAATCTCAGCTTTGTAGTGAATGAAAACACAAGCGGAGACTATTGAATTTATGCGAACACATAATTATGAAACATCTTAGTAAAATCTGAGAAGCATACAGTAAATACATCATTTGTAGAATATCAATCAATCATTTCAGATTTCACTCTTCCTCCATTATCACACCAATCATTCTCTGTGTCCTCGTTCTTTTTCTTCGATCTTCATAACCATCTGCCTTCAGCCATTTCCCTTTCGATTAACGATTCATTCTACTTATATCTATCAAAATCAGTAACATATATCACAACTTGAATAAACAGACCTAAATTGTACAAAGTTATCATGAAATACAGAAATAAAATCAAGGATACACTTATCAATTTAACCCTTATCATGACTTAAATCAATGTGTATCTATTATTATGTATCATTGTAAATAATTTTTCTCTTTTTTCTCTTTTTTAAAAATATGTTCTTGTCATTATGATTAGTTTCTAGAAGAAAAAAAACAAAAAATGTAAGATTTTCTTCTTATTTTTTTTCTCTTCTTACATAAATCCATAATGAAACGTTACTTGAAAAATCATTTAATTGTATTATGAAAAGAGATAAAAAAGAGAAAGAAAATAAGGAGAATATTCTAAACGGATACTTAATTACAACGGATGAAGAGTACCAAAATAATATCAAATAGTATTGTCTACAATAAGTAATAGAATTCAGTGGGATGTAATTGATAGTGATAATTCATCTTATTCTTTCATAGATTTCAAAGCCTTTTTTCCTATACACTTGAATGGTCAAATAATGTGTTTGCTTAGTCAATTATAGGAAAACTTGAAAACGTGAGTTTTCTCTTTTTTCTTTAAAACAAAAATATGAAAATATTTTACTAAATGCATTTCAATCAAAACATATTACTTATACTGACGGATATAAGTAGTATGTAGCAGTAATCGGAAGTGGAATGTATGTTTGTGTAAGATTGAATTGAAAAGAATATGATGGAAAAGAGAAAGTAATTTGAATAACGACAGAACTGGAAGAATCATGAAGTATATAAAGGAAAACTGAAGAAAGATGTGCAATTAATGTATTGAATATATGGTTTTCAGATTTTACGAAGGCATTCATTTAGGTATTGTCTGTTTGAGTCTTCCCATTTTATTTTGAGGACTTCAAATGATCAATCTCTTATTGACATAAATGCATCCCAAGAGCATCGCCTCGTTATTGCCTTGAGTCACAAGCATTATTAGCAAAGATGGATGGTGGGTAAATGTGGAATTCAGGGATCATGTTTCAGCCTATTTAGGACTCTTCACCCCATCGAACAAGCTAGTAGCTATGTGGACTCAGTAGTTACGTGAACAATGTGACGGCGTTTGAAGCGAACGGTACCGTATCCGAGTTTTAGACTAAATTTGAAATGCAGGTACATCCAGCTGATGAGTTCTAAGTACGACAAAACGAGCGTCCCAGATCACACTGATAGCTACCATCCATTTTTGCTTATTGTATAATTTTGCATTCCTTACTTAGTTTTCTGTTAATGCACTTTATCAGAATCAATTGTGTTTTTTAATAAATATGTTTAAATTTGTATGACAAAACTATATCTATAACTCCAGCTAGCAATACTAATTTTAATACCTAAATGTCTTATATATTCCGCACATGAACAGTTTTAACCTTTACGAATCTCTGTTAAATTGTACATAACTATGTATCTCTCAAAGAGTACTATTGATTTAAGATCAGGTTTACATGTGATTATGAACTTTGTTAATTGCCATTGTGTAAGCAGTGATTATTTGATACTTCAATACAATAAATGCTTACCAGTTATTGCTATACTCATTTATTTTATCACTACCATTAAGTAATATCGTAACTATAATTACAAGTACGATACTTATATTTAAGTAATGTGTACCATTGTGACCAATACTTCATAGAATAATGTAATTTATTTAAGTTTTTAATCCTTAATATCTAAAAATAAAGAATCATAATAAACAGATGATAAATTGGACAATATCATGGATTGTTTGACGTTAGACATCAACACAACTGAATGCCAGACCAATGACTTAGAAGTTAGGCGTTTGTAAGAGACCAAAGGTATGAGTCATGCATGCGAGATCTTAAGTATGCACTGTTGAGGAGTCCTACAATAGGACGAAATGGATGTTCAGTACTTGCAGGTTTTCATTGGTGGTCTAGCTTAGATTTATTCATGAATCGAACAGTTAAAAGCATACTAATTTTAAAAAACAATGTAAGTGGAAATAGTTTATCTTAATTGATTCTGTTTCTTAAGTCAATTATTGAAAATCTTTAGTATCAAGGACAAAATTATTGTTATATGCAATGAACTCAATAATATTTAATAATTAAAGCGATTATACTTTCTAAATAAATGATTTTCTAAAGTTTACATTGAATAAAATATGTATAATGTTGACAAGACCTTTAGGGTATTTACTTGTATATTTCAACAATTAACTGAAATATGAAAACTGATGGTATTCTAGTTCATAATAACTCTTTCGATTAAACTTGATATAACTTAATTAATTCATACTATTTATAGAAGGGATTTTGTGGATATTATAGCAATTTTAATGGTCGAAATCATGAGTAAATTGAAACTAGACCACCATGGAAAACCTGAAAGGATTGGACGGCTGTTTTAACTTACTGTGAGATTCCTCAGCAGTGCACATCCACCATCCCACCTCGCGGTCTAATGATCTGATAGTTATGCGCTCGTGCGCTAGACTGATAGGTCCTGGGTTCGAATCTCGCGAGGCGAGATCGTAGATGAGCACTGATGAGAAGTCTCATACTAGGATGGAGTAGTCGTTCAGTACTTCCAGGTTTTCTATGATGATCCAGTTTCAATTGACTCAAGATCTCAATTAGTAAAATTCTCTTTACATTAGATGAATATTATGTTTGAAGGAAACAATCTGATTCTGAATTTGTATACACTAAACAGTTGTGTTTTTTTTTGAAAAGTTGAATTCTCTGTAAATGTTTAAGAAGTTTGTTTTAATTTGATTATGTACTTTTATCTTCAATCTTTAAATTTAATTCATACATTTCATTTGTTTAAGTGTTTCTTTTTTAAATATTAATGCGAAGTCATAAAGATACCTGAATATTGTACAAGATAGTGAATTCAATAATTTTAGTTAGTATATTAATGTAGATTAGTTTATGAACTACTCATAACTGGAGAACTACTTTAAATCTTTTAATCACTGAAAAAATGTGTTTAACATAATCTTCCAGTACTGTATTGCAATATACTTTTCAAGAACGTGTACACATGACCATAAACACATATAGTGTATTCATTAACAATTACAACTTACGATACGGTTTTCATTGTATGTTTTAGTTAGTCACTGATGAAACATACTACATCCCATCTTCACTTAAGAGATAGCCATTCATAGTTTTTAAAATACATCATTTATTTTATCTTATTTTGCTCAACTTGTTATGGTGTGTGCTAATTATATCGACATACGTAGTATATAACGCTAGTCAAAATGTTCTGTAATTTTGTGTTTGCATACGTTCGATTATTCACAGTTGTGTTCTCGTTCACTACAGTGTAAGTACCATGAAACATTATCTTTTCAACCATCGCACGCTTTTTATTTAGTTAATCAACATTCATAAGTTATTCAACCATGATGCAGTTTTCAAAGCAATTAGATGTCAAATTTTGTAGACTGATTATCAGTCCATAGATTGTGATTATCCGTTCAGTTTTTGCTATATCCCGATTTGAATAATGAATCGTAACTGTTGGAATCTGTTTCTGGTCTAATACTATACGTACATTTTTTATTGTATAATTGTAAAGTAACCAAACTATTCATATTCAAATCCCTCTGATTATGAGCTTTATTTTGACCTATGCACTATGATTATACAATCTACCATTCTTGAGTTATACCCTGTCTATCAATTACTATCTCCCTTATTCACAGCCACATTTGGTTAAATCTTGCACAAAAGTTGTTTCCTATTTTTTATTGGTACCATGTGGTCTGCATGGTTGGCAATATAAACCCAGTATGTTTGATGTTCTGTGCTTAACAGGTTGAGCTAGGCGGGAAGCAGGACCAATAAGGACTGTAAACTGCTTGTGCTTGTTTTATGCGTCATTAGTCGATAAATCACTGTTCTCTATCATTACATTATACATTGATAGGGGCACAAATCCACAAATTTTTACGCATTTCTATGACGTTTTATGAGTTATCTTGACATTCAAAATAAATGATCTATAACATAATGGAATGACTTTTTTTATTATTATTATCTTTTATACGATTGATCATTTAAGTTCTTGAAAACCTCAATTATCATCAAATCGGTGAACCTATTATCTCTAAGTAAATGCAATTATCCGTGAATAGTTTATGTAACTCATTGAATTATTTTAACTAAATTATCTAGTTTAGATCGGTTGTTTAAACTCGGATAATAATACAAATGATCATATGAATTTGCAGTATTACTCCATTTAATGGCTTTAGTAAAATTAACCATTGAAGACTACGAAACACTGGACAGTCGTTTTCTTCTAATATAATACTCCTATGAAATGTATATGCAAACTATTATGTGTAGGCGAATCTCAAGTTCTTCAGATGTTCTGACGAATGGTAAACATATATAAATAACACTGAATCGATATTCAACAGTTGAAACTTATGACTTAAGATAACTCTCTGGATTACACGACTGATCTTAATGTAGATAATGTACAATGATTTAGATTCATACTAGTTAACATGTTCTTATGATGTAATCCATTGCCAATTCAAGTGTATTATTCATTCATTTAGAATTAAGAAACATTATATTGATTTATATTAGATAATTTATCATGTTATTAACTGGATTATTATAAGAAGAACAAATCAATATTCTACATATCCATCCTTCCAAAAATCAATCTGATTATTATGAATCTTATCTAAAGAAGTTTGAATTATTTTTTATGGTTAGCTTTTCTTAGCGACTTAGTTTTCTACAGGATGAGGTTGCTAAACCAATGCTAACCCTCCTTCTTCACCCCGGCTTGGGACCGGTAGTAACTCTAGAAGAGCTACAGGCTACCTGTATCAAAGTCAGAATCTTCTATACCAACGTCAAGGCAGTTCTAATGTACGGAGCTGAAACTCGAAGAACTACTACAACCATCATCAAACATGTATAAGTATTTATAAATATTTGTCTACACAAGATACTCAACATCCATTGGTCGGATACCATCAGCAACAGCCTTCTCTTAGAGAGAACAAACCAGATTCTAGCTGAAGAAGAAATTAGGAAAAGACGATGTAAATGGATAGGACATACATTAAGCAAATCGTCAAGCTGCATCACGAGACAAGCCCTAACTTGGAACCTTGAAAGAAGGAGGAAAAGAGGAATGACAAAGAACACATTACGTCGGGAAATAGAAGCAGATATGAAAAAGATGAATAACAACTGGAAGGAGTTGGAAAGGATTGCCTAGGACAGGGTTGGATGGAGAATGCTGGTGAGCGGCCTATGCTCCTCCACGCGGAGTAACAGGCGTAAGTAAGTAAGTAATCTAAAGAAGTAACTGAAAACGTAATAGAAATAAAGTGTATGTTGAGGGGGGATAACAAATTTCATTTTATGATGGTATCTAACTATCTTCTTTGAAATGAAATGAATTAAACGTTATCATGAATCAATAACAACTGAAAATCGTAATAAAAGAAGAAAGAAGAAATTACTTTGATTCTTATTTATTTATAAAAAGATAAGTCAATGAACAGATCAAAATGTCTCGTAAATGTTTCATCCAGTTTATGATTGAAAACGAAGATTATAAACATTTTTTAAAAGAATATGTAATGCAAAAGCATTTTTTTCTTTGGATGTTATTTCTGTTAGAACTTGTGATCTGTGAATTATGATGTGATACCATAATTAATCAGAATATAATAAATACGATCTTAGCATTGTGCTAAATTAATGACTTGTTGATTGATACGAATACCCTATAGTTCTTATTGTTCTTTCCAGGTTTTAACCCTATCTGTTAAGTCAAGAACATCAATATCAGCTTCCACTACTTATTTCCGATATACTTGATTTATATACGAATAAACCAAACCATATCATACTATAAAAATAAATAATTATTATTATACAGGATCAGACCAATAATTGGCTGTGATCGTTAGACACTGTTACTAAGAAATTGGGAATAAATCTTATAATAGTAATCAATAGATCAAATAAAAACATATGATAACAGAAATATAAATATATATAATCTAGGTACTTGACAGTTATACAACAAGAATATATATATGATAACAGTCCATAAATAGTTCCCAGGAGTTACCCACAATTTAGTCTTCTCTAGGATACAATAATCTTCATGCTAGATGACGATTTGATTATTCTTTGAAGATCCAAAAGGATAAACAAAAATGTTATTTTATCTTTACTTATTATTTCTAAGTAGTATATATGAATGATTTCACGAAATTATCTAATTCATAATTGTGAATACTGATTAGAAGTTTGATAAGTTGAAAACAGTAAACTTGAATTGTATGATTTACATTTTTTTGCAATTAAAATTCACTTTTCATTATGGAACTTTACTAGTTAGATCTTACATAGAAACTTATTTCTTTCATTTATAAAGCAAAAGGGATTTTGTATCTTAAAAATTTAGTTGCTTAGCTTTTGTTCACTAATTACTAAGACGATTTTAAAAGGAAATATTGATCTGAAACTATAATTCGTACTTTAAATTAATTAACATAAGAAAGGGGTTTTTGTGAGATCATGACATCATGATCATGAGTCATTTGAAAGAAAATCTGAAAGCATTAAACGAATCTAAATTAATTCTTAATTAAAATTTTATTACTATCATACCGTATATTATCAAGATCACACATTCTATTACTTAATTGATCATAGATACGAACCACTACAGAAGCTTATTCTATATTAAAAACAACATACCAATTCTCTTTGATTTTGTGTAGTCTGCAACCCGTTTTTCTTTTCGTTCTTTCAAAATGGATTTTATTCAAAAGTATATATCTCATTATTATTTGATTCAAAAAAGATTTTCTTCCTTTTTCTCTCCTCCCCTCTCTCTCTATTTAAATTAATCATCAACAATAACAAAATAATTATTGTTTTGGTTACAATAATATTAATGTTTATTATATTAATAAATAGGATAAATATTATTTTGATGGACCCTTCAATGAAACCCAAAAACAGTTCATGTATAACATTGTTTACTCCTTTGTTTGTTGTTTTGTCGTTGTTTTAACAAAAGAGGATTCAATTCTGTTTATTGTTTCTTTTTTTCCTAAAATAACAAAACAAAAAGAAAGACAAACATTTAAACAAAATCAAAATGTTTAATCAGTTACTCCTCCATGACAATACAATCACTGATGAATATAGAATATAAACATATACGTATATACATTTATTGTTTAGTAAATGTCTCCAATTATTATAACTAATAATATAACATTATAAATGATTAGTTTATAGGCTATTGTTTCTTATAATAACGTTTACATATTAAAATAGTTTTATTTACCCAGCAACAACAACGTGGATATCAACAACAACAAAAGAGAACACTCTACACGTTCTGATTTATGATAAATGAAAATAATATTTTTAAAAAATAAAACAACGGATTATGTTCAGTGTTATCATCCAGATCTTCCTTTTTTTTAAAAAAAAATCAACATTCATCTAAACACAGAACAATACAAGTATTTGTAATTTTTTTATAAAAGATTTTTCAGTCCAACAAGAATCTTGAATTCGAATCTTGCGAGATGGGATTATAAATGAGCACTGCTAAGGAGTCCCACAATAGGTCTAATGTTTATCAGCTTTTATGGTGATCTAGTTTTAATTGATTCATGGTCTCAACTACTGAAATTACTATAATATTCACAAAAACCTTTCTGATATGAATTATATTATTGTTCATTTATTTTGGTAATATGTTGGGAACAATGAATGTTTAAGTTATTTTACAATTTAGAAAGAGATTAGTTTATGATAAAAAATTTTATTGAGTTCATATTCACTATTAAAAACTAGTTAACATTGAGTTGTTATGTTAAATTAGTCAGCAAGTATTTGGCAGTGAACACAACATGTTTATCAAAGATTGAACATAATATTTTATGGTCTCATAGAAAATAACTGAATAATTATTAACTTAATGAGTTTAGATCAACATGCGTAAATAATTAGATAATTCTAGTTTTAAAATTCTCAACACAGGATAATTTCAAATAGTCTCATTGATAAATACAGAACTATCAAGCTGAAATGTTTATAAGACCGTCAGAAAGCTTGAGGAAGTCACTTTTTAGGAAAGATAAAAACAGATATTTAATAGTTGAATTCATGAGTCAATTGAAGTTAGACCATCATGGAAAACCTGAAAGGTCCTGGGTTCGAATCTCGCGAGATGGAAACTTTGGGTGCGGACTGCTGAAGAGTCACATACTAAGACGAAACGACTGTCCAATGCTCCCAGATCTTCCATGGTGGTCTAGCTTCAGCTGACTCATGAATTCTACTATCAAATTACTGTAATACCTCTAAACCGCTTACTCATTATAATCATCATATGCTCACTAGCGACGGTCTCCAAGAGATATTTCCCGGAGTAATAGTGGAGCTCAGTCGGGTCTGTTGTAAATTATAACTGATTGAAGACAATGTTAGGCGGTGGTGCAATTTTGTGAATTAGTTGAAGTTAGACATAAACACCGTTGAATTCCGGTTCAATCGTTCAGTGGTTAAGCGCTCGCATGTGAGACGGATAGATCCTGAATTCGAACATTAACAATCATTCATTGAAATGAATACACACCATAAAATCCATCAAGTAGTTACATACAATTTATAAAACATTCAGTTAAATTAATTTATTCATTATCCAAGTTATTCTTCACCCTTTTTCTCTTTTTTTACATAATTGACCCGAACCAATTATCTCCTTAATGTTTTTTTATTCTTTTTCTTTTTCAACGTGACAAATTTCAATTTTAAAACGGTCGTCAAATTTTTTTTCTTCTGGGAAATGAAAACAAAAAAAGAGAAATAGAATTAATTAAACTGACATTTACCGTTATCAAAGTTTTCTCACACATAGAACATACTAATTAAACTTGATACATATATATACCCCAAGGTCATTAACAATTTGAGGGTTACCATAGAGAATAATATCATTATGTGATTTGAAAAACTGGTTGTATTTCATACAGTTAGTTTAAATGATCAATGTAAGGACACTTAAATAAACTTTTTTGAGTACAAATTAAATCACAGTATATTAATAGAGATTTCAGAGAAAGTTATAATTAGAAAATCTTAGATGTTGTTGTGTATTTTTTTCTTTAAAGCTTGAGAAAGTTGCCTAATAAGTATCTACTTACTTACTTACTTACTTATGCCTCTCAACCCTAATGAAGCATAGGCCGCCGACCAACATTCTTCAACACACTTTATCCTGGAAATTCATTTGTAGTTCTAACCAATTGTTGTTCATTCTTCTCATGTCTGTTTTCATCTCTCGACGTAATGTGTTCTTTGGTCTTCCTCTTCTCCTTTTGGCCTTGATGATCCCATGTTAGGGCTTGTCGCGTGAAGCAGTTGGATGCTTTCCACAATGTGTGTCCTATACACTCCCAACGCTTCTTCCTGATTTCTTCCTCCGCTGGGATCTGGTTTGTTCTTGCCTATAGTAGGTTGCTGCTCATGGTGTGTGATCAACGGATCCGAAGTATTTTGTGTAGACAACTGTTAATAAACACTTTTATCTACTGGGTGATGGCTTTCGTAGTTCTCCAAGTTTCCGCCTTATACAGTAGAACTGTCTTGACATTTGTATTGAAAGTTCTTACCTTAGTGTTGGTTCCAGATGTTTTTCAGTTGTAGATATGCTACTCTTTCTTTGCTGATCCGTGCCTTCACATCTGCATCAGGTCCACCGTGCCCATCAATGATGGTTCCCAGATTTGTGAGAATTTTAGTTTTTTCATACATACATTAATGTTGACGATTTTGTATCAATTTTACCCAATAAGTAGATAAAAGTACATTTTCACGAAAAAATGATACATTAAGGTTAACATGAGTTGACATTTTCTTAATCACTGAACTCATATTTTATTTCCATTGTTTAATGTTACGTTACTCTAATCAGAAGTTAGATACAGGAACTTATTACGTAAGTTTATAGGCCTATTATATGAAATACTGTTGAAAGACAATTAACTAATAATGCATTCCCTTTTTGATTTTAGATTAACTAAAGCTTTTGCTGAAATTACATTTTATGAACTGTATAATTAAGTAGTTTAAGTAGTTTGTATTCGGTTGACAGATAACAGTATCATTGTATACCATAAAATTATGTTTTAAAGTGCATTCTAAAGATGCTGTCTAGTTATACAATTGAATTATCACTAATAAACCACTAAGCCCATAGTACATACATTTATTAAGATTTTTCAAAATAATTTTAATCAATATAAAAATCTTAAATCACATTTATGTGTAAAGATACTACTTAAATTTAAAGGATGTTTAGATATTTATGTGATCTAGTACCAAACTTCTATCTAATGGATTTTATGAAATAATTTAAATTAAAGGAAACTTAGTGAATGTAGTACGATTGTACCATTGTGACTGATAATAGTTGGTTATAAAAGTCATTCAAAATTTCAAGTATCCAATCAATTTACATAACAATCAAAGGATAATAAGAGTATATAATGCATAAACATAGTAAAACTATATAAGGTAATTATCCATTCGATAGATATAATGAAGAGATGAACATGTGTCATAACTAAGTTACATAATAAATCAATAGGTTTAGGACCATCATAAAATACAGGATTGAATATACCTCAGTTAAACTGAAAAATCTTGATTGAATTAATGAATTGTTCAAGTTTTATTCAGTAACATCGTTGAAAACAGCATTTTCGCTCACTTATCTCTGTGTCGTATTTGGCATTAGTAATAACACTATTAAAAACTGCAGATTACTCATTTTAAACCATGTCATGTATATTTTATGGCAAAAACCATTTAACGTTCATAGAAACTAGTGGAATACACAATGGACTATATTGAAGTCTTTGAATTTCGATATAAGAATTAAAGACAATGTACCGAACAATTCTTTTTTGTCAGTTAATTCATTTATTTAAACTGTACAATCGTATTTATAGGAAATGAAATCATTTCACGACACTGATCTTCGCATTGTCTCCCCACCCCATCAACCACCCTATTGAACTATATCATTCTGTATTTATATGTTTATTTTCTATGGTGAAATATGCTATACTGGTTTTCCTAAACGAACACTCTCTAAACACATCCTTTAATGTTAACTTGTTTAATTTTCTCTTGGCAATTCTGTTCATATCTCTCCATACATAAATAACCTTCAAAATCATTTACACAGCTAAACGACTTGGACGAAATACAGTGGTGTTAACAATTTATCATATCCAACCTAAAATTTATGTGCCAAAGAAACATATGTAAGCTTTCATTCTACCACAGTCTTAACATTCATATTAATTAAGCTGATCTTAACGTTTTCTTTTAACATTTTTTTAAAAGACTTAATCATTTTTACTATGAGAGGTTTGGAGAAGATTGTGAAATCCTCTTAGATTATATCACTTAACGATCTGTGTAAGCCAATCACTAGAAACGAGGATTTACTAAATAGCTACTGCACTACACATAGATCACCAAAAACAACAGGAACACGAAGCAAGAATGATATGAGTGTGCCGAAGAGCAGGCGAGCGATTGATCGAGTGACGAACGAGCGAGTAGAACGAACAGGAATAAAATATACATTTAGATACATAGAAAAATGAATGCGTCATTGAACCATTTAAGCGACTAACGCTAAAGCTATCAGAATGAATATGTGCGTAGGCGGTAAGCAATGCTCAAGTATACATGTTCATACAAGCGCAACAGTAATAAAAGTACAGTGGTATAGATAAGTTGTTGTTGATGTACGAATGACTGTCGGTTAAATAAGTTAGTAAAAGGGCTTAACCAAAGTAAATGTGAACATAGTCCAATGCACATGAGCTGAAATAATAGCTCCCCCTCCGAAAACTAGAATACAAAACAGTTTCTGTGCTTGAGGAAACAAAATTATTAAATTTAACAGAATGGAAAATATCGAAACTTACGAAATTAAGATGTATGATAGAACTATCGTTTAAGTTATTACAATTACGTGTAAGCTTGGTTTCGTATACTTCCGTGAAACCAGGGTTTTCCAACTCCCCTTGGTGAAGTCTTTGTGTCCACCAAGCCGGTTAAAGCGCCAGACATTCGCTTTTCGCCCTCTTAATTTCGTAAACAACACCCCGCATCAAGAATGCGATGAGTAGGACTTTCTTGGCAGTGGTTGTATGCACGTGGCCATGTGAGGGTATTTCGAGAGGAATAGCTAACTCTCCCCACTCTCGGCTGTAGCAGAGCATTTGAGGGTTTCGAAGCCTTTAGCAATTTATTTATCCCAATCTAATGATATTACGTTCGCTTAAGCGACTGTTTAAGTAATTAGTGACGCTTGTTTGTTCGTTCTTGATATTCATCAGCTGAACAATTGTTCTGAAATATATTTTTACTTCAACTATTTTTCGTGAATATTTTAGTCTTAAATTTTGTTAAATGTAAATAAGAAAAGCCTATGATTCGATTTAAGCAACCTTAAGTTATATTAGTATTTGCAAGAACAAATTTGGTATAGTTCCCTACACATATTACTCATTCCAATAATGACAAGTAGTAATTAACAGAAATAGTTTTGTTATTCACTCAACAGCTTGTGGGGCATACGTTTTGCTAGCCATAAAAGGATATTTTATTCTTTACAACTATATGTGTTAAAAGACTTTATAGGCATCTTTCCTAACAATATGTTGTTGTGGATGCGAAGGATAGACCAATAATTATCATGTTAAGTCCAATGGTGTCCTCGGACTTTAAATGGACATTTCCTACTGGTCGATATCTGTCCACTCGTTGAATATGATACAAAATGTTGTTTTCTATTTTTATGGTACGATGTGGTATGTTTGGTTAGTATATAAATAGAGTATGTCTGAAATACAATGATTCATAACTCAGAGGCTGAGATTTGTGTTCTGGACTCAACTGACTGGGATAGACAGGGAATCGGGACCAATCGTAACTCTAAGTCGTCCATTACGTTTGTACGTGTTTACGTGTCATTGAATCGGTCGATAAATACGCTGTTCTCTAGTTTTTTTTCAGTCAAGGACACAACAATTAGCACAGGGTAAAAATCGACCACAACTTAAAGTCACAACATATGTATTTTGTACTTCTGATCTCTGGGTCATTGTTAGGTGTTATAAACTTCCCATTCAAACCTTCTAAGCTTTCCAAATAATTAATACAGCTTTTAGCACAATAATGATATTGTTAAACATTATTCTCATCCAGATACCGAAGTTATATGAACCATATATTTGAAATATGCAACAGAAATACTAAATTTCTTTTAAAGAATAAACAAAATCATGAAATTGTTTATAAAAAAGCATAAAATACAATTATATCCTCTGAATTTAGTCATGATGAATAGTGACCAAGAGTGGAATTGAAAAAAATTGTTTCGTCATATCTAGGACTCGTCAGATGGATCTACCTGTATCACGTTACTGTCCCAACATCATTAAACCCTATAATAGCTATTATAACTTAAGATGTATTAGTCAAGATATGAAATTTATTAATCAGCCTTAGATAAATGAAAGTAAAATGAGATCATAGTTTACTGTCACTAATGATTATTATATGTTCACTGTAATACATTAAATAATATGACATTTCATGATAAAACTTATTTGCATAACATTTACTGGATCAATATTTGTCCTAAAATATTTTGAGAAGATTGCTAATTTTGTTTAGATTAAGATCATGAGTCGATTGATGTTAGACCATCATTGAAAAACTGCAAGTATTAGACGGCCGTTCCATTCTATCATAGGACTTCTCAGAAGTGTGCATCCACGATTACGCGAGCATCATCTACACAACCCCATACTGATAATTACTATGTGCTCACTAGTGACTAGCTTTGTGAGGGAATTCTCAGAGTTCTAGTGAGAAACGGTGAACAGTGGAGCTAATCCATGTCAGGTAGAGACAGGTATCTACCCCACTACAATAGAAGATGGTCGTACAATTCTTCTAGATTGATTGAGATTAGACATTAACACCATTGGATGCCAGCTCAGTGGTCTAGTTTGTTGAGCTTGGTGGGTCCTGAGTTCGAATCTCGCGAGGCGGGATCGTGGACGCGCATCAATGAGGAGTCCCATACTAGGACGAAACGGTCATCCAGTGTGTCCAGGTTTTCCCTGGTGGTCTAGGTTCAATTGACTCATGATTTCAATCTGTGAAATTTTTAAAATCTACACAAACCCCTTCTGATTAAATTTAAGCCAATTTCAATAATTTAAATATGGACACTAAAAATCGATATCGTTTGAATAATGAACTTTTTTTCTCCCTTGAACACATCAGAGTAACAAAATACATATTGTTTATTGAACATTTGTTTAAATTTATTATTTTAAGTAACAAACTATTTTGTTTTGTTTTGTTTTGAATAAAACTAATGATTTCAGTAATAATAACTTATCATCCCTGTATTATATATTTAAGGTCATAATGAGTGTTGTAAGTGACTATTATTTTGCTTCTATCTTTCTTTCTTTTTTTCTTTCGACTTTTTTAAATTAAATAATTTTCTTTTTTTCTTTTTTCTTGAACCTCTATCATTTGAAAATATGTTCAAGCGTAAAATTAATTAGATTTTTACAACAAAAACGACAAAATCTGTATTCAGCAAGTTTATGATCTGAACTTGATTCAGATTAGAAGATCGAATTCTCAACAACAACAAAAGAAAACAAAAATAAAATAAAAATTTGAGGATTCCGAGGTATTAATTAATACGCTGAAATGTAGGTGATCAATCCTTTTCAATCAATAAAAAAAGAATTATTTTTATAAAATTATTGTCTACCTACAATAAATGACCTGGTTTTATGATTGAATTGTAATTTGTAGTGTAATATATACATATATATATAACATCAGAAGGGGTTTTGTGAATATTATAGTATTTCTATCAGTTGAGATCATGAGTTAATTGAAGTTAGACTACTATTAGAAAGCTCAATTTCGTGGATGAGTTGAAATTAGACATTAACACTGTTGGATACGCGCCGACTGAGTTATCTAGAGGTGAAGTGTTCGCGCACGAAGTCGATAGGTCTTGAGTTCAAGTATCACGAGGTATAGATCGTGGATGTGCACTGTTTAGAAATCTCACAATGGGGCAAAACGGTCGTCTAGCTTCAATTGACTCATGATCTTGTTGGGGACGTTAGATCCCCAGAACTCACATGAAAAAGGTACTAATTTTGTAATTTTATATTGAAAATTTGAATTTCTAACATTTTCGCGTCATAAGTGCCCTTTTCGCCTGCATGTCATATTTCCCACTTGAAAGAATCTTAAACGCTATTGATTCGTTGTGTCTTTTAGTATGCTATTTTGTAACGCTTCCCAAGGACGGTTTTGTGCTGTATATATATACGTTTTGATTTGTATCTGTTGTTATCGCTCTTACTTTTGTTTTTTTGCGGAGTATACTTTCCCGTTTGTACTTCGAATACTCTCTCTAGTTAGCGGGGTTGGGACGCAATGGAATAGCTAGTTTATTGGTCTTTGATCACAATTCTTTGTTACGTTCGGAGACTAAGTGAACTCGTCATCGCTCAAACCCAGCAAATCTCAACTATTGAAATAAATATAACAGTTGTTTTTGTCCTCTACTTGAAATTACGCATTAGATTACTGCAATTGTATAACTAATAATCATGTGAATAACCCTTCTCAAACTTTGGATACATAATTAACAGAGATTTTCATTGATATAGATATACTCTGATGTATTGGATTAAGAAATACGATAAACTAATGAGCATAAAGAAAATGTAGTTCCCTTTCTTAAAACATTAATTAAATTAATATAAAAATTCCTTAGTAACAATAAATATTATATTCTCCTTAAAGAATATTATTATGTAAATTTTAACTATCAAGTTGAAATATAACTACTAGTCTTAGTTATTTGACATTGTTCCTTCTATTTGAACAGACCATAATCATGAACTTGGTCTTCTTGCTACTATTATTGTATCGAAATTTTCATGTGAGATTGAAAACACTATGTAGGTTAATTGTAGTGAACAAGAACACCAGTGGGAACAATCGGATGTATTTAACACAAAATTACAGTTGTTAATAAAATCTAACAATCATAAAGTAAATGCTTAATTTGCAAAATGTCCACCAATTGTCTCATAATGACTCAGACTTTATTGTTCTTGCATCTCGATACAAATCGCATTCTGTTTCCATTCTTTACTGTTCGATCCTTTTGTTTCTCTGCTGCCAGACCTTCTGTTTACGACTAACATCATCTACTACTTATGCCAATGTAAGTAGCACATACCGCATAATGTTACGGGGATGTTATCACTTTATAATAAGACTCTATTTATCTAATACTAAGATACTTCCTGTCAATGATAACTTTTCTTAAAACAGCTCAATAATAACACCTTTTAATCTTGATATTATGTAGCACTTTCAATTGTTTCTCATTTATCTCCCCTAACAGCTTAACAGACAATGAATGTAATAAATAAATAATAAAGAATATAAAAAAACACTTCAATAAACACTTATCCTATGACAATGAACTACATAAGTTCCAACGGTAATAAACTACGTTCTATCTTTACATTATTCTTATTTAGAAAATTGGTTCACAGGAAATAAAAAAAACATTTTTGAGAAGAAAACAAAATGATCTTGAAAAATTACAAAAAAATTACAAAAGAAAAACAAAAAAACTGAACTATAGTTTTCAATAAATGATCTCTTCTGTAATTTAATCCAGTACAATGTTGTATTTAATAAATGACATCATTTTAAAGCGTTTTATGTACAAATATTTGAAGGGGTTTTTGTGGATATTATAGCAATTTTAATAGTTGAAATAATAAGTCAATTTAAGTGAGACCACTATGGAAAACCTGGAAGCACTGGATGGCCGTTTCGTCATATCGTAGGACTTCTCAACTGTGTGTATCTAATGTTTGCTTCGTGAGATTCGAAACCAGAACCTATCGATCTCATGCGCGAACGCTTAAGCTCTATATAACTGAGCTCGCCGTCATCCAACGGTGTGAATGTTTAACTTTAACTAATTCATGAAATTGAGCGACATATCCACATAAGAAAACTTTGTTTTTTATACTGTCCAGAACATCACTTTTACTCGTTATTATTTTGGTGGAGTTTTGTTCTCTGAGCTGGATGGTTTGGTCGTGGAGCTTTCATCGTTCTTCTGAACGACATCATCAGCACAAACTTCAAATAGAAGTGAAGTGTTAGAATTTCTCCATGTGTTTCACAGCTTGTTCTGTGCACCTCGATGTTGATTGGTTCTTGTTGACCTTAAGGTCAACAAGAACCAATCAACATCGAGGTGCACAGAACAAGCTGTGAAACACATGGAGAAATTCTAACACTTCACTTCTATTTGAAGTTTGTGCTGATGATGTCGTTCAGAAGAACGATGAAAGCTCCACGACCAAACCATCCAGCTCAGAGAACAAAACTCCACCAAAATCATCCACCTGAGCTACAAATCTTCTCCACTCGTTATTATACTTAACACGATTAAGCCTAATCAGTTTAAAAGCGTTTCTACATCAATATAAAATTTACTTCAAATAAAATTATGGTAGGTATTATATTTAATGACATAAATTTCTTTTGTAATCTGGTCATAGAATCTAGATCAGAACCATTTCTATTATGAACTGATTTTAGTTAAGCAACTAGAATTGAATCAGTTACTTAACGGCTTGGGTATTTGAACTACTAACGTAGTATTTAATTGTTCGGCTTGTATCTTCCCATTGAGGTTTAAGACTGCAATTGATCAGTCTGTTATTGGCATATGTGCATACTGTGCGTATGTCTCGATATTGCTTTAATTCACAAGCTTTTTGTAAGCAATCAGGACTCAGTAGCTGAGTGGAAAACGCGATGAACAGAATGGTATTGGGTTCGAGTCCCAGAGTGAACACCAAGTCTGACATGCAGATACATCCAGCTGACGAGTCCCAAATGGGACGAAAACGCGCGTCCTGGATTCCAGTACTAGCCACTATCCATCATTGCTTACAATTAGTATTTAATTATTTACATTTCTAAATTTTAGTTTCTTTTCTCTCGAAAATGGATGAGTTTGTTACTTCTCTATTGATTTTACAGTGAACGAACACTCAAGATGATAAGACCAGATTATTAGTTAACATAAAATTACAGAATGTCTTGGTAAAATACGAAAATCATACATTAAATATTCCATTTGCATATCTTCCATCAGTTGTCTTCTCATCATTCCCTCATTCCTGTTGTTAATACAATTAGCCTTCGTTTGCATTTTTGTTCTCTTCAGTCCGATCTTTTCATTCTTTTTGCTTTCAGGCATTTCACTTCAGATTAGTGTTACATACTACTTACATCGTCGGACACAAGTAGCATATATCACAATACAAATAGTTTTTATAAGTTCTATCAACAATTAAATTATCATAGTGATGTTTCTTCAAGTAACTTCAAATGATTTTCAAGCTGCGATTCCGAAACGTCTTATTGTATCAAACTATGCAGATGCGAACACTGATGGATAACTCTGCATGAGAATTACTGTCTGACAATTAATTTGAACTAAGTTATATCGATGTGAAACCTTCTCTTTAAATATGAACTAAATGGTTATCCAGTGTTTACAGGTTTTCCATGATGGTCTAGCTTTAATTGGCTCATGATATCAACTATTAAAATTAAATGTTTGCCAAAATGAAATTTCTTCATGCATTGATTCTTATTTTACTTCATAAACACTCAAAAAATGAATGAACTCAGTATGATAACAATCATACATTGAACCTTGAGTTTATCACTTAAGTGAACATCTTTTTCTGAATACATTTCTAATATTAGTGTCGGGAGTTTGTGTAAATTATTGATCTTTTGCATTCTACCACGAATTGGTCTAAGTCCGACAAATATTAAAAACTAGGAATCACTGGACAACTGTTTTGCTCTTGTGTAGGATTTGTCAACAGTGTATATTCACGACTCACTAGGAATCGAACTTAAAATGTTCAAAATCAATCAAACAAAATCAAGTGGTTTACATTTATCACTTCAATCACTTCACTATCCTGTTTAACATCCATTCAATTTCATTGATCAGTATTTGACTAACATCTTAAATGCTTGAACATCACTGGTTACGGTTTCTTACTATATTTTTACGATATACATGACTACTTTTTGTGTAGAGTAATCATGGAAACTGTCGAATTATTTGTTTTACTAATTCCAGTCATCAATGTAAACTACAGCATCACAGATAAACAAAAACGTGTTAACATATATTTTTAGGATTTAGGATGACAGATCTTGTGTTTCGGTGCGAAATTCATTCATCTATTTAACTAATTAGCGTTTTTTTACATTTACACTGATGTTAATTCGTAATGAAAACCCTAAATCTAATTCCTAACCCTAACTATCAACTGCAAATCATAATCATTATACATCACACAAGTTTATGACCCTCACAAAGTTCTCTTAAGTAAGTGAACATTCTCAAGGTTATTTTAACGTCACTCAAAAGTCGTCTCATCTAACAGCAATCATTTAGTTATTTTATTGAAACTGTAAAAATCAATCATTGATTGAAACAATTAACCAATTTATATAAATGGTTGCTAAATTTTGACTAAGCAGTTTAGAAGAACTTAGGCGACGAATGTATGGGAGGTATGATAAGTAAAAATTATATTTAAAGTAATCATAGAGATCTATAACACCCATTGTTGGATTTGAACAATAACCAAAACGATCGACATTTAATTAATTAATTATTTAACATTATAACTAACTATCATTGTTATTGCTTATTCTCCTTATACTTCGATTATTTAAAACTACGGGTGTGGATATCTGGTTAGCGTTTTTTAGCAAGTTAGTTTTCTATGGGATGGAGTTGCTAACCTAATGCCCAACCCTCCTCCTTTACCCGGGCTTGGAATCAGAAGTAACTCTAGAAGAGCTACAGGCAGAGTTGGTATGGATATCTACATTTACAATAAATTACGAAGATATTACTGATCATAGTTCATTTCATTTTTACAATGAAAATTCAATTAAGTATATCATATAGATATAAGTAAGTTTATTCACAACTTCGGTTGTGAATACATTTGATATTGCATAACTCATCATGAGTAGGGTCTTCATGTACACATAAATGGGGCGGGTTATAGCACGGTTTAATAATTGTGGTTTTAGTTATTTTAATGAAGATCGTTGGATCAGTTTTCCAAAGGAAATGTTTCTATTTCAAATAAATTATTTCCTGAGATTATTCAAATATAATTTATACACATAATTTACTGTTTGCCTTATTAGAACATGTTAATCTTGATTATCTACATCTATGACATTGTTGAAACATTGTTAAGTAATTTCATTTTCTATAGATTTTTTTTCTACTATTCATAGATAAAACTAAATGTTCTCAATCCCTGTTGATATGTGGATACTATAAACATCAAACCCTAATAATGCTTAAATTACGATGGTTTAGTCGAATTTCTAAGCTAACAATTCTCCTCATACGAAAAGTTTACAATACGGTTTCTTGTTTTTTTTATACATATTTTAACTGACTGCTTTTGGATGACAACCACCTAATTTACTTAACTGGTCTTATGAAAAGCTAATAGTTTGATATGAAAGCTATTTACTGCATACCTTACTTACCAGAATGGAACTGAAAGTTTTGCGATGCCACATACTTTGTGCTGAGAATCTTTGGTTATATAAACAAACACAGTATTAAACAAAGTGGCTACCATTATTATATACAGTTTAAATATATATTTAAGATAAATGTTACCAATGTAATCCAAAATGTAAAAGGTAACCTAATTCAGACTAGTTAGCTGAATGTGTCAACATCCTAAAGTTGACTCAACATTAATGATTCTCAAATACAGTACTTACTGCTTACAAACCTTCAACATTTTATGAACCAACGGTTATAGTTGAGATATTTTATGGATATGCGTCAAATCGTTTGTTGTCGTCGTTATGGATAGACATTAATTACATTTCCACTAAAACTTATAATTAAGTGAATAACTATTTCATCTTAGCAGTCCATCCCCACTATGTAAGTATCCAATCGTTGATATTTCTAGCCCTAATAAATTTTTGATACTGAGTAACGATTATCAGTTGACTTTAGTAATAACTATCTTGCAGTGTCAGTGAGTTAGATGAAGCACTACCATCAAAGAGTAATATGGGAATGCATTTCGAAATAGATATTGGTCAAGTATTTTTTACTTGTTATTTTTAACTAAACTGAAAGACTCTTACCACAGTTTATAAATTTACGATGCCCATATATCAACCCAAACCGACTAAACGCTTTCGAACTGATAAACATTACAAGTTACCATGGCATAGATAGCGATTCCCGTATTTGAAGGTCGAAATGAACATCACTACTGGTATTCTAAAAGAAAAATCCAACTAGTTTTAAAAGCAACGAAACATGTATCTTCAATGAAGTTTTCAGTCATTACTTAAAGCACAGTAAAAATAAATGATAAAAGGATTTTAAAGAGTAATTAAATCCAGAAAAGGCATTTTATTTTGTTCGGGACTCATTAGCTGTTTATACTTGCATCCCTGTATTGATCTTCATACCAATAATGAAGCTTATCACCTTTGGATTCT
This sequence comes from Schistosoma margrebowiei, assembly GCA_944470205.2. Lineage (NCBI taxonomy): Eukaryota > Metazoa > Platyhelminthes > Trematoda > Strigeidida > Schistosomatidae > Schistosoma > Schistosoma margrebowiei. Next base: position 40,581,666 of record OX104032.1, read on the forward strand.
ATCACACAAAACGTTATTCACTGAAGTACTGTGTTAACTTCAATTTTGAAATGCAGTTCAAATAGAGTGATGAACGCATCCTCAATTCCATAGCTAACTACAATATACCTACTGTATATATTATTTATATGATAATGACTATACAGAGGTTATAAATAAATAAGTAAATAAATTCAATTCCAGTATCTAATATTAACAATAGAATAACTGAAACCTTTGATAATAATCATATTGTGATATGTACTACTGATATTAATAAATATAAGTAGTATGTATCATCAACCGAAAGTGAAATGCCTGGAGACAGAAGGTTAAGAAGATCAAAAAAAGAGAACGATAACAAAGAATGATTAGTTTGGAATTGAAAGAACAATAAAGTTTAAGATAATTGACTAATATTTGAAAAATGAACAGGCAAGTTTGAAACAAATCAAACTATATGGTTCTCCGATTCTACTAAGACATTCTGTAACTGTGTGTTCAAATACATTGGATTTTCCCCATTTCTGTTCTCGTTTACTACAATATAATAAATATGTTTTCATTCATAAAATAATAGTTCTATGAATTTAATAAATATTAGTAGTATTTAATATCAGTAGTATATTTGTCACACGAAATAAATAGTCTCTAAAATTTATCAAAATTATTACCATGTAACCCTTAGTCGTTTTCTTTTTTATAAATTCATTATTTTGAAACGAAAACAGTTTAATCAACTCAGCGGCTCTTTTTTCATAAGTTTGTTTACAAAGCTGAACGACAGTATATGTATATCATATGATGAATTAATGATTAACGAATAATTTAATGGGTTTTGTGGAGATTTAAGAAATTTCACTGGTTGAAATCATGAGTCAATTGAAGCTAGACCACTGTGGAAAACTTGGATTCGAATCTCTTGGGGTGCGAGATCGTGGATGCGCACTAATGAGGAGTCCCATAATAGGACGAAACGGTCGCTCTGTGCTTCCAGGTTTTCCCCGGTGGTCTATCTTCAATTGATCCATGATTTCAACCAGTAGAATCATTTAACGCTTATCAGAATTCGATTAGTTGTTATGTAAAATCTGAGCTCTGTAATATTGATTAAATTTTTAACTACTGAAGGTGAAAACTTATAAAACTATGGGAGGTGTATATCGTTAATCAAGTGTGCTAAGTAACAGTAGTTTATGGACGATCTTTGAACAGTACTAAAGTGTTCTTTAGAATGTTAGCCAATTACCAGGATCAAAATATGGTTAAAATCAGTGTGAAGAATCAGGATCATGCTTTACATTTATAAATTAGTGTTAGTAATTAGAATAGGCATTTACATCACATAGTGACATCAAATATTGGTGCGTATAGATAAGTGAATATTACTAGAGAACTGAACGCATACTATTTTAAATTTGATCGCTTCGTTCATAATCAATAATCTCGTCATGGTGACAATTGTTAAGTTGAAATGAAAGAGATGAGTAATTTGAAATCAAGAAATTTTGGTAGGAACAATTATTGTAATATTATTAATAATAAAATTCAGTAAACTAGAGACAGTTTTGTAAACGGATGAATTGAGTCTGAGAAGTAAAACTAAATAACAAATTAATAAATGTTATAAATTAATCACTTAATAGGAATCTAATAAATTGATTTTGTACAAGTAGTTCGAGTTTTTAGCTTTAGATAGTCCAATATTGTCCATAAGAATGTAGTTTTTGCATACTGGGATCTTCGACTAAATTTTGTAGAAAATATAGGATAAATCTGTGACTAAATTCTTGATCTACTACATACTTCATAATAAGTCATATTGTAGTGAACAAGAACACAAATGGGGACAATCGAATGCATTGGAACACGAAATTACAGAACATCTTATTAAAATCTAAAAATCATACACTAAATACTTCATTTGCAAAATTGCAATCAATTGTCCCAAACTTGACTGTTCCTTTTGCAAATATTGGTCAACCGTCTTAGATTTCATTGTTCTTTCGATTTCACATCAAGCATTCTTTGTTCTTCGATCTTCTTACCCTTCTACCTCCAAGCATTTCACTTTCGTTTGACAATACATACTACTTATATCTGTTAATATCAATAGCACACACTACAATATAACTAAAAACTATACTGTTATTTTGCGAATCTATATTAGGAGATGCTCTCGGATAAATCACTAAAGTTGTTCTCAAGAATTGATTTATTAGATATATTTCTCATTATGCCAGTCATTGAAAATCTATATTCAGTTATGTTGACCTTAAACTTAGTTATATACTTTTGATATTAATCCCTTATAGATAGATGCCTTATCATTCAATCGTATAATTTATTCATTTATGAAAACATGATGATAAACAACTTTTCACAAAAAAATATGACACGTTTCTGAATGTCTATTTTAATTTTTTTTCTTTTCCTCCTCCTTGTTTTGCGTAAACACAATGAACCGATAAGTAAAAGATTTATCACAAAAAAAAGAAGAAACAAAGAAGAGAATTTATGCTTCATATAGTTAATAAATAAATAAATAAAAAACATTCTGACGATGTTTCATCTTATTCAACATGACTTAAGTGAATGTCCCAAAAGATTATCATAAGTTACCCAGGGGGAGGGGGAGGGAGGGAGGGGTAAAAATTCATCAAATGTATTGAATTACAATAATAATGCTCAAGATGATTTCTTCAATTTACCTGTATTTTATTAATAGAGATATCATAATAGTAAAACTATGCTATCTAATGATTAAAGGATAAATTAATGCATGAATATTTTAAGTATCTATCTCTAGGCGGAATTTTTGTTTCTTTAATCAATAATATCTAAATTCAAATGTCTTGTATTATGATCAAAGTAAATATTTTGTTTCTGGAATATTAAGTATTACCCGTTGTTAGAAAGACATTGTAATGTTGTACTAAGGTATGAAGAACCGTCCCAAAGTAACGATATTTTGGATCAACAGTATATATATATATATATATATATTGAAAATCAATTGGGGCATGAAATCTAATTCTAACAATACAGCTTACGAATACCTTCCTTAACTTAACAGCTTAGAATATTAGGTTCGACTACCAGAGAGTTAGTGTGCATACATTGATGAAAAGGTGAAAATAGATTTAGTGCAGTAAAACATCACTGACCGATTGATCATTATCATTTAGTTGGAGTAGTTACATAATGAATTATTTAATTCTTAGAGTTTTATTACTCATTTACTGATCTCCTTTGAAGTACCATTTGAAACTAAGGGTTAGTTAGTAATGAATACTAATCTACTCATTTAATTAAACATTATAAAACTACTTACAAAAGATGATCATTCTTCATCCAATAAAACATTCACATCCATAATGGTAAATAAACAATATGGAACAGATGAGTCATTATTTTGCAAATTAATTTGTTTTCTATTGGCACATAGTTCATTAGATATATGGTCTTACGGATTTCACTTTGTACTATTCACATTTACCTCAATCAATAATTCGACTTGATAATGCTTTATTGTTTTTGTTTATACAAATCTAAATTGTAAGATAGAGATCAAAGACTATTGGTACAGTTAGAACTACTAACATAGTTTCCGTCTCTTATAGCCTGATAACTATACGAAAACTCAAAGCATAGTGGATAGTTTTGTCTAGCCTTCACATATTTATGATATATATATAAGTATAGTGGATCAGTAAGCCTTTTTCTAAGAACAAAATTGTTTGGAAATTAGCAATTTCTGACTTGCCTACTACTTTTTTAACTTAATAATGCAATTAGCTTTGTAGCGAACGAGAATTCATGGGAGGCGAAGAACCAATTTATTATTCAATGCTGAATTACAGAGTTCTGTTGTGCAATGTAAAAACAAACCCATTTACTAAACGCTTCATTTGCAAATCTTTAATCACTTGTCTCAAACTTAATCGTACCTTCATTGATATTACAATTATTTAGTGTTTATAACTTGTTCTCTTCAGTTTGATCTCTTCAACCTTTCGCTTCCAGATATTCTACTTCAGCCTGGTGTTACATACTACTCATGTCGATAGACATAAGTAGCATACACCACAATGCCTTTCACTTATTTAAATCAAGCGAAAACGGTAATCAATACGAAATAAATATAAAGTCCTTTGTATTCTCTGTGCTTTTATAATCTGCTTAAGTTTGAAATGATATGGATAATTAGTATTATATATATATATATATATATATATATATATATATATATATATATATATATATATATATATATATATATATATTAGTCTATTTCAAAATTAATATTAGATAGCATAAAGACGATGAGACAGTAATTGTTTAGAATTCGGCATTAGATACAAAAGGTTGTGTACTAGTCATAGACAACCTAAACAGTTCACTAAGGTTTTACGTAACGGTTAAAAGAAAACCATGGTTAAGTACAATGATCGTTTTGAAGTGAATAAAACAGAAGACAGTTAGAAGATGACATTACTGAAAATATATTGACATTTAAGTCACAAATGTTTCGCTTTTTTTTACATTATTCCGTACATAGATATTTAACCACTAGGACATTTACATAATCATTACCGTTATTTTATTATTCATCATGAATATAATATGAAGTATTTACACGTTATGAATAATGAGAATGATTAGTTCATAGATCGGAAGCAATTTGATGGAGAAACTGCCAAGTCCCTTGTTATTATTATTATTATTATTATTAATTTAGCCAGATTTATTAATTATAAAAAGAAAGTTTTATTATATAAGTTTGTCACTATGATTGTTTCAGTTATAATAAATTTCATGACGGTAATATTAGATCGGTACGCTAACATAGATGTGTCCAAATTTTGTTAATACTGTAGTAAATGAGAATATAAATGTGAAGAATGGAATGTACTGCAACATAAGATTACAGAACATCTTCATGAAATCTAAGAATTATGGAGTGAATACATCATTTGCAAAATGTCAATCATTTGTCTCAAACTTCACTGCTCTTTTTGTAAATATGAGTCAATTACCTCAGAATTCATTGTTGCTGTATTTACATACCAATTGCTTTTGGTTCCTCTTCTTTCCTACTCGATTTTCTTGACCTTCTGCTTCCAGATATTCTATTTCTGATTAGCGTTTTAAACTACTTATGTTGATATAAGCACCACACACCACAGTATCAGCATGATATATTAGTTCATATATACTTACAATTATAAATAAGGGCTGACTAATTTAAAATAAATTCATTGTACTTATTGAAATCTATTGTACATTCTGAAAGTGATCTGACCGCTGCTCGGGATAATAACTTTGATTTTTAATGAAATGTCACTAAGTTTTAAAGAAAACAGTATCGTGACTGCAATAACCCATTTCTGGCGAGATCGATGTTTTCTATGGAATGCGAGCATACATTATACTGTTACATAAAATACAATGCTACTGTTGAGTAGTGATCAATGTAGTATTTGTCTAGTTCTTCAAATTATTAACGAACTTTACTAATCAAGCTAGAATGTAGCCAATCGTTGTAGCTGATCATTTCTTCTGTACACTAAAGTTTTTCAGTGTTTTCTATAGATTTTTCCCATAGAAGTCTATTAATATAATTTATAGACGTTAGAGTTTATGAACATAAAATGGTCCATGAGGTTGAATGGTTTGTAGAATACGTAACTAGTTCATATGACATCACTTATATGTCATTTATTTTATTAGGTAAATGAATACACTTACAGAAATACAGATTTCCGCCCGTTAAATTAAATCTATTAAAGATGACACTGAGTCTTCATTTTATACATTTTATTTTAGAGATAATAGTCGGTCAGCCTTGTAAAACTTATTGAGTGATTCTCATATGTTAAAAATACTGTAAACTTCTGTCTTATTGAATTATAAAAATGAGTATGAATCTATAAATCTTGACTGAATAATTCAGTTCATTCTTCTAACATGTAAACTAAGTAACTCAAAATTCACAAGAAAAGACATTGATCCCTATAACTAAGAAATTGATTTTTAAAATCCTGTAACTCTAAGATGATCACCTCCTTTTACTTCAATAATTCACAGTGGTAAATAATAATGGAATCATTACAGAAGGACCGAAGAACTTTCTGTATGATCGTTACAAAATATCATGAATTCACTGAAGCTATTAATTAAAATCCAAAGGTAACGATGAAATAGTCCAATATCAACGTAACCTATTCGAAATAATATGGTTTGAGTACAAGCAATGATATAAAGACTCACAACAGATGAAACAAGTGTTCAGTGCTTTTTGTTGTTTTTAAATAATTTCTTAATTGAATTCACCTATCGATTAAAGACAGACTTACTATGGGAATCCTGGAAACACTGGAAGACCTTTCGTCTTAGTATGGAACTCCTCAGAAGTGCAAACTCACCAACACGCTGTATTCGAACCCAGGACCTTCGACCTGGCCCTCGAACACTCAATCTCTAAACCACTGAGTCGGCATCCAGCAGTGTTAATGTCTAACGTCAACTAATCCACGAAACTGAACGACACATCCACCATTTTCATCAGTGAGTTAATACCTCACAGCAGACACGGTTGAACTTCACTGTTCACAACTTCCCACTAGAACTCCAGGAAATACCTCTTGGAGACCGTCACCAGTGAGCATATGATGATTATAATGAGAGAGGGGTTTCGTGGAGATTATAGCAATTTAATAGTTCAATTAATGAATAAGTTCTCAAATTTTAATAAATGATTGATGAAAAAAAATTTCGAATTAGAATACAATTATCTACAAACTGATATATGCTCTTCAATGAATAAATATAATCACTGAAACAAAGTGTTGTTTATGTTCTGTTGTCATATTTGGAATGCATCTGTAATTATAATCATAATTTGTAGTGTTCATTATACATAAAAAAAAGTGAAATAGTCTATTATCATCACAAATATATCTCCACAGGAATCGTTTCATCAATTATCTTAACTTAGAAAACATTCTTCTGGTTCAATAAAATATTTTACAATCCTTCTAGGCAAGAATCGGTTCACTTAACACAATAACATACAAATAACGAATTGTATTTTTTTGAATTTTTAAATATAACACTTACCTAATAATTGAATTCATAAGTCAATTGAAGGTTGGCCACCATGGAAAACCTGCAAGCACTGAAAGGCAGTTTCATCACGGTATGTGACTCCTCAGCAGTGTGCACCCTTGATCCCACCTTGCAAGATTCGAACCTAGGACCTACCACTCTCGTGTGCAAACGCTTAATCTTAGACCACTGAGCCGGCATCCAATGGTGCTAATATCTAACTTCAACCAATCCACGAAATTGCACAGACATACATTTATCATTTGGTTCAAAATTTTAATCAAAACTTATCGAATATTTTAACATTGTTTCACTGAAATCATATATTGATATAAGTCAAACCACTATTAGAAAACTGAAAGTGCTGAACGTCGATTTTATTGAAATTCAACAATCTCCATACTGAAAATTAAAGTTATTTGTTTAACAACAAATAAATTAGTAAACAATATTCCAACATTTATACCCGGATATCATTATTAATAATGGCTTGAATCACCCTATTTTGTATATTCACCATCAAATATGGATCCGTCTATGTTGGCTTAAGTAAAGTCTTTGTGGATCGCTTCGATAATAAACATTTGACCATCATTTTATTAGAACAGATAGATTATGGCATAGAGTGGGACACAAGATAAAGATTTCATCGTATTTAAGATTTAGTAGCTGAACATATGTGCATTACCATGTTGTTTTTCACAATGAAGCTCAAATCCAGAACCTTTCACTATATGTTTAGACCCTAATAAGTCAACAAAATTTTCAAAAACAAAGATGATCAGCTACAGAAAAGCTCATTTAAAACCAGATAATATAAATTGAAACTCTCAGACAGTTAGCAATTAACACATAATTTAAAGAAACCTCCTCAGAGAAAAACATTTATTGTCGATCACCTTCAAATAATATTCCTCAGAAAGAAGTACGCTTCAATACAACGCTATTAGTGTTAGTTAATTATCCTATAAATGGTACCTAAAGAATACATGCGCCCAGATTAGGACACTTCAATATAATCGATTGTATGGATTATTTTAACTATGAAATGTTTGCTTCTAATAGATTAGTTTAAGCTTTTTCATGGTCAAAAACCTGAGAGTAGAGTTCCACCTTGTCATCACCGTTACAAGACCCATTAAAGTCAACAATCGAATGTAATTCAACGTGAAATGACAGAACATCTTAGTACGATGTCATTCAATCGTCTCAAACTTCACTGTACTTTCATTTCCACATCAATCACTCTTTGTTCTCATTCTCTTTTCTTTGATCTTCTTAAACTTCCGTCCCCAAGCATTTCACTTTCGACTGATGTTACATACTACTTATGTCTATCGACATCAGTATCAAGCACCTCACAACAAGTATTCTATGAATAATCGTAGAACAATATAAAAGTATGAATAGATCAATAACAAGAATGAAAAATATCAATGACTAAATTCAAATATCGTGAGGACGGTCCGTGGGGGAACCCAAGGAAGCTTTAAGAGGCTCAGAAAGAGCCGAAGGTATTCCATCCAATCATCTTTTGGAAGAATATTCTAGAATCTCTACGTGTAGCTTCCCGACTGAACAATGCTAATAACCCCCTGTGTGCAGACTGGATAACTGTAATGATAGTTTCGTTTTTACTAAACACTATACCTGACAATGTCAAATTATATTACAAATATAAAATACCATGACAACGACTATATATGAGTTCGATTCCCTAATTAGTATCTCTGACATGATTATAAATGCTCATTGATAAGAATTTTCTATTTTATAAATTGGTTCAAGCATATGATCCAAAAAAACGAAAAAAAAACGGAACTTGATACCATTTCAAACTTGTCGTTATCTTATAAAATTCTTTCCCTCTCTCTCTCTCTCTCTCTCTATATATATATATATATATATATATATATATATATATATATATATACATATTTTTTCAGTTATATTTTAGATTATGAGGCTATATTTGCCTAAATTATATCTTATATTTATAACAAATACTATTATCCTATCTGGTGTAATACGCAATGAAATTCACAGTAAATCCACAGGTAAATTGTTCCCAATTTTTTGTTTTTTGTTCTCTTCTTTTTTCAATCTACTTAATTATACATGGTTATTATTTGTGTTTTAATTAAAAGAGATTTTATCAGAGACAGAGAGAGAAAGAGGGAGGGAGAGGAGGGAAAAAGATAAGTTAAAGAAACGTACTATAATTTATGTTGAACGACTATTTCTTAAAATGTGTTGTAGTAAAAAGAAAAATAAAAGGTTTTAAGTTATTCTGTTGATTTTTAGTTAAAGCTTAATCTAACATAATCCATCTATCATTTATATTATCAATTCTCAGATTATTTTGAGTCAAAGTTTACATTCACTGGTATTCAGAATTCTCTTGGATGTAGTATGTATTATTCGATTTGTTTTTTTTCTTTCATTGTGAATAGTACCGGATAATGATATCCAAGACATATGATTTTACCCATTGTAATCTTGTCAATTGTACTAATCAAATTCCAAGTGTTCTGAATGGGACTGATATTTGTTGTTAATCGCTCTAACGCCTTAGAACCTTGCTAGTAATACGAAATTTTAATACCATCAGCGAAAATCTAACTATCGCTTATATAATCTTATTTATATTTACTGTGGAACAGTATGCGTTTAACTGGTATCTTTTAAAGTTCCAACTAATTAAATTACAGTTGAAATAAGCCTGATCACTAATCCATCAGTGAAATGTATTTCGAAATTTAGATAATACATGGATGATAAAACCTGTAAATTTATGCCATTTGATATTAGGACTGTGATTGGTCAATCTCTTATTGATAAATGCACATCCTGTGTAGACTGCTTCGATAGTGTCTTAAGTCACAAGCATTATAAGCATCAATTTTTGGATACAAGCAAATCCACCTGATAAGTTATAAATAAGATGAAACATTGGTCTTGGATTCCACTGCTAGCCACTATCAATTTCTTCTTGTGACTCTAGAGAATTTATGACTATAAAAAATTGTTTACTATAATAAGATATTGTATTTTTGAATTGAAAATTAATCTGTTCATCTATATTCATATTCGTTTTAGCAAAGTATTAAATACATCCAGAATTATGTAACCTTTTATTTGATTATGTAGCCGGATAAATATGTAAAGTATATATTTTCTATGGAAGTTATCTGCAGACAGCGTGTACTCACAGAACTCAGTAAATTTTAAAACTTAGTATAATTCAAGTCAATTATTGGGAACATATAACTATTCACTGATGCTTGATTTGCTTACTTACTTACGCCTGTTAACCCCAATCGAGCATAGGCCACCGACCACCATTCTCCAACCCACTCTGTCCTCCGCATTTCTTTCCAGTTCTACCCAATTTTCGTTCATTTTTCTAATTTCTGTCTCCAATTCTCGAAGCATTGTGTCCTTTGGTCTTCCTCTTTTCCTTTGGCCTTGAGGATTCCATGTGAGGGCTTGTCTTGTGACGCAGTTTGGTGCTTTTCTCAATGTGTGTCCTATCCACTTCCAGCGCTTCTTCCTAATTTCTTTCTCCGCTGGGTTCTGGTTTGTTCTCTCCCACAGTAGGTTGTTGCTGACGGTGTCTGGTCAACGGATCTGAAGTATTTTGTGTAGACAACTGTTAATAAACACTTGTGTCTTCTGTATGATGGCTTTCGTAGTTCTCCTGATTTCCTCCACATACAGTAGAACTGTTTTGACATTTGTATTGAAAATTCTGGTTTTGGCGTTTGTTGACATTTGTTTTGAGTTCCAGATGTTCATCAGTGGTAGATATACTGCTCTTGCTTCGTCGATTCTCATCTACATATCTGTATCAGATCCACCGTGTCAATCAATAATGCTTCCTAAATATGTGAAGGATTTTACACTCTCTAAAGCTTCTCCGTCAAATGTGATTTGATTGGTTCATGTTGTGTCATATCAGAGAATCTTACTTTACCCTTTACGCATATTGAGACTTCAGTTACATTATATTTAAATATATAAATTAACAAAAGGATTGTTCGATAAGCAGTAGTGTTTTGTGATAAACTATCTCCTTATTAACATATGCTATACCTAAAAAACACATGAATTATGCATTGAAATTATCTCAGAAATTCACGTACAACTGGAGTTTCTTTCTGATACTTCCAACATAAAATCGTTCAAATAGATGAAGATATAAAAATAATGCTTATTGAACAAGTTTAATTTCACTGAACGAAACTTAGTCGACTTTCAGTTTGACAAGTTAACTTGTCTATTCAGCGGATAAAGTTAGTCTAGAACAAATCTAATTCTGTAAAACATTTTGCACGTCGTAACTTATAATGGTATCATAGATTGAACTAAAGTATTAAGTACAGAAAAGTGTTTCGTGGATATTACAATGATTCATTAATTAAGTTCATGAGTCAATTGAAGCTAGACCACCATGGAAAATTTGAAAGCACTAGACACCGTTGAATGCCGACTCAGTGGTTTAGAGATTAAGTGTTCGCGTGCGTGACTTATAGGCCCTCAGTTCGAATCCCGTGGGGTAGGACTGTGGATGCTCACTGCTGAGGAGCCTCACACTAGAACGAAACAAATAGTAAGGCATTCACGAGAAAAAATTAGTTTTAAAAAACAACAGATTAATTCGCAACTTTGTTAACGCAATAAACAAAATGAAGCTGAATCTGATTGAACCATATGTAATATGGTAATAATGTATATTCATGAAATCTTGATTACGCAACTGGAAAAGTCCAGGAGTTAACATCCATTGTTTTGAAAACATTTATTAAAAGAATAGTTATCGTGTTTTTGTTACTTCTTGAAGGTTGTTAATGAAAAGTTTTGATATCTAATAATAATTTATCTAGATCCAATTCATTTTCTTACAGTTGAATCATCACCAAGTTATAACTAAAATAATCATTTTATAGGATGTTAAGTTCTAGATTAAGTGGATTGATAAGATATTTAGTAAAGAGCCTATAAATATCCTAAGATTTTGGAGAAGATTTGTAGCTCAGGTGGATGATTTTGATGAAGTTTTGCGCTCTGAACTGAATGGTTTGGTCCATTCAGCTACAAAAAACCTATCCATCATCCATATGCACTGATATTTCATCATATAAACAGTGAGAAACGATATGTATGATGTTTCGACCCTAAACACTGAAACAATTTACAATTTTCATACAACTGTGAATATAATTGTAACTTTAATGACCATATTTAAATTATATTAATTGTATTTTTATACAGTGAATACTTTAGATTAATATTATGTTTACTTATAACATAATTATAGAGTATGGTGAACATTATATTCATCCGAACGATCTGTTATATCCTACACTTTATGAAAATATTGAAGATGATTTAACATTCAATGAAATAAATGATGACAATGATAATAGTAATAATGAGGATCATATAACTTTCAAAAATCATCAACATATTAATGATCGATTATTTCAACCGACTAAAGATCATAGACAATGGTTAAATACTGAAAATATACAACATAATCAACGTGATGAAAATCAACATGAACATCAAGAAAGAATAATTTCAAATAATCTCATTAAGAAAATTACAGAGAATTTATTGAAACAATCAACAATGCAACAGAATATCCCTACTTCACCATTATCATCAACATCATCATCATTATCATCATCTGCAGAATCAACAGCATCATTATTACCAACATCATCTATATTTCATTCATCATCTAGATCAGTATTACCTAATGTATGGTCTAAGAATTCATTACATAGACCATATCGATTGAAACGTGATGATCTTGGCTGGAAACGAAGTATTCATTATAATGTGTGAATCAGTGACAGAATTATTAAATAACAATGAACATAATGTCATGAACAATTAATTAATTAACATACTACTAAATATATTTAAAAGTTAATTAATTAATTAAACAGGGGGTTATCTTATTTTTGGACAGGATATATACATATATACACTATATCTATAATAAAATTTAAAGTAATATATATAACTATCTTCATTCTACACACTGAATTGCAATTCTTTTCTCCCCATTTTGTTTATGTTTCATCCACTATACTGCCTAAATAGTTATAGATATAATAATGATTAATATAAAGGTAAATAAAATAAGGATGGTTTAACATAGTGATTAAAAGTAGTCACTAGGTTGATAGGATTCAATTCGCACTTGAAGAAGTACCTGATCGTACATCATATTGATCAACACTCAAGTGATTAAACAATGATAAAATGATGGTTTTTAGAGTAAAATTTGCTTACTTACTTACTTACGCCTGTTACTCCCAATGGATCATAGGCCGCCGACAAGCATTCTACAATCCATTCTGTCCTGGGCCTTCCTTTCTAATTCCATTCAATTCTTGTTCATTTTTCTCATGTCTATTTCCATTTCCCGGCGTAATGTGTTCTTTGGTCTTCCTCTTTTCCTTTGGCCTTGAGGATTCCATGTGAGGGCTTGTCTTGTGACGCAGTTTGGTGCTTTTCTCAATGTGTGTCCTATCCACTTCCAGCGCTTCTTCCTAATTTCTTTCTCCGCTGGGTTCTGGTTTGTTCTCTCCCACAGTAGGTTGTTGCTGACGGTGTCTGGTCAACGGATCTGAAGTATTTTGTGTAGACAACTGTTAATAAACACTTGTGTCTTCTGTATGATGGCTTTCGTAGTTCTCCAGGTTTCCGCCCCATAGAATAAAAATTATTAAGTGAAAATTTATGAAATTTACATACAAACTTAGAGTGTAAATTATAATGTACATAGTAGTGATCAATTTTAACAAATGATTCATGGAATGTTAGTGAGAAGAGCTATGAATAGTTTCTAGTGTCCATGATCAAACTCTTCATAATACACAAACGATATTAATGCTAATGAAATATTATTACCACGTATCATTTTGTATATACTTATCGCTTTAATCAGGTTAATGAATAACAGAACAAAACAAATCTAATTCATCCGTAGGTACATAGATAATAAGAGAAGGTGAATTTGTTTACTGAATGAGTAATTAATGAGTAAATCTTTATATAAGATGGATATTGTATGAATTATCTATAATTTACGATAATATAAATAACTGACACACAAAAAGCAATCGAACTTGATAGAGTTGACACGGTTGGAGATGACATGACCACGTTAGAATGTCACATTTAATTCCCAGACAAAAGTAAATTAATCACATATGTGATAAGACCTCCTTCAAGTGAAATTCAATCATTTCCCCCAGTGTTACAAGTATTACTAGTATTAATGAACAGTGAAGACGCAATACTAGAAGTTCATTAATGTTGGAAGTATAAGACATTAGGTGCTAAACCAGAGGTCTGAGTGTAGAGAGCTTCCTGTTATACCCATGGGACCCGGCTTTGGCTTTTAGCTGAGTCGTGAACGCACATTGTCAAACAGTTTTAGTTTTGAAGAAACAGCTGTCTTGTGATGACTGGTTTTTCATGACATAATCAATTAGTGACTTACATATCTCTATTTTCAGGTTGGAAAGAAATTCAACCATCATCACAACTCCATACTGAGTATTGTACATCATTTTAAAGAACCCTTTCATTTCAAAATTATCTTAACACAAAATACCTGACATACATACATTCAGTTAAACCACAACTATAATCCACAAAAGTTATTTTAATAGAAAAGAGAATATCAATACACGACATGTGGAAGAAACTAATGACGAAGAAATACCTTGTAAATACCCTATATTTCTCCTTTATATTTGATATACTACAATGAATATATTAAACTATATATGTATATGTATATATAGATATCCTTTAGGTCATAAGATATAAATATAGTACATTAGATTTGATGTACAAATCCATATCATAGTAGGCTGAGACCTGAAGAAAAACAAATTTATTTCTAATACAAACCTCAGAATAGACTTCATAACGATTTAGACTTGTCGTATAAAACTTGTGCATTAATGCCATTGATAACAATTGTGTCATATTGTAAATGATCCATTTAGTATTGTCATTGTAAATATTCATTGATCAGGGAATATCAAATGAAGATGAATTCATTGTACAGTACTCCTACGTCTTAAGATTTTTTTTGGCAAATGTAGTAGTAAAGGAGAACACAGTGAGGACAACCGAATTATATTTAGTACAACAATACAGAGTTACTTGGTAAAATAGAAAAATCATACTATAATACCTCATTTGCAAAATGTTCAATAATTGTCTCGAACTTCATTGTTCTTGCATTTCCATACCAATTGCTTCCTATTCCCGCTCTTCCTTTCTTGATCTTCCCCCATCTTCTGCTTCCATACATTACATTCTTGACTCGCGTCATATACTATTTATATCAATATAAATAGCACGCACCACAATGATAGCTTTTGATGAAAGCTTCCATGACTAATAAAAAAGTTATCAATAAAAATTGTATATAACTATTTATTGGAGGTTTGCTTGAATATATGGGCTACCTATTCTTGTCATTTAGATATTCCAACAATTTATCTGTTTTTCTTTATTTGTTTTAACACATCATTAAGTCTATGAATCGCATAACCTATTCAGGCGTGTTTATGAAACATTTACGGTCTTTTGCTGTACAACTTATAAAAAATTACAATCAGAAACATTGTGATGGCTGGCAATATGCATTGAAAACAATGAACATCATTCAGATATCGATTCCTGAATTAATAACATCTAACTGGCAATCACTCAATATTTATCTTGAATATCGATCAAGAAATAAGAAAGGGAAACTTGTTGAAATACTTAGTGCTGAGAATTCTGTATTGTACTACAGATATAATACTAAATAAAGTCATTAATAATAATAGTAATGAGCGAATCATTAGTTAAAAGATCATTGTTCATTGAATTAGGATTAATTATTTCTGAAACTCTTGTTTAAAACAACAATGTATTTTACAAATGGAAAGTAGATAAATCCAGTCTCTAAAAGACTAGAAATGTGATTATTAGATGAAATTGTGTATGTATCATCAATTGAAAGTGAAATGCCCGAAGACAAAAGGTTAAGAAGATCGAAGGGAAAAAACAAGAATAGAGAATGATTGGTGTGAAAATGAAACAATAATGAAGTCTGAGACGATTTTACAGGAGAAAATGTCAAATTTTGGACAGTTGATTGATATTTAGCAAATGACATATTTACTGTATGTTTCTCTGATTCTACTAAAAGATGAAATTGCATTCGATTGTCTCCACTTGTGTTATCGTTCACTACAGTACTAATAGCAAACGTAGCTATAAAATACAACACTAACCACATCCCATTAAAATTAAGTTAACCATGTTTGCCAAGATTTGTATTAAACCATAGTTGTAAAATTATGAAAAACATAATCAATTATACAAGGCATTCATAAGCATAAATATTTACTGTTATAGTATATTTATTGACGCGCGGTTTGCTCTATCTGGGACTTATCAACAAGAGGTACACATCACATCTTAATAGTGATGTCCATATTGAGATTAAGACCTAGTACCTATTGTTTCAAACGTCAACACGTTATCCACTGACCTACTGAGTTCAGATGACCGCTACCTTATTCAACAAATATGAATTTCATTTGTAACGGTCTGTATTTACTCCTTGTTGATATTACTAACTCTTACTGATCAGTCTCTACTATCATGCATTCAACCTGTACAGTTTAACTGCTAAGTTTTTCCTTAGCAAAGTTAGAAACACCACCACCAACAACAACAACACATTTCCTAGACATTCTATCAAAATATTACAGAGTCAAAACAGGATGTTAATAAATCTGTCTAAAGTCATTTCGTGATTTAGGCTATAGGAATTGTACTGTATTTACAAATCCTCTATAGTGATGTTAATCATATGCTTATTAGTGATGAGCTTCAAGAAGTAACTTTTGGAGTTCTAGATTGAAACTATGACCATAGGAGTTCAGTCATACCAGGTGGGAGACAGACTTGCACCATAGGCAATGGATGAGGGTTGAGTAATATGATGAACTGATTGAAGTTAGATATGCACATAACTGGATGCCAGTTCAGTGGCCCATAGGTTAGGGATACGTGACTGTGGTTATCGATCAGTCTTATACTAGAATCAAATGGCTATCTAGTGCCTCCATGTTTTCGATGGTTCTCAAGATATGATTAATTTGTGACTTAAACTATGCGAATTTTTATACGTCTATTACTCAAGAAATTTAAAGATTGATACTAGAATAGAAAATAATAAAAGTATTTGAGTTCGCTTTAGTGAAATAACTTGATTCCTTACTTTCAAATGTTACCTCTAGTGGAGAAGCATAGGCCACCCACCAGCATTCTCCATCCAACTATGTCCTGATCAATCCAATTGCTCTTCATGCCTACTTCCGATTCCCGACAAAGTCTGTTTTTTCGGTCTTCCTCTTTCCCGTTTCCCCTCAGGATTCCAAGTTAACGCTTGCCTTACAATGCAGTTTGGTGATCTCAATATACCTACTATCTACCATTATCATCTTTTCCTAATTTCTTCTTCAACTGGAATTAACCGAAATGAAGAAACTCACAAATATAACAAATAGGATATAAATTAGTGTGAATATGCTCCCTGCAAGATAAGCTTAATTTAAAAGTGATTGAAGAATTCACTAGTTGTATATCTGTATTTTTATTGGTACATCATTCAAAAGTTGAAATTACGTCACATTCATAATAATCTTAACATATAGTACATTAAATATACACTGTTATGTCATTTCATTTCCATCATATGGCTATTAATGATCTGTTTGCATTTGAATATGAAATCCTTAAACAAAAAAGTATTCCTGTAGGTTAAGCATTCGCGTGCGAGACTGACGGCCCTGTGTTCGAATCCCGCAAGCGGGATCGTGGATGCGCACAGCTGAGGAGTCCCATAATAAGACGAAACGGCCGTCCAGCGCTTCCAGGTTTTAAACGGTGGTCTAACATCAGTCGGTTCATGATCTAATCAAAAAGGGTATTTTATCTGACTATTTCACAAAGCATTTTTATACATCTCACTTGTGTATACACAATTATTATATTCGTATTCATTGAAATACAACATAGATCATTTAGACTAATAGCTAAACTGATAGCTAGGTTTACCTTAGAAAACAAGGAATATATATTTACCACAATACTAAAACATATGAAAAGATAGTCTTGGAATTGTTGTATCCTCTAAGTACCACTTTGGGTCAGTTAGCAATCAACAGATTCAATCTATCAACCCATATGAAAAAGGTTAAATAATTTCACGTTTAAGGGTCAAAGGAATAAAACCAACATCTTGATTATATGAATAAATGATGAGAAAAAAAGAGAATTCAGCGAAGAAAATTTTCGTTTCGACGAAATCGTTTACTTTAGCTGTACATTCGTATATATAGTTATATGGAAAATGTATGTCTATAGAAGGATAGAATGGATTGTATCAACAACAACAAAAAATGGATTCGACAATAAATAACAAATGAGGTTAACGTACTAATCAAGGGGTAAGGAGGAACAAAATTTAAGGGTCAGATAATAATCCGATTGACAGATATGAAGAAAAACGACAAAACAACAAAGGTCATAATAATAAACTGAATGATAATCAAGAAAACTTGTATAAGGTAATAATAATAAATGATTAGAGTTTAGAGTGCATAATAGTAATTTAAAAATATGGATAATAATAAAAGTGCATTAAAAAAAACACACCTAGAAACATACTCATTAAGGCCAGGGAAGGATAAGAGGTTGGATAAATCGTTTCTGCACGCAAAGTTCAGGCTTTAGTTTGTGGATTGCCTCTGCGGTGCATAAAATATTGATTCGAACCCCATTCGATCCAGTTCCTTTGACTCTGTAAGATATTTTAAACGAAGTCTTTTGGAGCGATATGTTTTTCTTCATATCTGTCAATTGGACTATTATCTGACCCTTAAATTTTGTTCCTCCTTACCCCTTGATTAGTACGTCAACCTCATTTGTTATTTATTGTCGAATCCATTTTTTGTTGTTGTTGATACAATCCATTCTATCCTTCTATAGACATACATTTTCCATATAACTATATATACGAATGTACAGCTAAAGTAAACGATTTCGTCGAAAAGAAAACTTTCTTCGCTGAATTCTCTTTTTTTTTCTTATTCAATCACACTACGGGTTATTTTAATTATCTGAATAAATGATGATTGAAAAAGGCCGTCGGACGACAAATAATCACCAAAATGGTCATAAGAATTAACTGACATTACATTTAAGGAATCACTGAGAAGTTCACTTATACGTGAAGTAAGCGCTGATGACATCGCTTAGAATGACAATGAAAGCATCAGAATTAAACCATCTAGACCATAGACCATAAATTCAAAATCATCCATCTAATCTATGCATCTACTCCATTACTGGAGGGTACACACAATTGAATTAATATCTACGAAATGAAAATCAAATTTTTTTACTTATATGTATAGAAACGTGGATACTTTTAATCTGCAAAAACACTTTAGCGAATTTCATTTCAAATTTATTCATGCAAGAAGATCATGATAGAATACAAACCTTTTAACACAATAGCTAACTGAATAATTAACAAAAATCCTTGAAAGTTAATTTCAATTTAAACAAACGACTAGTCACTGAGTAATGGCCGATATCATATCAGTTTAGTCCTTTAGTATTGATCTAATTCTACTGATCAAGTTGTAATTTAACTACTGTTCTAGATGATTCCATATGACTTACGCTATCATTAGATGTCAGGTGATTGAAGATAGTCAACAAGATATCCTTGACCTAGTTTCTTTGTTAGTTGGCACTCGACATTACAAGCACTGTTGAGATTTTATTCAGAAATAGGGTATTTGTTTATTATTAAAGGCCTAGACGAACGTAATGTTGGCCACTATTCCAATCTCCAGCCGAATGGGACTGTGGTAACCTTTCAGACTGTAAATCCAGGAAACATTCTTCGAATCCAACAAGTAGTACTACTTTCTTCAAGATTATAGGCAGGCATGAGATCTAGAATACGACTTACTGCTGTCTACCTCCAACTACCTGCTAGTCTCAAGCCCAGATAAAAACAAAGGGTTAAGTACATGGTAAGCGACCCCATTTTATATTAAGGAACTCCACCACAAAAGCATTAACCAAAACTAAAGTTCAACCACAAAATATCTCAAAAGTTTTAATTTATCGTCATATTTTCAATCACTTGACTGAATATATTGATTTAACTCGGGAAAAAATGGATCCATCAAATCAATCTATTAGTTATGACTATTTCCAGAAATTTTTTATTTAAAAGAATAAATAAAAAGCCGATAAGTCAAAATAAATCTGATACTTCTGTCTGATTCTTCCAGAATAAATTATAAAGATTCTTACAAAATTTACCTGTCTCTGAATCAATTTCTTGAGTCAACCTTTTAATAAGCATCGTCGTAATATTTTGTTCTTCACAACTCCATATTGATAATTACCGTGTGCTCACTATTGACTAGCATCGTGAGGGAATTCTCAAAGTTCCAGTGAGATGTCGTAACCAGCGGAGCTAATCTATATCAGGTAGAGACAGGTATCTACCTCACTACAATGGAAGATGGTCGCGCAATTTCGTGAATTGGTTGACGTTAGACATTAACATCATTGGATGCCTGCTCAGTGGCTTAGACGGTAAGCGTTCGTGCGCGAGGTTGGAAGCGCTGGAACCGTGGATGTGCACTGCGCATAGTAAGATGAAACGGCCGTCTAGTGCTTTCAGGTTTTCGATAGTTCATGATCTCAATCAAATACTTCAATATAGTTGATGTAAGTTTCGATCATAAATTATATATATTATTTTGATCAGGTAATAACTCACAAAAATATTCTGGAGATAATATTAAGATGAATTTGATCTCATTAAACCAAATTTTATAAATTAAACATTTAGAAGTGAAATATAACATTTTACCAACCATTCTGGAATGTTCTCATCGTCTACTCAGTATCACTAAATGGTTTTTGTCATTTTTCCGGATAAAAACTCCTAACTTTGATGACAACTTCCGAAATATTTACTGGAAGTCAAAATCAACGGAGTTCCAACAAATTCAGATAGAAACAACCGTTATCAATGCAAGTAGCTGTTAACCGCAAATGTGAACTATTGGACACTGACCTTGAGATTCTAATGATCAATCCCTTTTCACCAATTATAAATCCCTTATGGTTCAATCATAGGTAGGATAGAGAGTGTATATTATTGAAAAGTTTCATAATAAGGCAAAATACCTATCTCCCATTGTCATAGTTCCTAACAATCTCCCGAATAAAGTCTATATATGTGATGAATATCATCAACAAATTACCAATGTAGTTCATTATATAGAATATATATCCAAACTCTCTCATTATTAAAGAGGAAGAATGTATTCATACAATCAAAGTGAAAGAATTTAGAGTAAATCCAACGTTTCACCTGACAATCTGGTCCAAACTTTTTCACGGAAATAATAATCAAATATAAAAATTATATTTCCTTGAAAAAGCTTGAACCAGATTGTCAAACAAAACGTTCGATTCAATTCAAATTCATTCGTTGAGATTTTACAAATAGATTTCAATGGTTAAGATCATAAGTCAATTGAAGCACTGGATGGCCGTTTCGTCCTATTGTGGGACTACTCAGTAGTGTGCACCCACGACCTCGCCCCCTGCGAGATTCGAACACACGACTTACTGGTTTCGCGCGAGAGCACTTAACCACCAGACCACTGAGCCGGCATCCAACGGTGATAATGTCTAACTTCAACTAATCCACGAAATTGAGGGACACATTCACCATTGTCTTTAGTGAGTTGATATCTCACAACAAACCTCGTTGAACTAGATGGTTGAAAAAGATTCTTCCTCTTCAATGTCTCATATCAACTTGGCACCTAAAATACTATGAAACTATTCGGTCAAAATTTAAACGTAACTTCTTATTGTTTCATTATTATCCTGAATAGATAAACATTCCATAAATTTTTTTCTTCAAATTCATATTCTGTTTCATTATAAAATGTTATATATTCGTCAATTGTATACTCTCTACAACTCATTTATAGTCTATTTTTTTAAATTTATATTTCTGTCGAATATAATTAATTATGAGATGTACATTTATACATATTACTTAATTTGTTTAAACAAGCAAAATAGACTAATATTATTATTAGTAGTATTATTAGTAGTAGTTCTGATAGTACTAATCTTAAAATTTATGAAATTAAAATAAGCCGACAACCATTATCATCAGATAAGCAGACAAATTATGATGTTTGTTTTTTTTTCTTTAAATTTTCGTAGATTTTTCTTCTTCAATTTGAATAGTTTAGTTTAGCTTAAAGAACAAAACTTCATCTACCTGAGTTAGAAATCTTCTCCACCATCCCAAGGTTTCTCTTTTTTGTAAAAGAAAAATCGTTTAATAGAAACGAAGTCATATTTGATTTTTATCAACAACAAAAAGAATCCCACGTTAAGAAAAGAAAGGAGAGAAAGGAAAAAAAGAAAAGGTGTGTACATTATAAATAATTGATTTACATCTATTACTTATTCTTCTTTATAGATAATATATTAACTTATGCTTGACTAATATACTTCCATGTTCTCATCACCGACGTTTGTATATACAAGACAGATAGACAGATGGATAATAGAATTATGCAATTATCATTTCATACATGATATAAAATAACAAAAATGAAAGATGGATTTTCTTTCTTATTTAATTTCTTTATGTTGGTAAGTAATGGGTAAATTATATTTTCTTTCTTTCTCTCTTTTTCTTTTTCTTCTTCCTCTTCACAACTCATTGTAGAAGAAGAGGATAAAGAAAAAAAACGACTGTTTTATGTGGCAACAAATTCAACGACAAGAATGAATGAATGAATACCTTCTTAATACTAATCATTCACCTTTATTAACATGTACTTAACCAAGTTTTGCATTTCAATTTTCATTCTCTTTTTTTCAGAATGTATGAATAGAGAACTGTGTTTGTTTGTTTGGTTGGTTTGTTCTTCGATAGAGAAAAATAATAATAATTGATTATATAATGATTTCACTTTTTTAAATGTAAACCTTCTTTCCCCTAAAGGTTTGTCATTATTATATGAAAAGATTTTAGCGTAGGTAGTATGAATGTGTACGTTTTTTTTTGTTTATTGAAATTTCACATCATTCTTCTGAAATGTGATTTTTTAGTTTTGCATGTAAGAATTTAAAAGAAAAAAATTAAAACAATAATTTCTTTCAATAACTGAGATTATGAGTTAATTGAAGTTAGACTACCATGGCAAATCTGGCAACATTGGATGACCGTTTCGTTCTATTTTGGGACTACTCAGCAGTGCACATCCATGATCCCACCTCGTGAGATTCGAACACACAATCTACCAATCTAACGCGCGAACACTTAACCACTAGACCACTGAGTCAGCCGGCATCCAACAGTGTTAATGTCTAACTTCAACTAATCCATGAAATTGAGTGACACCTCCACCATTGTATTCAGTGAGTTATTATCTCACAACGGATCCGGTTGAACTCCACTGGTTATTGCTTTTCCTTATATTATTAAATGACCATATAATGTTGGGAGGAAATACCCCTTATAACAATGTGTCGTAAATTCTAAGCGTTAAATGTTCATTTTATAAATAACTGTATGTAAAATAGTCATATATACAATGTATTTTTAATTGATTAATCACTGAGCTGTAACTTTTGAGATATATGTCAATTTCTTTTCAGTAATGATCGAATTCTATTGATCAAGTTGCGATATAGTTACTAGTTTAAGGGATTCAATATCCTTTACAATATGTTGAGATGTAAAGTGCTTGAATTCATTCAGCAGAACACTATATTCTTCATTTCTAGTAAAAGATAACTTTGTTTTATCACAAATATGTACATAAATATATTCTTAACTGTAAAATTATTTTATCAACATTATTATTTGTAGATAAATAGCTTATGCAGAGTGTTTGGTTTTATAGTAGATATTAGGAACTAACCTTAATTAAATGAATACTGAATACCTATGAGCAATAGCCGAATGTTTCGTCTTAGTTTGGAACTCCACACAAGTGCATGTACATGACCCCACAAGAAATCAAATTGTTGATCTTCAAATTTCACAGTAACAGCCAAACCATCTAACAATTTTAATTCATGATCATTCTAAACTATATTTAAATAGAATTGGTTAATAGCCACCTCATAATTCATAAGAATTCTAGGAATTACCACATGACATCAGTTCTTGGGATCAAATGACTACCACTATTATACAGAAGGCTTTTTTCCCAGATTGTTCGATTTTAAATTTTAAATTTTAGTTAAACTCATATCAATCTCTCTTGTTAACCATAAAATTCCATTTTATTTCATTATTCAAATTACTAAAAACGTAACACTTATATACATTTGGTTCTTGTTAGTTTAAAAATACCCCGATAATCTATGAGTAAATATAATAAATGAGAGATAGAAAGGAAAGTGAAAACCTGAAATACATATCCACAATAAAGAAAAAAACATCCTCCATTCAATCTTCATTGAATATCTACTGTTCACAATACATTTTATAAGATATTATAATAGTAATGTACTATTACTATTACTACTAATAATAGACACGAAAGAGATAGGTGACAAATGAATAATATATCGTGACTAATCTTATATTACAAATATCATTGAAAATCAAACAATTTCATGGAATATCGATAAATAAAAAGGGTATTATTTTTGTTACTAACGTAACCTATCAACCAATGTAGATCAATGAAAAATCGTACCCACAACTTATCAACAATAATGTAATACCAAGTTATATTTATGAATAAGGTTTTTTTAATAATGAACTGGCATCAAATAATAACAAAACGTCATCTCTGTCCTATTACAGAAGTATTCAACCAATATTCCCCTACTATTCTCATATGTTAACAAACTCACATATCCCAGATCTCTTAATCGCTTTTAATCTATTCTTGATATGGATCCATTTTACTTTTTTTGTCAACTTGAGTGATATTATTTAGAAATTATAAGAATCCATTCTGGAATTACTAGTCTCTACTAAGATTTTATTTGTCATGGCAATGTAGTATTACTCAAAGAACATTGATTCATGATAAAACTGTATTTTAAAGCTAAACCATCAAATTCTACTTCATTAGCTTAAGAAGTCTAAAATTACGACAAGTAAACTGTCCAATAGTCCTAATACAGTTTTTTGTTTTCTCTTCCATGAATGTATGACTACCACTATTATATATATGGTTTCAATATACCAAATCTTCATTAGATCATCTCCCAATCATAAAATGAACTATATTGAACATTTCAATAAAAGTAGAATGTAAAAACAAACAAATAAATAAATTTGTTTGCATAAATTGTTATGAATTCTCAACGGGGGAACTTATATGTAAATTCTGTTCTAATTTTCTATTAATAGTAAATGTAATTGAAGTTATGATATACAGAGAAAATGGTATTCTTAAACGTTTGAATAATTTATTTAATCAAATTGGTAGTGGTGGTGGTGGTGACGATAGTGCTGGCGCTGGTGTGCTGGGGGGTTTCTGTCATTTCAATTTCCGATAACTATGAAGGTTATAGTTTAATAAATAAATTATTTAGTGTATTATTAAAATGTATTTAAAAAAGAAAATAGAATTTAGTCAACTGTATCAAATGTTAGTTAAGTAGATGATAATTGAATATCAGCTGGGTTGTTTTTTTTAATGCGGTTCATTATTGTTTATCTCTAATTATAAGTAGAATCACATAGAACTTAGTATGTGGGTGAGTATATGTTCCTCTCTCTCTCTCTGATTGTTTTTATCGAATCAGTGATGAGGACATAATATTGATATAATTCTCTTTTTTTTAATAATGAGATAAAAAACTGTAAATAAGTATGACACAATTGTTGGTCTATGAGATCTATAGAGATTGATTTTCACTACAACTTTATATTAATAGAAGTTATCGTTGAATAATCAGTAGTATTTAATATGTGTTACTGTAATTGAGCGCCTATATATTGTTTTATTAGCCGCTTCATAATTGACAGAAATCTTCTATTCATGAATCTCAAATAGAAAATAGAAGATAATGAATTTAAAAGAAACTTTACTTTGTAAGTTTGTTCATGAGATTTTAGACGTTTCTTGGAAAAAAATACAACAGTTATTCAACCAAGATATTGAAAATATAATCAATCGATTCTTATTATTCCTTTGAAAGTTTCTTGGGAACTCTGATGGGTTTTTTTCAGTGTTTTCCTGGCCTCCTAAAGGTTGTTTCAAGGATTTTATCACAGGCTACTAATGCTACTAAATAATTGTTTAGTCGTTGCTTTAGACTTATGATTCAGTACAAATTTAGGCATAGAAAATCTAAGTTTGTTATTAAATGCGTTGTTTTTTAAGCAGCGACTATCTAATACTCTATATTTTCAACTTCATTTAATCTGTTATATATACTTTGACATCAAGAAATGCCATTGATTGGTGGCTGGTTGGTTGAAGTCTTCTTGTCATGAATCATCGCGAGAAGCTTATGGATTTGTTGTGAAGCCAGTCACTAATAAGCAAATGAATTACAACTAAAATCCTTGAACGGTGAAAATAAACAATAAATATTATTCACAGGTGAAAACACAATCTATTGCAATCGAAATCGGTTTTTAACCTTTAGACTTAAACACTAATGTCCTCCCTTAGTTTAACTACTGAGTACGTAAACCAAGACATATATATAAGTGAATAAAGTTACTTGTCGAGTGATATTTATGTAGTAGACAATAGTGACTAGCTTCGATAATGATTCTCGCATGTTCTAAGATAAATATATGACCAGCGAAGCTGCTCACGACTAGAATGAAATAGTATCCCATTGATGACATTAATTAGTAATCGTATAACTTCATGAATCAATTCCAGTTGGAATTGAATCATCCTATTTAGTGAAATAACCACAGTACCTCGAGGTTCTGATTTCGATGAGGTATGGTGGTAATGATTATTCGTGTCTAAAGTCCGAATAAGTAATTATCTATTACCCCTTGGTTTTTAATGATTCTTCACTTGACATCAGATGTACGCACACAAATTTTATCTACACTTGATCTACCAATCAGAATCATAGAAAGACTAAGTACCTTATCTTCGGTACTATCTAAAAATAAGGATAAACCTAAGCTTCTTTTAAAATGAGCTTGACCCTATTTAAAAACAATCATAAAACCGTAACCATAAAGAAATAATTTGTAATTTAAATTAAAATAATAATATGCTTTACTAAATCGTTAATGGCTATCTCTAAATGTCCAAAGACAAGTTTACTCATCGATTCAATAATTATTCATTTAGGTTTGTAGTAAGAATCAAGTCTAATCCAAAAACCCTTGGTTAAAGAATAAGATTTGAAAGGATAGAAAATAAGTCTGGTCTTTATAACAAGAGAAATATTTAGTCAGCAACTACGACTCAGTTATCCTTGCTAGTGTTATGGTTATTTGAACTCTTCAACTTGGTCACAATCCTAAATCCTCAACCTAAATCTTAATTCTAAACCTGAATCCTAATAACTGAATCACAGTATGAAATCCTAACCGTAAACTAAAATATTTAATGACGTTTGTTTAGTGTTAAATGAATCATCTATATTCAATAGACAACACTTGGTTTTAACAATAATACATGAATTGACCTTAAAACGTCTTGCTTATTTCTATCCGTTCACACTTAATCATTTCAGATACAAAAACGGAACTCATCATACATATGAAATGCATAATTGGGACATTCAATATACAAAACTGAATAACCAATTTATGGTTAATTAACTTAAATTTATGAATAATTAATGAGTTAAATGAAAGAATAAAATTAGGTTGATATAAATGATAATAATATAAAATTATTTTAAAAAAGGGGGGTATGATCATGAGTTAATTGAAGTTAGATCACCATGGAAAATCCGGAATCATAATAGGATGAAACGGCGGCCCAGTACTTCCAAATGTTTCATGGTGATTTAGCTTTAATTGATACATGAATTGAACTATTGAAATTACTATAATATTCACAAAAACCCCTTCGGATATGCTCACTGGCGATTAGCTTAAAGAGGTATTTCCTGGAGTCCTAGTAAGAAGCAGTGACCAGGGGAGTTCAACGGGGCCCGTTGCGAGATGGTAACTCACTGAAAACAATGGTGGACGGTGGCGCAATTTATTAGTATTATTATTCATGGCTTTACTCAATATTATATTTTGATACAATAAAGAATTCTCAACACAAGATATTTCAACAAGTTTCTTTTACAAAAAACAGAAACAAAGACAAAATAGGGGGAAAAAGGTAAAATAAATCTGAAAAACTGTACAGCTTTCCAAATTAGAGACATGTTTAAAAGTGTAGGTTATTGGCTAGGTCAACTCTAACAACCTGTTCATCATAGAGTATATTTGGTAGGTAAGGTATTATAGAACTTCTGTACTTTTGCTTGCAGCTTGGATTTTAATGTAACTTCGTGGATTGGTTGAAGTTAGACATTAACACCGTTGGATAGCGGCTCAGTGGTCTAGTGGTTAAGCGTTCACATGTGAGACTTATAGGTCGTGGGTTTGAATCTCGCGTTTCGGGGTCGTGGATGTTCACTGCTGAGTAGTCCCACAATAGGACGAAACGGTCATCCAATGTTTCCAAGTTTTCCATGGCGGCCTAACTTCAGTTGATTCATGATCTCAACTATTGAAATAAAATTATTTAATAAATTTACATATTTCCTTACATTTCTGCCGAACTCTAATAAATATTATCATCAAATAATGTGTAATAATAGAAACTTACTCAGTCATGAAACAACACGAAGGCAGTTCAATAAACGAAATGTTATTTTCAATCTTGTCACTTAGGTTGTGTTGTCGCATTTATCGTCAATTCTACATAAGGTAAGAGAAAGTCCTGTATAGTTTACCAACACTGTTAGTGATATTACGATTATAAATCAATCTAAGTTATTAAATCACTACAGACCTGGAAACACTGAACATTTGATTTATCTTAGTAAGGAACTTTTCAGAAATCTATATCCATGACCGTGCTAATAAAGTCAGTACTCAGGATCTTCTATGAGAAACAGATTTCCATTGGTGCCTAGATTTTAATGTTGTTCTAGCTACTTGCAGTTCATGATTTAGCCATAAAAGTTTCTAAACTTCACTATTATTATTTTATGTTATAATTCGGTTTCATGAATCATATAAATATGTTAGTGAAGATGTACGGGAAAGAAAATCAATCTTAGTTTTACACGTCAACCTAATGTGATTTTCGATTAGTCGATCTCAACACATTTTTGTGAATTATTCATTAACTTTCAGTGTCTGTCAGTTGTATTTAGTTATTTGATTTTCAATGCATATTCTTTGTAATGATAGATTTACCTGAACCCGTGTTGATGTTCACTCCAGAACTCGAACCCAGTACCGTTCGCTTCAAACCCCATCACATTACCCATTTATCTATTGAGTCCTGGTAGACACTATGTGCAATGGGGTGAGGTTTAAATTCATTTTGTATTGTTTGTTTGAATCTTCCGATTGTTATTTAGGACTGAAACTAATCAGTCTCTTATCGGCGTATGAGCATCCTACTGCATATATAAGAGAATGATCAATTACAGTAATAAACATCAATGGAAAGATTCAAACAAACAATACAAAAAGAACATAATTGATTTAGCCTAAATGTAAATTTTATTTTCATTAATGTCATTCAACAAATCCTTTTAACAGATTAGTATAGTTGGGTGACTGAGAGCCTAGAAGCAAGTTTATCTGATTTACATAGTATCACAGCGTACAATAGTTATCGCTGCAACATATATAAAGTTATTCGAATTGGATTTTCCACTAAACTCTTCTTTTACTATGAGGCTTAAAATACAAAAAAGTTAAAAATCTTCAATTCACTACTGAATTTTTTTCAAATTTCATTTAATTCGTGTTGAATTGGGCTCATGTAAAACTCTGTAAATCAAACAAGATCAGATTTTAAATAATTAATCTTGATCAATTTTACAAGTTTCTACAACAACAGACACATTCATAACTGACTTTACTATGTTTCATGTTTGTAAGTTGTATTCTGTTTTACTTGACAATCTTAGTTGAATTTAACCACAAATGGCAACGGATGAAGACTATCACAAATTAACTGAAGTAACAAATATAAATCAGTGGATCCCAACTGTTTAGACTGATGGCTAATTGCTCGCCACAAACCTGATGTTGGGGACTTTAGATCCCCAAAACTCATATTTTGTAATTTTATCTTTGTGGAGCTTGTATGCAGATGTATGCTTGGGCAGTTCTTATCACCCATTTACATATTCGATTGACGAACTTATCGATTAAATGTTTAAAAACTTCCATGGCAATATCGATTATATATATATTGTATAAATACGTTTGATTTTTGTGCTTGAGAAACCTGGTATCTTCTGGTTGTCTGAAGAATACACATTTTACATCTTACCAAGACTTCTGGATCGAGTTAGCTGAGTCGGAGACAACAGACCAGTATAGCCTATCGAATCTCTGAACCCTTGATTCTTCGTTCCGTTCCGAGTTAGACGAATCAGTAGGACCATTGAAGTTAACAAACATAACACCTGAATGAGCTGAACTAGATTTCGGGTGGTGTCTTAAATGTAAAACCTTCAAGAGTCTAGTTTAAGACAGAAAACACCACCCAGTGTTGATTGAGTACACACACAAAAAAATGAAACTAAACTGTGGTGAATTCAAATGGAAAATAAAGTCGGTTTTCATAAAACCCCTTCAAATGTTCTTCATCTTAGTTATTGTTAAGTCAGTTCTTCTTATTGTTATCTTTTTCGAATTGAACTCACTGGTTTTTCTCTATTGATTCGAAACTTTATAATGAACTGCAAAGAATTTTATTAATCCGACATTATATGTCCCTATCCAAGGACAGTAAAGGAGATTTGACCATATAATGTCTAAATACACTAGTTTTTCACACTTTACTTATACTCATGAAGTTTCGCATTCTGAATAAATTAAACTGTGTAATACTTATCACTCGCAATCACAAAGCCACATGGACTTCATCGGATCACACCACGCAAAACCAAATCGATCATATTTGCATCAACAAAACGCTCAAGAGGACTATAGAGGACATAAGAACCAAGAGAAGAGCTGATATAGTCTCAGATCATCACTTGCTGGTCGCCAAGATGAAATTGAAACTCAAGAAGCACTGGACAACGGGGCGGACAATATCACAAAAGTTCAATACGGCCTTTCTTCAGGATACTAACAAACTCAACAAATTCAAGATAGTCCTCAGCAATAGATTCCAGGCCTTTCATGATCTACTCAATGGAGAAGGAACTACTATGGAGAGCGACTGGAAAGGGATCAAAGAGGCAATCACTTCAACATGTCATGAGGTCCTGGGTCACAAGAAGCACCATCACAAGGAATGGGTCACTGTTGATACACTGGATAAGATTCAAGAAAGGAGCACTCAATACCAGCCGAACAAGAGCAGAAAAAGCCAAGGCACAAGCTGAATACACAGAAGTAAACAAGCAAGTGAAGAGCAGCATCAGAACCGACAAACGTAAACATGTGGAAGATTTAGCAACGACGGCGGAAAAGGCTGCAAGAGAAGGAAACATGAGACAACTGTATGGTACAACAAAGAAGCTCTCTGGAAATCACTGTAAACCAGAACGACCAGTGAAAAGCAAGGAAGGCAAGGTAATTGCCAACCTTGAAGAGCAATGAAACAGGTGAGTAGAACACTTCAAAGAACTCTTGAATCGACCAGCTCCACTGAACTCACCCAACATCAAAGCAGCATCCACGGACTTCCCAATCGAAGTTGGCCCACCAACAATTGAAGAAATCAGCAAGGTCATCAGACAAATCAAGAGTGGCAAAGCAGCAGGACCAGACAACATTCCAGTATAGGCACTGAAAGCAGATGTAGCAGTAACTGCAAAGATACTCCACATTCTCTTTAATAAGATTTTGGATGAAAAACAAGTACCAACAGACTGGAACGAAGGACTTCTGATCAAAATACAGAAGAAAGGCGATCTCAGCAACTGTGATAACTACAGGGGCATCACTCTTCTCTCAATACCGGGAATAATCTTCAACAGGGTATTGTTAAACAGAATGAAGGACTGCGTAGACGCCCAACTTCGTGACCAACAGGCAGGATTCCGTAAGGATAGATCGTGTACAGACCAAATCGCAACTCTACGGATCATTGTGGAACAATAAATTGAATGGAATTCATCACTCTACATCAACTTCATTGACTACGAAAAGCATTTGATAGCGTGGACAGGACAACACTATGGAAGCTTCTTCGACACTACGGCGTGCCTCAGAAGATAGTCAATATCATACAGAATTCATATGATGGATTAAACTGAAAAATTGTGCATGGAGGACAGCTCACAGATTAGTTCGAAGTAAAGACCGGTGTCAAGCAAGGTTGCTGACTCTTACCCTTTCTCTTTCTCCTGGTGATCGCCTGGATCATGAATACGTCAACATCTGAGGGAAAGCATGGGATACAGTGGACAGTTAGGATGCAGCTGGACGATCTAGACTTCGCAGATGATCCGACTCTTCTATCGTACACGCAACAATAAATGTAGGAGAAGACAACCAGTGTAGCAGCAGCCTTAGCAATAGTAGATCTCAATATCCAGAAAGGGAAAAGTAAGATTCTCCGACACAACACAGCATGCACCAATCCAATCACTATTGACGGAGAAGATTTGGGAGATGTAGAAACCTTTACATATTTGGGCAGCACCATTGATGAACCTCGTGGATCTGATGCAGATGTGAAGGCGCGAATCGGCAAAGCAAGAGCAGCATATCTACTATTAGAGATTATCTGGAACCCGAAACAACTGTCAACCGATACCAAAGTCAGAATTTTCAATACAAATGTCAAGACCAAAGACAATTACGCAGGGAAATGGAAATAGACATGAGAAAAATGAACAAGAATTGGATGAAACTAGAAAAGAAGGCCCAGGACAGAATGGGTTGGAGAATGCTTGTCGGCGGCCTATGCTCCATTAGGAGTAACAGGCCTAAGTAAGTAAGTAAGTAAGTAAGTAAGTAAGTAAGTAAGTAAGTAAGTAAGTAAGTAAGTAAGTAAGTAAGTAAGTAAGTAAGTAAGTAAGTAAGTAAGTAAGTAAGTAAGTAAGTAAGTAAGTAAGTAAGTAAGTAAGTAAGTAAGTAAGTAAGTAAGTAAGTAAGTAAGTAAGTAAGTAAGTAAGTAAGTAAGTAAGTAAGTAAGTAAGTAAGTAAGTAAGTAAGTAAGTAAGTAAGTAAGTAAGTAAGTAAGTAAGTAAGTAAGTAAGTAAGTAAGTAAGTAAGTAAGTAAGTAAGTAAGTAAGTAAGTAAGTAAGTAAGTAAGTAAGTAAGTAAGTAAGTAAGTAAGTAAGTAAGTAAGTAAGTAAGTAAGTAAGTAAGTAAGTAAGTAAGTAAGTAAGTAAGTAAGTAAGTAAGTAAGTAAGTAAGTAAGTAAGTAAGTAAGTAAGTAAGTAAGTAAGTAAGTAAGTAAGTAAGTAAGTAAGTAAGTAAGTAAGTAAGTAAGTAAGTAAGTAAGTAAGTAAGTAAGTAAGTAAGTAAGTAAGTAAGTAAGTAAGTAAGTAAGTAAGTAAGTAAGTAAGTAAGTAAGTAAGTAAGTAAGTAAGTAAGTAAGTAAGTAAGTAAGTAAGTAAGTAAGTAAGTAAGTAAGTAAGTAAGTAAGTAAGTAAGTAAGTAAGTAAGTAAGTAAGTAAGTAAGTAAGTAAGTAAGTAAGTAAGTAAGTAAGTAAGTAAGTAAGTAAGTAAGTAAGTAAGTAAGTAAGTAAGTAAGTAAGTAAGTAAGTAAGTAAGTAAGTAAGTAAGTAAGTAAGTAAGTAAGTAAGTAAGTAAGTAAGTAAGTAAGTAAGTAAGTAAGTAAGTAAGTAAGTAAGTAAGTAAGTAAGTAATACTCATCACTGGTAGTAAAACTATAGTGCAGGAACGAACCAATCATAATCACGTAAATGTATTTTTAGTTTTTTTCGAAAAACTCAAAAAAATCTAACATTATTATCTTATATCACATTTAATGTGTGACAGAAATGCCTTTTTATAATATTCAAGATGTTTAAAATCACAATACAATCAATCTTTTTTTCATCATCATAGAATGAAAATAATAGTGGTCCTCATTATTACTATTATTATTGTTATTATTATTATTATTATTATTATTATTATTATTATTATTATTATTATTATTAGTAGTAGTAGTAGTAGTAGTAGTAGTTTCAGGAGGAGGAGTAATAGTAGTAGTTGTATTAGTGCTATTAAGAGCTTTATTCAATAGTAAAGTTTTGGTACAATATAGAATTCTCAGATCAAAGTATCTGAACATGTTTCTTTTTCTTATTTCTTGATCGATATTGAAGATAAATATCGAGTGATTGCCAGTTAAATGTTATCAGTTCATGAATCGACATCTGATTAATATTCATCCTTCTCAATTCATATTTCAAGCCACTACAATGTCTTATTGTATTTTTTGTAACATGTACAACGAAAGGTAATAAACGATTAGTAAACATAATGATGTGTTAAAACAATTATAGAAACAGGTAACTTGTTAGATGGTGGGAATAGGTAGCCCAGATGTTCGAGCAGGCTGCCAGTTGAAATATTTAACTTATCAAATATTACGATGCTACTACATAAACAGAAAACAAAAACAAAAAAATCATTCATAACCAAAACCTGTTTGCATCTTTAGAAAACCTCACTCAAACAGATGCTATATGATCATATGAATATATTTATAAGTAGATGATTTTCCTAGTTAATTGTAGAAAAAAAATGTAAAAGACTTTAATAGATTCACCAATTATATAGAATCTTTATCATTTTTTTGTTTTGTTTCTATATACTACTTATTAACAATTCAGTCCACAGTTATATAATATACCCTTGTGGGCCAGGGTAATTTTACATTGGCTTTCAGGAGAACCAGACACTATCCGGACTTTCACGTAAAAACCCAAACAGTATAGCTCAACCTCGTTTAACAGGGGAACCAGACACCATACTGGCTTCAACACTACAATCTGAATAGTACAGCTCAATCCTGTGACGCAACCACACAGGTACCAAGCACCCTGGTGGACCAACTTATTAACAATAACTGCTTTCTAATTGGCTATCAACATGTCTAAATTTATCACAATCATTTCATAGTTTGTCCTTATATTATATACTCTTACCGGAAATTTGTTATGAATTATATAAATCAGATTATATAGAGTATACTGTTAATACCACCGTTAATGCTATTAGTAAATCATGATAATCAGAATATTATTGTCAAATTATTAGACGATACTATAAATGGATACAACAACAACAACAACAACAGTCATGATTTTAATCGGAATAAGATACAACTAACACTATGCATACTACAATGTAAACAGGATAGTACATTCATATATGTACGCAATTATATATATATATTTTTTAAATGAATATTTCACAATGGCTAATACAGATATTTCTTTCTTTTTTCGTCAGTAAACATCATCTACAAAAGGGAATAGGATAATTTGATTTTCAATTCTGATAAAAGTTATTTGTGTCTTTATTTTGTTTTAACTGTTTGTTTGTTTTGTCGGATAGAGTAAATTATGATAAACATCAGTTATGTTTATGAATTTTGAATTATTATATACGTTTGTTATGTAGAAACATTAAGATAACTTTTTTTGGGGGGGTAGTTGGATTGTTTGCAAAAGTCTATAATAGGGATGAAAGCTATATAAGTTGATTGTTCTGTTCAGATGACATTGTTTTCAGTAAAATCATTTTACAAAACTACAAATATCTTATATTATTTCTAAATCCCATCATTATGGTGCCCTTCTCATTATTACGAGATGAAGCGATTTCTCATATGGGTGATATTATAATTTATGGACGACTTTTGAGCGACGCTAGACTGACCTTGAGAGTGTCCACTTAATAACCGGAACAAAATGAGGGTTATAAACATGTGTGAGGAATTATAATTATAATTTACAACTAATGATTAAGTTTAGGAATTACATTTCAGGCTTACATCACGAACTGACATTAGTTACAATGCCAAAACTCTATTTAACCAAATAGATGAGTGAATTTTGCGCCAAAATTTAACACCTGTTATCTTATACATCATTGGTTCGTCCATAAGTTATAGTCTTGCCCTTATAAGTTTTAAAAAAGACGATAATTTTTTTTCACGAATATCTTCGTCAGTGTATTCTTCAAAGTTTTGTTTATACTTGATTCGGTTCGGTCGACTATACAATCTTGAAAAACGTATATTGGGAATTTATATTTATTTCCTTCGTCCAGCATCAAAGCTTTTCAATTATCTGACTCCAAGTAACACAGAAACTGTTGACATCTACGTGTGAGATTTTGTAGAGATTGTTCATTGTAAAGATAGTGTAGATCACCAGTGTTGGTGGTGAGTCTGCCTAAGTTAAGTGGGAATGGTGTAACCTCTTCGAGTGTGTCGGAGTCACGTCTCGTGACGCATACCGAACATAGCACACCTCCATCGTGATAACTATGTATTGAGGCTTTCTTAACGACATCCTAAAACGAACAGAATCTTATCGAAAGAGCGTATTTTATTAAACGTAAAAGATTGTGAATGCCAAAAAATGATAGCGCTGTATGAATGTTCTATGGTTTACAACTGTTTAATCCGTACTGTTCATCCATGGGCGTGACGAGGTTTGGTAGATTATTCAACAGTCTAATTTGATGGACGATTTGATCTGATTCAGGTGACGACCTTTGAAGGCTATTTTTACAAGACTGACATCTAGATTTTATCATGTACTTAGTAAACACTTGGTTTGTGAAATTGTTATATTCTCTTAACTGTAAGACACCACTTGACCTACTATCTGTTGTCACATCTTTTTCTGTTCTTAAGTGATTTTAAATTCGTTTTATGCCCGTCATTTAAACTTTTGCTGTGATTTCTTATTCATGGCCCGTTGTGGTTCATTGGTTGGTTTAGATAATTATTCAAGCTCAATTCGATATTTTGAGGGTAAATTTCTTTGTATTGAGATTAGAAACTGTTAGGAAACAAGGAGTTCCACGTAAGCCGATAACCATAAGCATATCACATTACCGTATCAAGACACCACGATCATTCGTCCAAGGATATTAGAACACGGTTGTATCAGTCTACATCATTGGTTTAAGTTAAAACTGAGTACCATTGAGTATTAACTTAACAGCTTGAAAGTAAC
Source organism: Schistosoma margrebowiei (assembly GCA_944470205.2). Lineage (NCBI taxonomy): Eukaryota > Metazoa > Platyhelminthes > Trematoda > Strigeidida > Schistosomatidae > Schistosoma > Schistosoma margrebowiei. The sequence continues at coordinate 40,619,235 of OX104032.1, forward strand.
GTGCTTGAAGTTAGGCCTCAATATTCTCATCCATATCACTCTTTAACTCATTAATGTGAGCGTTGTGGAAGAGTTTTAAGTAAGAAGAAAATCATTGTTAAGTTTTTAATACTTTTAAACATCTGTCAAGCTTAAGCCAGACTCTCAAGTTAACTATTTACCAAGTACTTTTTGACGATGTTGACAAAAGCTAATGAAATTTAATTATATGTTAACTATTAAGAAAATTTCAGCTTTTCTACTCAATCATTCTATTACTCTTTTCGTAGTAAAAAAGATGGCTCATTTATACAATACCATCTATTATCATCATCATCTTATTAATAGTTTTTCCACTAGTAATTTAAATTTCCCACTTTATTAAAACGTTAACTGTTCAGTAGTTCGACAAAACCACTAACGAATCTCTATAAACATTATAAACATACAGAAATCAATCATTAAAAATCATTATGGGGTTGTGGAGATTATTATGTTTTTGATTAAGATCATGAGCCAATTGATGTTAGATCACCATTCTCGGAGTTCTAATGAGAAGACTGATAAGTCGTGTAGGTTGAACGCTATATACGATTCCTAAGCTATTTCGGTAACCCGCAGACTAGAACTACACAGCGACTTGAACACCAGAGAGAAGACACAAGTATGAGTGAAAACACTTTATCCCAAGGTTCATTTTTGTACAGAAAATCAAGGGTATTTATAGATGTTGGCCTCTGTTAAATCAACATTATATTTCAGCCAATCCGTTAACAACATATTATGCTACCAATCAATGGTAGCACGCCACGCTGGAATTCTCGAACGTTCCATCATACTCTGATTGGCTAGGACTCTTCGGCTCCTTGTGGGCCCCTGGAGGCTCCGTTGAAGTTCTCCGGAAGCCGACCCAACACCTCCCCGAATAAGATTTCTTTCTGGGATCCACTTGTAGTTTGATAACTGGGTTGCGACGGCGTCCCATTATTCTTGTCGTCTTCCTTGTCCAAGGCTTCTTTTCAGTGTTCCTAGGCGTTTGTGGCATTGGTGCATCTAAGATTAAATCTAACGGGAAAATCGGCCGGTTACTTCGAGTCTGCACCGTTCTTTTGTCCTTAAGGATTTGATTTGTGTGGCGTATACATGTCCCAACAGCTCCTCGAACTCTGTACAGTACTCTTCCCAGTTTTTGCACAACTTCGCCCGGCTCCCATCGGTTCTTCCCGATGTAGGTTTTAATGTAAACCTTGTCGCCAACACTGAAGTTCCGGATACTTGGATCGTGACTACGCTCATCCACTAGTTTGGATGGCAACATGGCATCGAAGACTGTTCGAATACGCCTTCCAAACATAGCTTCCGCGGGAGATTTGCCGTCTTGAACATTTGGGTTCGGAGTGGATCTGTATGATGTTAAAAATTTTGTGACCACCTGCCCAGTCGTCCCTTCTCCTCCCCCTTTCAGTAATGCTCGTTTAAAAGTGTCCACTCGTTGTAATTCTTGCTCAACTATTGGAAGAGCAGCATAGGGTACAGGTCTTTTAGGTCGAAAAACTGGAGCAGCTTCAGATTTTAGAGTTAACACTGCTTTGGCCTTCGTACATTCCCCCAATCCTTCTTTAAACACGGTTTGGTGTCTTTGTAGCATGGCATTATTCTGGCTCCACTCTGGGGTGTTGTCTGTTCTGATTCGTCTGCAGATACTGTTAATAGAATGGTCTACTAGTTTAAGTTTTCTATAAGATTTAACCCCATTAAGTCGAGTGCTGGCTTCTTTGTAAGATATACTGTTGCATTCGTTGTTACAGTGCCTTTAGAAACAGTGCATGGCACTTCTCCAACAATATTTAACTTACCCACAGATGCACTGTGTGCCAGCTGTGTTGTTGGGAAAACTGTGGGTCTTCCAATGTTCTTCCATGTTTCTGGGCTGATTAAAGTAATATCAGATGCTGTATCAAGCTGAAGGCGAGTACGGTGTTTATTAATATCCAAGGTTACGTACTTTCTTCGGCGGCAACTTCGTGCTGTGTTATGTGATACCAATATCTTGTTGGTTGGAACACTATCTCTGTATTTCTTTGAGTTAGATTTCAAGGAATGTTGTCTATAGTTTCTTCTCCTGCAGAAGTTTTCTTTATGTCCCTTCCGATGGCACTTACTACAACAATGTTCTTTGTACGGGCAGAACCGATTATAGTGCCAACCTCCACATGCCCAGCATGGAGATGATGGTTTGTCGCTGTTATTTCGATAATTATGGGTACTGGAACCTTAAAAGACTTTTCTCTTGACTGCATTGACGTTATGGAAAGAGTTACCGTTTTCTACCATTGAGGTATCATGCTTTAAGTTTACTAACCTTTGGTACTCAGCAGTCACTTCTTGCAGGGTCATGTTAGGGCAGTGTTCGAGTTTGCTTAGGATTCTGGTTCGGATATCGGCATTTTCGGGTGAACGCAGGCTGTAGATAAATACTAAGCATTTAAACTGATCTTCAGACATGGACGACATTCTGAACCTCTCACATTCTCGGTTCACAGTTCCTGCATGCTTCACCCAGTCATCGCCTGGTTCTTTCGTTAACTTTAAGCACTGGTAACAGATATTAAATAGCGATGATTGTTCTTCGAAGATTTGGGACAGGGTTTTGACTGTATCATCAAAACTAAAATCTCGTGGATTCTTCGGAAGAATGAAATTGCTATAGCGTTTATGTTCCATAGTCCCAAGTTTTCTAAAAAGTATTCTGACTTTGAAGCATCATCCAGTTTGCAAAGATCAATATAAAACAAATCTTCATACTTCTTAAACCAGGACTCGAAAGTTACACCTGCTACACCATCAAAATTAAATTCATGGATGGCGTTAATGACTGAATCAATATGTGATACTTGAGATTCACTAGAAGCAGGATTTTTCTGGGACAGGCAGAATTTCTGCATCAGGGTTTCCATGATTCTAATTTGGGACTCTTCAAACCTTTTTTCTTGACGCACCATATAGGCTTCTAATTGCTTCAAGGAAATATTCATTGTGATATCCCATCCCCGTCGCCACTGATAAGTCGTGTAGGTTGAACGCTATATACGATTCCTAAGCTATTTCGGTAACCCGCAGACTAGAACTACACAGCGACTTGAACACCAGAGAGAAGACACAAGTATGAGTGAAAACACTTTATCCCAAGGTTCATTTTTGTACAGAAAATCAAGGGTATTTATAGATGTTGGCCTCTGTTAAATCAACATTATATTTCAGCCAATCCGTTAACAACATATTATGCTACCAATCAATGGTAGCACGCCACGCTGGAATTCTCGAACGTTCCATCATACTCTGATTGGCTAGGACTCTTCGGCTCCTTGTGGGCCCCTGGAGGCTCCGTTGAAGTTCTCCGGAAGCCGACCCAACAAAGACCTGACCAGCGGAACTAATCCGTGTCGGGTAAAAACATGTATCTATCTCAGTACAATGATGGATAGTGGCGCAATGTCGTGAATCGGTTGAAGTTAAACATTAACACCTTTTATTATTATTATTATTATTATTATTATTATTATTAATGGCTTTATTCAATATTATATTTTGGTACAATATAGAATTCTCAGCACAGGGTATTTCAACAAGTTACTTACTGAAAAAAAAACGAACAAATAGGCAGTGCCGGCTTAGTGCTTTAGAGGTTAAGCATCCGCCCACGACAAAGGAGATCCTGGGTTCGAATCCCACGAGCTAGATCGTGGATGCGCGCTGCTGAGGAGTCCCACGATACGGTGAAATGGCCGTCCAATGCTTCCAGGTTTTCGATGATGGTCTAAAATCAATCAGTTCGTGATCTTAATCAAAAACATTAAGAGCCATCTCATTTATCATCATCAATAATGACACATAAAGTTAAAATACTCACATTACTGGTTTCCGAGTTGAAGATGTTTTGTAAAGAAATTTTTCAGCCGGTTGGGTAAATATTAATAATTCATAGAAAGACATCAAATAATATATATATATATATATATATATATATATATATATATATGGTTGACTAAACTGTGTATCAACAATACTAACTTTAACCAAAACCCACTCCTTTATTTAAAGTGTTATTTTTCATGAAATGAATCATTTCAAGAAGCGGATTTAATATTCAATGTTTATTTATTTTAATTTTCATTGAATCATAAAAGAATAAAATTAATTAGTCTTGTATTTACCGCTTAAATGACACTAGATAAAAATTCACTTGATGTGGTTTTACTTGTATCTTCCAATTGTTATTTAGGACTAGAATTGATCAGTCTCTTCTTAGCATATGTGCATTCTGTGCGGACTGCCTCAATTCTTATTTAACACCACTTTTAGTTACTCAATTGTTATTAATCTCAAGGTCGTTCATGTATGGAAAGATTAAAATTTTTCATAAAGTATGGCTATACATGAATGACAACTTAAACAAATTCATTTGAAAACGTTATACATTGTATTTGATATTAAGTGTGATGGTTAAGTTAAAACGAAAGAGTTACCTTTCAATTTCCAAGGATTGTCTGAATTTAATCAGTATATAGTGACAATCAAGTTCGAGCTATGAAATATTTATTAACCATTTACAGGACTACTTAAAAGTAGTTAATTCATCTAAGACAAATAAATTATCACCGTCTTTTAATGACCATTGCTTTGCTAAAAGATAATAAACCGGTTTTATCATTTGACGAAGAATGTTTACATTTCATGGGAAATTTTAATTTTATAAACTGGAAGCTGTTCAGGAAATACAATATTTTCGTAAACTGATAAATATTACAAAAATATCGGTTAAGTGAGGGAACTTCTTAAATATTGTCGAAGAATAATTTATGGATCATTGTCACTCATAGATTCGGTGAAATAAAAGCGCTTTTCAAAAACATGGTCATTTGATAAGTAACGGAAAAAGTAAAGGTTTAAAATGTAACATTGAATTGAAATAGTATCAGCCTAATGAGAATGTGACTACAAAAGGAATCAACTTGGCGTGTTTTGTTCTGTTTTGGACTTTTCGACTGCTTGCATTTACCGTATCTCAGTATACGTAATTATACAGGGATTCAAACCTTTTACATCAAACTACTGAGTTTATATAGCCACAAAAATGTTCAGCAGATGTGATGGTATTACTATAGTTAAGTCATCTCTATGTGACCTAAAGTTCATGAGCTCGATACCTGGTTGAAAAACCCCATACTAAAGCAAAACAGTCATCAAGTTCTTTCTGGTCCTCAGTGCTCATTTAACTAAGATCAGTCCCTGTTTTTAGCTATAAAATAAACGGTAATCAAGTTATCATATTTGACTAACTTAAGAGTAAATTCTTGATGTTCTAGTGTAACATACTGATTAATGAACTTCAACACTGTTCAGACTGATCAAAATATTATCGATAATGATAAAATATCACTACTCTATCTCTTAAACTGACTGGAGTTCGATATACAAGTCATCCAATTTTAACATTGATTACTACGAAACTTAAAGATTTTAGGTTCAATCTCTGTCTGGGTTATGGTTGCTAACCATTAAATTCTCTCAAACTGGGGCAAATAAGCTATCTAACATATAGTGGTTTCCAATGATTAGCTAGTTTCAATGAGTCCATGATATGAACTATCTTAAAGTAGAACGGGTCTTCAATATTATTTTTTTGAGATAGGCAATCATTCATTCTGAATAAACTAATCTGAATGTAATGAAAATCTTATGACCTGATTCATCCCTCTCATTTCTTTCTTTAATAAAAAAATGGTTTAACTATCTTTTTCAGAAGGAGTTTTGCAGAGATTTTAGAAATTTCACTGATTAAAATCATAAGTCAGTTGAAGTTGCTGAGGAGTCCCATACTAGGATGAAACGGTCGTCCAGTGCTTACAGGTTTTCCATGGTGGTCTAGCTTCAGTTGACTCCTGATTTTAATCAGTTAATTATTTCTGTTAGTACAAACTTCACATAAAATTGATTAGTGAAGCATTAGAAATATTAGGTTTAAAGCTCCACGAGTTGGCTCAATCTGCGAACGAGAAGAAGACTCGGTGACCAAAGACCAGTAATCTATCTATTGATGCGTTCCAGCCCCGCTACCCAGAAGGAGAAGTCCAAGCTTGGTATCGAAAATATATTCTGCAAACAGCCAGAAAACGAGCGAGCTCACAAACACAATTTAAAACATATATATACAAATATATATAATCGATATTGTCATGGAAAATTTTTTAAACATTAATCAATGAGTTCATCAATTGAATGCTATTTAATCATTTAGTCAATAAGTTGATCGATAAGATAAAATTAAAAATATGAGTTTTGGGGATATATCGTCCCAAACAAGAAATATGTTTCTTCAATAAAACAGTTTACAAAGAATATAAGTAATATAAACATTAAAGCTGTATTTAATCTAAATCAATTTAACTGATATCTGAATTGTTTCCTATCAAAATGCACTGGTACTTTTGACAATTATTAAGTGATAACATCATTGGTGGTAGAAAACAAGAAAGTTAAATATTCTAGAAGGTAAAAGTATTTAGATCTCTAGAAGTATGAACGAATTTTCTATCGTAAAGACAAAAGAAAATAGTATTGATCAAAAGATGACATAGAATGATGATAGGCAATCTAGTGTTGAGTACTTTCTTAATCAAATTACAGACATAATTTTCCAAAATGTTTTAAGTCCCAACAAAAGATCACTATAAAGCTTACAATACGATGATTTAAATCCTAAGTGTTAAATAATATAATATCTCATTATATCAAAAATAAATCCTATTGAATAAATGAACAGTCATTAATTAACAATTGGTAAATTACTTAATACTCAATGATAGTTTCTTAAACCCACCGTTTCATAGAATAATAAAACTTACTAGCTATAGAACTGACACGACAGTAGTAGATTTTTAGTAAGCCTCAATCTCACTCCACAACTAATGAGAATGATAAATGATGCTACCAAAATACACATCCTATTTAACTCCGAACATATTCTTTTGGCTGATCATACAAAATTATAAGAAAAACCTGAATATGATAATTTTCGATACAAATATTTCAGGTATGTGTAGCCAGAATACATAGTGAGAAATTAACACTTCAGCCGACATGAGCGAATAAAGAGTGGACCAGTATTTACATGAGGTGAACATTGCATACTCTACTAAAGGCAATCAGAGTATAGATGTCAGACATACTAGTTCAAATCATACAAGATACATTAATACACTTAACAACGTCTCACATAATAGAGATACATGGGCAGGTCACCCAACAGCTAACCGGAACAGAATGACACATTTAATGGCCGAACAAAATAGGTTATATTGGTCCGTGACAGAAATCGCTACAGACTCAATGTTTTATTTGTAACAGTTTACGTTTAAAGAAAAGGGTACTAGAGTCAACGATCCTTCTTGATAACTTATTCATTGGGCTCTACATACTCGAAATTGAAATTTTTAAACTCTGAGCTAAAAGGCTATCCTAACTTAGTGATACCATGAGTCTAGTGGAAATATGCATACGACTATCTGAATATATGATCCAAGCTTCTTCAAGTTAAGATGTTCGATTATCAAAGTAACAAAGAATTCATTTTTGTATTAGTTATTTGAATCTTCGCATTGATGTTTAGGACTGAAATTGATCAGTCACTTATTCGAATATGTGCGTCCTGAGCGGATTGCCTTGAGTCACAAGTATTATAAGCAAACAAGAATGGTGTGTGGAGACGATGACGGTTATCAGTGGAACCCAAAACGCGCTTTCCGTCCTATTTAGGACTAACCAGCTGAATGTACCGAACAGGACGAAACGTGCGTACCGGATTCCACCACTACCCACCATCCATTTCTTCTGAACAGGCCAGTTGGTCCATTCACGTCCAAGTCACGTTTCGACCTCGTTAATCATTCACTTATCAACCCTGACTTTCTATATGTACGTATGTGTGTGTATATCGTGTCCTACTCATCACATGTCTGCTGCTCATTTTTGTGTGCTATAAGTATTGATTAAAGGTTGGTTAAATGAAGTTGGTTCACACTCCTTCTCCACTGCGTGTCATTCGGCTTCACTCTCTCCTCTTTGCCTTGCTCCTCTGATTGTCTGTCCAGATCAATGAGTGTACAAAATATTTGTATTCAAAATCCATTCTCGTGTTTAACATATTTAATTCCGTTATTCACTAACGCGGATTAGGTTGATAATTATATACCAGAATTGGGGACATGTGTATTTCAGTAGAAATCAGAAATGATCAAAATGGAGTCAGATTAAGGGCCACAAAACAAGAATAAATAGTTTTTATTTATCCTTTTACTATTAACACGGGTTAATAATATTTCACACCAGCCAAATCCAGCCAATTCAGCTGTTCCGCTATCTGTAAAAGTTAAGCAATCAAATTATGTCACCTCATTATATCAATACTTGTCCAAGCAATTTAAGTGTTTTATCCATATAATATTAATTTAAACTTTTGGTGATGATCAAAAATATTTCAAGTTGGGAATTTCAAAAATTTATGATAATCACTCTGGATGTATCAGGCTCCTTAGTTTCATTAGACAGACTATAGATCAATAAAGGTAAAAACAATTAAACTACATAACAAAACTAACTAATAGCGTAACAGCTTCGCACTTTTTTAACCTTAGGGTATATTGCTTGCTACTCATATTCATTTAAGTAATAAGACTCGCAAACCAAAAATAAATATGAAGTCCACCATAATTGAGTGTTTTCATGCTATTGGTTAACACACACAGGTTTATCACAACAATAATACTTTTGTAGTTATCAAACGAAAAAAGGATTTTATGCTGTACCTTTATACTAAGAATAGCTCAATACTCATTATGAATAGCAATTCAGTATACAAACGTCCTGTGAACCAACAGGATTCATACTATACTTATTGAGCAAGGCGAACAGAATCATTGCTTGGTCATGTAATATTGGATGCTATCCACATGAGAAACCGTGCCAACTTACGGCATACATATGTATTTTGAGCGAAGGTATTCTTAGCTAACTTGTTGCTTGATACTAGAAATCATGAATTAAATGGAGTAGGTAAGAACATGAAGACTATTAATAAGGATTAATCTCGCACCCAAAATAAATGAAAATGATATTTGAACACTCCGCCCTTCACAGTAATTGGGTTTTAATAATTTCGCGACTAACCATAGATGTGTAATATCATGATACTAACTGCCTGAAACCAGCAGATATTATTAATATGGTTAATGTTTGATCACATTTTTTAGAAGATTGAGAAGAAAAATAAAGATTGTATGTCGCACGCACTCCAATAAATCATGTTCTCGCACACCGCATCATTGCATATGATGGTTCACAGGTCACAAAAATAGTTCATCCAGAGAAATTAAATTGTAGTTAAGTCCTTAGGAATAAAACAGTTAACTCGCTCCAATTACACTCAAGTTCACACCAGAAATATATCGTCATATTTTTACTTTGTTTCAGTTAAATACATACATGATACTAAATGTGGACGCATCAAATCAAGCTTTTTTCCGGATTACTTCTACACTAGCCATCATACAACAACGAAGTATATAGTGATTGTTAATATATTAGATACGTTCCAGCAATCCAATCGATTAACATTCAAAGCCTAATTAACTGATTCCCCTTTTTTACTTGGCACGCTATATCAAACCTAACCTCTAGTCACTCGATTAGTCTAGAATACGCCAGAAATCCTTGAGGGACATTCAAAATTGAATGACGGCAACCGAAGAGTGTCTTTAAAGTCCTTAGACTACAATTTACGGCCAACAATACAGACCAACTTACCGCAGAGTATACTAGTTCTTCAAACGATATATATCCTGCTTGTGACGCAAGTTTTTGAACCTCAAACTAGCTTTCCGATTGCAAGCTATGCGTTATAAAATCAGAATGTCCGACGGCACTGGAGGTTAAATTAAGTCAAGGTAGGTTTATGCCGTAAAAGTGTAAACCTTAAACTGTCTTTAAAATCCCATATGGCTTTATTAAAACTAGCTCACGACGCACGATCAAACAGTGACACCAGATTTGGCGACCATCTGTCTATGATAAACGTGCGTTTTAGCTCCTTACTAGCCACCTTAGTGATATCGACCTCGTTCAAATCCACATTCAATAGAATTGTCCCAATCAAGCTTATATACTTTTGTTCTTAATCAGTGATATGTTCAGCAATTAAAATTTATCAATGCAGTAAATTTAGGAATGCTTGATATTTTGTTGCATAAAGATCATCATAACCTGCAAATAATGTCAAATTACATGTATAAAAACTGCACATATATCTGAATTGGTAATGAACAAATATATACACACTTATCAGCAAGTAAATTATTGAAAATGTCAAACATAAATCCTAAGGATAGAGTTTCTTTCACAAAAGAGTAATGCGTTAAAAAAGACAAGGTTTGGTTATAATTATACAACAAGTAAAAGTGTGTTGACGTACAAATCAGTAAAAACGTTTCATAAAAAAGACTTTGACACTTGATCACTTCCAAATAATTTTATTTGGGACCATTACAATGACAGAAGTCAACACATTATGAATTCAGTGACACTAGTATAAAAACATCAAAACTTATATTTTTTGGTTCTGTGGGAAGGTATAGATATGAGGTGACATTGTACTCGCAGCTCCGCTGAGGAAGTTGATTTCCTGTAGAACTTCTGGATCACCTTCTCCAATTAGTGCCAGCCTGATTTCTGAATAGTATGAATATCCAACTATCAAAAACCCCACCTAAAACAAGAAACACAATTAGTTTTCAGTCTTTGAAAGAAGTGTATTCTAATTGTAAAATGAAGAGATTCCAGTTCTCAGACTGTTTTCATCTACTTGCGAATAAATGTAAACCGCCATTTTATCATCCTCGGTTTCAAGAGCGATATCAATCTCTACCTTATACGACCAGCAAACTATCCAACACCATAGCTGCAAAAAAAATTAACGATAGCATATTATAATATAATGAAAATAAGTCTTAGTACACTGATTGGACAACAAAGCTTTGACAACGACCAACAGGACAATTTGAAATAACGCATAAGATGAAACGAACATCAACTCACATAGAGAACGTAGCACACAATAAAATACATCACACTGAAGATCAAGTACGGTGCACGCTGAAAGTTTGTCTGAATATATATGTATAGATGTACATACCCATGCGGCTAGTCCATACCAAGAGTACGTATAAACGCCAACTCCTAGATTGGCGATCTGGTACAGAACCATGATTATGCACCAGGCTCGGAGATATGATTTCAAATGATAAAGTCTCTAAAGACATTACTAGAGTACTATTTTTTATTACGTATCTCGCTGGCCAAGAAATAGCAACAACCACAATTACGGACATTATCAAAAGAATCAAATTTGAAAAAAACATGAAAATATCACACAATATGAAGCCTGAAAATGTGACAGAAAATTAAAAAAATAGACCAAACCTTTCCAAAATCTAATACGCCAATACGTTGGGAACTGAGGATCAATAACGAAATCTGGAATTGCCCAAGTGACCAAATCTAGCACCACAAATACCCATGAAATAGCAGAACTAATCTAACGACATGCTATCGAAAACAAAATGTATATTTACTGCTGTAGTTATGGTTGAGATAAAGCAACCCAAACGATTGTCCAAACAAAAGCATCCACGAAGAGGGAATATTGGTGAAACACCATCCTTCCGTCTTATTAGCCACACCATATAGTCTTCAGTAGATAAAAAGAAAGTAATCAACAAGTAATTGAATACACGGAAATCCGTTCCATTTTAAATTTCTTCCTAAAATTTGTCAACAAAATCTGAAGTAAAATAACATTGTTCAGTATACAATTACTGATGAACCTATAATACGTCAAGTTAAGATATTGTAACTACTTAAAATCATATTGTGATGTTTAATTATTAATTTTTTACCGTTCTGTTATGACACAGATTACGAAAATAGGAATGGTCATCTGACCAGTCCATAATTCGATTGGGCATATAGCCAATATGCAATACGATCGAAAATTGACCAAGAGGTTTGCATTACTGTCCAGGCGTCTAGAAAAATAAACACTCTTGTGTCGTAAAAAACCCACAAGTGAAAAATATAGTACTGTAGATAGGGGATGTAATCAATGGAATAAGGATCTCTAGAATGTGTAACATTATTTTAACAAGTGAATAAGAATAAGTTAACTTCTTCACAATGACCTACTGGTATTCGGCCGAGGTTTCTTAACTTGTAAAGCTAGGTTGTACCGTTTTCTGACAGGAGAAAGACACTCAATATGTGTACATATGATTACCTACTCCATTTCCAAATCTGCTTATTGATAATGATCTGTCTCCACCAACTCGCATAATAGTCGGAAGCCAAAAGCTGGTGTGACGAGTCTTCAATATTTAAGTATTATAACAAGCCTAAGCATTTCCCACACTGATCTGTGCAAGCGAATTTTGATCAGTTTTAGTTTATAAATGTTCATCCCTCAGCGGTAGCCTTAACAAATTACTTGAATAATAAAAGTTTGTAAGCTTTACCTTATTCCAACGCTTATTTGGTTCGGTTATTGCTTATATGGATGCTCTGTGATTAATATATAAAACATTGCACATTCATTGGATTATAACATTGACCATAGAGATTTCTAGTATATAAAATGTGGAATCGAAATACACAGTGAATGTGGATAACAAGGAGAGCCGGTGAAATGTGAGTCTTTCCTTAATCATACTGTAGGCGGACCACTGGACGTCAAAAACCTTACCAATCCTCGTCAAGGCCAAGAACAACCAACGCGCATAATCAATAACATTCCATAAATTGGCCCATCCATAAATGGTTGCACTCTGTTCTTTGAGCCTATTCTTGCTAGTGCGTTTCCGTTTTATTATTCTGTTCCTTCTACTTGGATGCCAGAGAGGCCACAGAACCTGTATCACGATTGAGAACAGTTAACGTCATATATAAACCGGATGTTGTAACTTTGACGTAAGATAAGAGGTTACACCATTACTATCCAGCTCAATTAGACCACCATCAGTGTCACAGTCCAACTAAGTTTATCAACAACCATATTCCAAGCATTCCACCTAGCATAGGAGAAGACGATTCACTGGTTGTGAAAATACACAAGCTAACTAGTTAAGTCAGTGTCAAATAAAAACTCGACAACATGATTATTCATTTTGTCCTGTAATTCGTTAGTCAGGATACTGAATATTTCGCCCTTGCCAAACAGAAAATCAATCTATTATCAATCGTAATGGTGATCAAGGAAGCTTTATTAAGTTCCATAATCCAAAGTCTAATAGGTTTCTGGTGCCATTTACAATTTTTCTAAGTTAAGTGTATCTAAATCTTAAGTGGAATGTAGAAAGTTGACTAAAAGAGTCCGTAAGTGAATAAAACCATTTACCAAATTATCTAATCTCCATTAGATGGAAGATAACATATCCGGGTTCATTCTTATACATGCTGATGTATATGTTAAACATGAGCCGAATTCATCCTGCCCATTGTGTAGATGCAGTGACCCAAGTAATAATCTCAGTTATATGTAAGGGATCACAACTGAATATACCAAAGTGACCAAAACAAGTTTTGTGTCATTTATTGTTACACGTGGACCCTTCATTCGGTGAGCCTTCGAAACATTCACGATACAATGTGCAGTAATTCTGTAATGGTCTCCTGAAGAGATGTGTACCCCTAAAAAATGTTCACATAGCCAGTAGAAAATTTATATCAGAGGTTTACTTCTCTTTTCTGATAAAAGAATTTTGGAGTAAACTCTCCAAAAATCCAGGTGAAACAACATTGCGATTGTTGGAATTAATTTGTTTTTGAAGACAATATGAACGCGTTCTTAGTAAAACACATCAAGAATTATGTATGCAAAATGAAGAAAAATACAATAAAAGTTCGAATAAAAGACTGTTGTCAACCTGAACAGAGATGAGTGAACGTTAGGCACCCGATTTTACAATATAATCTGCTCTGGGTTATAACCACTCTGCTTGGCCAAGTTAGTAGTGTCATCATACAATTCCGGGGGCTAAGAGGTTCCTCATCCATTTACCATAGCCTGATCAATCATTACTCAAACCGATGATATTATTGATGCTGTGTATAGTTAGTGCCTGACAACACTTTTGTCCTTTACACACTCATAATCACAAAAACATAAACCCAGTCAAGCTAGGAGTCAGAAATGAAGTCTGCAGATATGTTTGCAAGATATTTGATATGTAGTTGATTGTTTGACTTATTCTGGTTAAGTGTTGCAAAGGGTGCGTTGCACATTATATCTAGTCACGTCCTGGTGCTCATGCTTAATGGAGTGCTTTTAGCCGGAGTGTCCCCAGTGAAGATGAATAGATAAACGTTGAAGACGAAGACTCACAAAGCTGTTTATTTCAAGGGTTTGTTCCCCGCTACTGTTCATACACCCTTCTGAGGTATTGGTGACCATAAGACGTGACAGAACAGGGGTTTAAACTCGACGAGCATACCATTGTTAAATAATACAGAAGCGTCTAATCGTCTTTTCCTACTCTGTTGAGTTATAGTGTACAAAATAACTCTAAAATGTTTCAAAGAACATATTTATTCAGAGAATTCATCTCCCGCATTTTATGATTCTCATTAACCCCGAAAAAGTAAAAATGAAAAGATAAGTGCATGTCGAAATACGTTTGTGCCTACGGAAATAAGCCAAGAGATCAGAAAGTCAGCATAAAACGTATCTACTCCATGCGATGAGGAAAAAATTACACACGAAAAAGCTTTTTCAATTTTTTGAAAAGACTTATTTTTTATGTTAGAAACACTGCGATAAGTTTTATTAAAGTATATACGTTAAGATTTTTGAAAACAATACTTCGTGGGGTTTTTCGTCCCTGACACAACGAAAATTGGAAATGCAGCCAGACAATAAAGGTCAGAGTGAATTGTCGAACTTCCACAAAGTGTTGAAAGTGCCTCACGGCACAACACACATTTAAGAAGTCCCTTTTAGAGGTGCTACACCCTGATTCAGTGCTTTATAGTTGTCTCGAAAATAATGCTAAGTGTCTGTAAGGTTTTTCTCCTTCAATTGCAGAGTCGAGTTATATTAATGGGTGCTTTAATACAGATATATTTTATCGTAGTTGATTTAGATATACTTCCCATAACTGAGAAGAATGCTTTCTTCGTGGCACTGTCGATGATTTTGAATTTTTTTTACACAATGATGATAATAACAATGTATTTTCATATAACAGTCTGTTATGTGAGGCATACCAGTTTATAGTCAAGATCTAATTGTTACAGAAGATACTGTCTTCACTGTGGTGGGTTACTCAGTTAGCTTGATATGTTATGAGGCACATCGATCATAGAAGTATGGGGTATAATACTTCCTAAGTGTGAATGCAAATAATATTAGTAGGATCCGTCTTGTCAATATGACAGTTGGCGCGCTTTATGGGGGTTGCGATGCGACGTGCAACTGACAGTAAATCCACGTTAATTTGAGGCCTAATATAAACTGTAACCTTATATTTCTCTGGAATATCTGAAGTATCTAATGGCGCGGGTTAAAGTAACATCTCTTGAGAGGGCTGTAAAAAGGCTTCTCCATTCAGAGTGTCATGTCCAAGTTTTTGCTCGTTCCCGTTATTGAAGTACGGTATATGGATCTATTTGCGATTCACGAACCCAAATTAATAATAGAGCCAAACTCTAATTTAGGTACCAAAGTTTATTGGCAATTTATAAATAGTTGACCCAAATGTCGTTCTGTTTATAATAATTATAAAATTTGCAAACACTCCCGAATGCCAAACCAAAGACAAAGAGAAACCAAAATGTCCGAAATAATGATATAAGCAAACAGGTTCAGAAGTAAGACAAATACATCCAAAAACACAGTAAAATCAATAATATTTAATATAAAGGTTTTAATCAGTCAAATGTCTTCAGTTCTCCCGTAACAAAGAGTCTTGTAACAGACTCCAAATCTAGTGAGGAATGTTGATAAAAACTTACCAGGCGGTTGAACGTCAGGAGCTGCTCGATTTTGGTTGGGTCTTGGTAACCCGTCATGATCTCTACTTTATCTTTTCTTTATCTACATTCATTATTTACTTTAAGCACCAAGCGTATAATCGAGAAACTAGACGGGGTCCATTCCGATCCGACATTATTAAATGTTTATTGTGTTCAAAAGTGATCGGACATAACCTACAACCAGGAAGTGAAGTCGCACAGACAGACAATTTAGTATGTTCTACCAAAAATCTTCGTTTGCACTTATCGACGGGTATATTATAGTATTGTAGAAGATCTATGTCACTGACTGGCATAGAAACGCCTGTGACGACAAAAATCTAGTAAACGAGTCTGGGTAGACGAAAGCGATTGTTAACGTGTTTTTACCGTGCGCAATGATCGGTTTTCTATTTGCCGTCAGCAATTTGACTATGTCTTGCGGACAGTCATTAGTATTCGCATGCCCCCTGTATCGACCAGATAGTGAACATTCGTACTTATGCTAGACAGCTACGATTAATGCGTGCCTGTGAAAGACTTTTTTAAAACCTTTTTGTGGAGGAAGCTTTGAAGTAGTGGAAACTGTAGAGTTTCCTGTAATCTCTAGAAGATTTATCATTGATGTTGTGGTGCCAAAACTAATTTTGGTCATCTGTTTCTCGCGACAAGTAAACAAACGTTTTAGATGGCGCGCTTCTTTGAGAAGCTCCAGATCGCAAGCGACCGTGATGAAAGTTCATAAAATAAATGTGAGTATCACAGCTTCGTTTAGTGCTAACTAAGACTTCTCTGTGATAAAAAAAGTCGATGGTGGAGGTTCTAGTGATCTTCAGAAGCCGATCAGCAGATACAGCCGGTTCATTTATAGCAGTTTATGGAGTGAAAGAAGAACCACTCACACTTTTTGTGGAAGCTTAATTGGAAAGAGTTGTTTAAAAAGGTCCTCATCAAAAGTTTACTGACCAATGGCCTATCTTACCAGTTTCATTTTGGAAAGAACAGGACGGTTAATGACCTGTGTTAGTCTTGGCAATGATGATCACTCGGTTGATCCAACTTTCGTTTAAAAGTGTCGGCGGATGTAGCTTCAATCAGGTGTTGAAGTAATGAATTCCGCTAGTTGATGATTCGATGGGAAAGTCGATGGTCAGCTGACAAGTAATTTGTTCTGGGCTTCTGAACTTTCTATGAGTGTCCTCGTAGGTTCTCTGTTTTACAAAACAAGAAAAATGAGAGCATATCAGATGAAAAATTTGTCACTAAATAATTTGAAAACCGTAATCAAATCGCCCCTAATTCTTCGATATAACAATTTGAATAGGTTTAGTTTAGCTAGTCGAACATGATATAGGAGCTTCGCTTCTGAGAATCACTTTGGTTGCGGTTCTCGGAACCTTTTCCGAAAGCTCGCTGTCCATTTCAAACGGGAGCTAGCCTTTTATGTACAGCGCTCAAGTTTAGGACACGAAAATACTGTATACAAAGTCAAAAACGTTTAAGCATCGACATGACTAAAGACCCTACATATAGACCGTAAGGTCCTAAAACCTTTGACGGCTATCGTACGGCAGAGTGCAGCAGTTCTCAAATCTTAGCTAACGATGACTTCTAACTTAAGGTATGAGTGCTGATTTATCATGCAAAATACCTCATTAAATCGTGTTACGAACGTTGAATTGGTTTCACTTCCTACCCAGTAATCCTATTACAAGCAAACTAGACAATTCGATAATATACGAAGCCTACTCAAGACCCTATGATACCTAAAAAATAATAATAATACAAAAAAATGAGAAGGGCTCCAATGGCTTCGACAAAAAAAGGAAGATAGCCGATTGCATATCACAATACTGTTTTTCGCACTATATTTTATAACCACACATAATCGCATATTCTCAGCTCCTTTCTGAATCGTCTCCATTTGTCAGTTGTATGTCCACACATACCTTGTTTACAATTAATTTCCTTAACCTATTAAAATTCTCTTGCTTAACAAATACCTTAATAAAAGAGAATTAGACTGAGTAATCATACCGTAAACATTCCTTCATGAATATTGGCTACTCTGCCTCTCGTCCTTCCTTTTACTTGCTCCCTCTTTCAGCCCCCCTTGAGATATGGACGAGTGGCTTCATCCTGCACAATCCTTAAAGCCTTAAATATTCCAAAGGGACATAAGGTTGCGGTTTCTAGAAGCTGCCACCTTCAGTAGACCTGTAACAGCATAGGTTGGTTGGTTAAGAGTTGACCCCAAACAACCAAACATATGCCAAAACAGTATTGTTTAAGTATTCATACACTTCCTTATTTTGTATAAGCGTTATATTTCTTATTATCTTATATTGAATGTTGAAAGCCTTTGTTTGTCTGAACAGATAATCCCGCGCTCCATTGTGACTGCGCGAAGATCGAAATAAAGACCTATTCACTACTTCTCTGGTTTCTTCTATCAATAGCACGAGGGTTACCTATAGGCACGAAAGACCTATCGTTGACTATCAGCTGCACATTCGCAACGCAACTTTCATGAAGCGCGCGAACTGTGATACTGACTAAAACCATCTACATTCATATCTTGTAAATTATCAACCCAGCTGAGTAATTTACTACAGTGGATATTGTATCATTAATAACAATTCGGTCTTGCCTGTAAACTGGCATGCCCCATGTAACAATCTGTTATTTGAGAGTAAATTATTATTATTATTATTAAGTCATTGCGTATCTGAACAACAAGTAGCTCAATATTATTCGCCATGTATGTATCTGTACCTTGATGACCAATATGCATCAAAATACAATTGGAAGTATTAATCGGCAACTGACAAGTTTGAGATCATTCAAACAACTTCTTCATACCATCTTAAAGCTCTAAGCTACTACCTTTATTTTTTATCGCACTTCATATCTTGACATCGTCAGCATGTAGCAAGACTGACGATAATAGGATGTAAGGAAGGGCATTCACATAGAATGAATTTCATTGGGTCGTGTGGATTTGCTTTTATCTAGCTTATTTAGCAGATAAAAGAGATCAGCTTCTTTAATGTAAATAAAAATAATATATTTGTAATATCCCAATGAGTAGAAAATTGGATTTTCTGACGTTTCGTGACTTAGTGTAAGTCACTTCTTCAGAGAACAAATAACCAAATTAAAATTCATCCAAGTTTAAATAGTACAACGGAACAATGCAAGAATAATATTGGATCAATCAAAAACAAGTCTGAACACGTTGATGTCATGTCATTTCTGTCAAGGTGATTCATAAGTGATATGTATGTAAATTTGTGTGTGTATATATATGTGTATTGTTTAAGAATGAAAACTTGTGTGACCTTTATGGTAAGAAAGGATAGAGTTTACATTTGTAATATGATAGTGTGAAATTGTCAATACGATCAGACTGAGTGGTTAGGATAGATGGTCCAAGTAGGATGTATAGTAAGACCTTCCTTTCTATTGAGAGAAGTAGGATTAAGCATTATATGGAACGCCTCAGCTACCCTCCTTTCTTTGTAGTTAGAAAAGCCTTTTTGCAATATTTTGATATTTTTAAAATCGATTTGGTGGTTGTTGAAAATGGCATGAACTGCTATTACCGATTTAATTTGAAGTTGGTTCAATTCTACAGGATTGTTAGGAGGTTTCTTTGTGTACCTAATATGTTCTTTGACTCTAGTCAAGATTTCGCGGGATGACTCTCCAATATAATAGGCATCACAATCGATACAACCGAATTTGTAGACGCAGTTCTGTGTGGACATGAAAGGGATTTTGTCTTTCAGGCGAACTAAAGTATCACGTAGTGTGTCCGTTGTTTTGTAATACACTTTGATTTTGTGATGTTTTAAGATTCTTTGAATTTCTTCTGTTGTGCCATGACGGTATGGTAGAACTACAGTACCAATCCATGGCATTTCATTCGAATCATTATTAGAATGTAATAAACTGTTTTGTTTTAATATCCTTCTAATAATCTTCATAGGAAAATTATTAAATTGTAAGATGCTAACTATATTCGTTTGTTCTTTTCGTTTGTCTTCCTCTGATGTGATGATCTTGTTAGCTCTTCTAAAAAGATTTAAGGCTAGAGAGATCTTTGCACTGAAAGGATGTGCTGAATGGAAGTCAATATAACGATTTGAATGTGTCGGTTTTCGGTAAATGGAAAGGTTTAGACTTCCATTTGGATTTCTTTTTACTAAGCAATCCAAGAATGGTAGCTCACCGTGTACATTTTCATTTTCATTCGTGAATTTGATGTGCGATGAAAGTGTATATATTCGTTTTGAAAAAGATCTTAGATGAGTCTTTTTTATAATAACAAATGTATCATCTACATATCTAAGCCAAATTCGTGGTATAATGTTGTGGGCGAAGATATTTGATTCTATGTATGCCATAAAAAGGTTGGCTTCAATCGGGGACACGGGAGATCCCATCGCTACACCGTTAATTTGTTTAAATAACATACCGTTGAAAGTAAATAGCGTTGATCGTATTGACAATTTCACACTATCATATTACAAATGTAAACTCTATCCTTTCTTACCATAAAGGTCACACAAGTTTTCATTCTTAAACAATACACATATATATACACACAAAAATTTACATACATATCACTTATGAATCACCTTGACAGAAATGACATGACATCAACGTGTTCAGACTTGTTTTTGATTGATCCAATATTATTCTTGCATTGTTCCGTTGTACTATTTAAACTTGGATGAATTTTAATTTGGTTATTTGTTCTCTGAAGAAGTGACTTACACTAAGTCACGAAACGTCAGAAAATCCAATTTTCTACTCATTGGGATATTACAAATATATTATTTTTATTTATAACAATCAACCCAATGCTCAATTTATTCGAAATTATCAAATCAAACCTTGGTAATGACACCTACAAACTCATTAATAACCGGATCAAATTATCCAAGTGTGAATGCAGTTGGTACAATCACAGAATATTTAATAAACGATGTTTACAAGACAACATTATCCCTAAATCTCTTATTCTAAAAACTCCACAACGGTCCTGGAGATCTATCCAGACTTCGCAACACGCGTCTCGAATATTCTTACGAGAAGGCATTCACAAATGCACACATTTACTAGAAAAATATCGTGAACGAATCAAAAATCTTGATGATTTACTGAAGCTTTTAATCCCGACCGAATTACAAACCACGATATCCAACCTGTTTATAGAAAGAGAACGCCACTATTTAAATTCATCGAAACAGCGACAAATTAAAAAATTCGAAAACATCAAAGAAAAGACGAAAAATACGAAAACATCAACAACAAAATACAATTCGAAAGATCTAAGAAGAACTGTTCATAATCTCTCTAACAGAAACTTAAACAGTCA
Organism: Schistosoma margrebowiei; assembly: GCA_944470205.2. Taxonomy (NCBI): domain Eukaryota; kingdom Metazoa; phylum Platyhelminthes; class Trematoda; order Strigeidida; family Schistosomatidae; genus Schistosoma; species Schistosoma margrebowiei. Next base: position 40,640,713 of record OX104032.1, read on the forward strand.
CGAAATCACTCTACTAGAGAAGGGATTAAATTTCAATTTACACAGAAAACCACGTAGCACTCTTGAAATTGCTCCAATTATAGAACCAATGATCGCACAACTACCGGAAAAAGAATCGCATTTACTACGTCAAAAGACATCTCATATTCTGACTAAAAAAAACACATTACACCAAACATTTCAAAAGAAGAAGTGAAGGCTCTGCATTCACTTAAAAACGACAAAACGATTATCATCACAAAAGCCGACAAAGGCAACACAACAGTAATCATGAATAAAACAGATTATATTAATAAAGCTCTTGAACATCTCTCAACAGGACCGTATGAAAAGATCAATCCAAAAACTTCTCTAACGATTAAGAACAAAGTCAAATTAGAAACAAATCAACTTCTGAACGAGTTTAAACCATTCATTGGGGTCTCGCTTTGGTTTGCGTTGCATCCCAAATCGTGTAATGTCTCACGGTTTTATGGCTTACCAAAAATTCATAAACCAGATATTCCTCTAAGACCGATAGCAGACTTCACAAATACCCCAAAATATGCATTATCAAAATATTTAAGCAACATATTAAAACCACTACAACTCAACTTACATAATATAATTAAAGACACATATGACTTTAAATCAAAATTATCCGGATTAATCATCGAGAAGAATGAAATTATGGTAAGCTTTGATGTCGTTTCTTTATACACAAGTGTTTCTATTGATAAATGCTTAGAATTCATTAGTAGTTTACTTTAGAACGACAATACTCTTCCTGACAGATGTCCGTTGAGCATCAGTCTAATCATGAAATCCTTAAAACTGTGCTTAAATTCAACGCTATTTACTTTCAACGGTATGTTATTTAAACAAACTAACGGTGTAGCGATGGGATCTCCCGTGTCCCCGATTGAAGCCAACCTTTTTATGGCATACATAGAATCAAATATCTTCGCCCACAACATTATACCACGAATTTGGCTTAGATATGTAGATGATACATTTGTTATTATAAAAAAGACTCATCTAAGATCTTTTTCAAAACGAATATATACACTTTCATCGCACATCAAATTCACGAATGAAAATGAAAATGTACACGGTGAGCTACCATTCTTGGATTGCTTAGTAAAAAGAAATCCAAATGGAAGTCTAAACCTTTCCATTTACCGAAAACCGACACATTCAAATCGTTATATTGACTTCCATTCAGCACATCCTTTCAGTGCAAAGATCTCTCTAGCCTTAAATCTTTTTAGAAGAGCTAACAAGATCATCACATCAGAGGAAGACAAACGAAAAGAACAAACGAATATAGTTAGCATCTTACAATTTAATAATTTTCCTATGAAGATTATTAGAAGGATATTAAAACAAAACAGTTTATTACATTCTAATAATGATTCGAATGAAATGCCATGGATTGGTACTGTAGTTCTACCATACCAACATGGCACAACAGAAGAAATTCAAAGAATCTTAAAACATCACAAAATCAAAGTGTATTACAAAACAACGGACACACTACGTGATACTTTAGTTCGCCTGAAAGACAAAATCCCTTTCATGTCCACACAGAACTGCGTCTACAAATTCGGTTGTATCGATTGTGATGCCTATTATATTGGAGAGTCATCCCGCGAAATCTTGACTAGAGTCAAAGAACATATTAGGTACACAAAGAAACCTCCTAACAATCCTGTAGAATTGAACCAACTTCAAATTAAATCGGTAATAGCAGTTCATGCCATTTTCAACAACCACCAAATCGATTTTAAAAATATCAAAATATTGCAAAAAGGCTTTTCTAACTACAAAGAAAGGAGGGTAGCTGAGGCGTTCCATATAATGCTTAATCCTACTTCTCTCAATAGAAAGGAAGGTCTTACTATACATCCTACTTGGACCATCTATCCTAACCACTCAGTCTGATCGTATTGACAATTTCACACTATCATATTACAAATGTAAACTCTATCCTTTCTTACCATAAAGGTCACACAAGTTTTCATTCTTAAACAATACACATATATATACACACACAAATTTACATACATATCACTTATGAATCACCTTGACAGAAATGACATGACATCAACGTGTTCAGACTTGTTTTTGATTGATCCAATATTATTCTTGCATTGTTCCGTTGTACTATTTAAACTTGGATGAATTTTAATTTGGTTATTTGTTCTCTGAAGAAGTGACTTACACTAAGTCACGAAACGTCAGAAAATCCAATTTTCTACTCATTGGGATATTACAAATATATTATTTTTATTTATAACAATCAACCCAATGCTCAATTTATTCGAAATTATCAAATCAAACCTTGGTAATGACACCTACAAGCTTCTTTAATGGTCACGTTGTCCAGTGTGTGTGAGGTGATTTGTATATACTGACAGGAAGGGTGTTTCTAAAGTTCATACAGCTTCAGAATACTTGAGAGTTAAGATAGTCGTCTTCCACTAATGATAAACCAATACGGTCATCCCATAATGCTGAAATACTTTGGTTTATAAAGGACTACAAACGTTTAGGACATTCCATGGGTTTCTTAACAACTTTCTTCTTCGTACAACCTTCTAAGTGGCCTCCTTGAATACCTGGGCTACCTGCACCTGCCATCTAAATACTTCGACAAGTTATCTGTATTTTGTTTCCTTCAACAGGTCATTACGGCATTTAATTACACAACATATCCAGGTGTGTTTGTGAAAACTCCACGACCTTTCGATGTACAAGTTAGGAAAGAGCACGATCAGAGACATTAGTTGCTGGCAATATATATCGAAAAAAAATGTAACTTATTCAGGTGTCGATTCCTGAACTGCTCACATCTAATTGATGATTACTCAATATTTATCGTCAGGATTGACCAAAAAATAAGAAATGAAAACTTGTTGAAATACTTTATGCTGGGAATTCTATATTGCACCTGAAATATGATATTGAATAAAGCTAATAATGGTAGAGTTACGGATGGTAGAGTCACAAGTATGCCGATCTTATCGATAATGAGACCTTGTCACGTCAGTACCCAGTAACCTAAATCTTTCCCACTTTCTTCTCATATGGGGAAGGGTGCGAACCTCCCCACTAAACCATAGTGGAGAGCTTCTCGGACCCCTTGATGTAATCCAAGGCATGTGGAGTGCAGTAACTTTTAACTATAAATTTTAAAATACACTCTTATCTGTTTCAATTAAGGACTCTTGATCTATTGTCCAATCTACTGATGACGCTGAGTGTATAATATTTTGTACATTTGCTTTCCAGACGGTGGGTCTGGATTGACCTGACGCGTGCCCGTTTTCGACAACAGTATGGAAGTCAAAGATTAGAACTGCTTGATCACTTTTACCTATGGGTGGCATGTAATAGTGGTTCGTGACGTGATCCTCATAATGGATCAAGATAAGATCTAGTAGGGATGATTTAGAGTGCGGGTCTTGCCTAGTCGCTTCTTTCAAATGTTGCACTAGGGCATGTAGCGACTCATGTTTATTACGAGAACACGACTGGTTCAATAAAAACAATTATTATTATAAACAGTTGTACCAGTGTTCGTTTTAATGTGCTTTTGTTTGACTGTGCTAATGACAGCTACATTGGGCTTCCATTCTTGTTCTTACACTTCGATTGTAATTTCGCGCGAATTCGGTTACCTTCTGTAACCAAGCTTGTAACCTGGCACGATCTCGGTATCCTTTCGATGCCACGAGATCGCCAGCAAATAAACATCGACTTGGTCCATTAATTGCCTTCTGATATTTAAATTCTCGGGGATTTTATGGATTCATTTGGAACGAGCTTCTTGGTAGCGGTGTTCATAGTCAATCTCCACTCGACACCACGCTACAATTGGTGATCCCAAAGTTTGGAACACGCCTCAACCTCTGGTGAAATCTTCCAAAGAAGCCAATTTGGTGAGTCTATTGTTTATCTATCCACGTCTGTCGTATATTTTCATATTATCTCGACATGACGGATAACGATAAGAATAGTATTAATATAATAGACTCCCACGTATGTGTACCGAATCCTTGTCACTTTTTATTCGCGTGACGGTAAATCCCACGCTTTATTCGAGAAATTTTACCCTATTAAGGATTCTCCTCGCTAACCCGGCTGCTTGGTACGGAATGCATACGCATACGCATATCCGTCTACCAACCAGCACCAAATGGTTAAGTTGAACGGTTTCACTGCCAACTTAAGAGTGCTCTACGAGCACACGAAAACGGCAACTGGCACGAAACCTTACCGCTCATTCTTTAGGGGTCAGAACGAGCTTAAAGGCAGATATCCAATGTTCCGCCGCTGAACTTGTATACGGCACGACATTGCGTCTGCCCGGAGAATTCTTCACACCACGGAGCAGACCTGATTTCGGTAAATCAGACTACGTCCATCGACTGTCTGCATTTATGCGAACGCTGTCTCCGGTGTCAACTCGAATACAACATCGACAGGTCACTCTCCTTCGAGAGCTATCTAACTGTTCACATGTTTTCTTACGAGTAGATTCGGTACGCAAACCTTGGCAACAACCTTACGAAGGCTCTTTTCACGTTATCGCTCGTCACGAAAAGACCTTCAAGGTTGATCGATATGGGCGCGTCGTGATCGTCAGCATTGATCGTCTCAAATCAGCACACGTCAATGACAGTGCCCTATCTGATACCCTGAGATTCAATGTTTGACCTATCAAACCTAGCGGGATCCTCAAACCATCTTCAGGTCCCACGCGAGATACACCTGAGACCTCATTCTCACGTCCCGGTCAACAGCACGCGTCATCTGCACTATCTACGGACGAGACAAAAGTCTCACGTCCAGATCGGCAGACCACGCCGCCTTTGACTTCGGATGAGATCGCAGGCTCACGCGACGCAAACGAGACTACCGCCTCACGTTTCGGTCGCCGAGTACGGTTGCCCGTACGCTTTCGTGACTAGCCGCACAGTCAACAACCGATACGGTGTAGGACTATTCCTATGCTACACGCATGCTACACTTTTCTCTTTTTTGATTTTCTTTTTGTTTCCTGAGCCCACGCCTTCGACCATCTCAGTTTGGTTCCGTCGACTTCAGTCAACTTTGGCGAAAGCTGGACTGGCCACCCACGCTCTTGTCAACGCACTCAGTCGATATATTGGTTTGAATGTTTGGCACACGCTTGGTCTCGAACTTGGTCGTTGCGGTCGCTTCTGGTCTTTCGGCTCAACGTGGTTTGGTCCTACGCCTGCAGCGTTTCTGGTCCGCATTCCCTACGAACGCCATCTTCAGATTCTGGATACAAACCACTCGGGTAGCATGCCAACTCAAGTACCAAGTACAGCACGTCACTCCTGGTACCGTTCTCCGAAAATGACCTTCGTTGGCAACTCGACGATCAACGATCGCTTTCCTGTTCGCCAATCCGTTCGTCCTACAATCGCTCGTCAGCCGATCAGTCCCACGAGTTAAACCGCTATTTATCGAAAGTGTAAACCCTTTCTAGCGGGAGGGTCCTGTATGGACTCATGTTTATTACGAGAACACGACTGGTTCAATAAAAACAATTATTATTATAAACAGTTGTACCAGTGTTCGTTTTAATGTGCTTTTGTTTGACTGTGCTAATGACAGCTACATTGGGCTTCCATTCTTGTTCTTACACTTCGATTGTAATTTCGCGCGAATTCGGTTACCTTCTGTAACCAAGCTTGTAACCTGGCACGATCTCGGTATCCTTTCGATGCCACGAGATCGCCAGCAAATAAACATCGACTTGGTCCATTAATTGCCTTCTGATATTTAAATTCTCGGGGATTTTATGGAGTCATTTGGAACGAGCTTCTTGGTAGCGGTGTTCATAGTCAATCTCCACTCGACACCACGCTACAATTGGTGATCCCAAAGTTTGGAACACGCCTCAACCTCTGGTGAAATCTTCCAAAGAAGCCAATTTGGTGAGTCTATTGTTTATCTATCCACGTCTGTCGTATATTTTCATATTATCTCGACATGACGGATAACGATAAGAATAGTATTAATGTAATAGACTCCCACGTATGTGTACCGAATCCTTGTCACTTTTTATTCGCGTGACGGTAAATCCCACGCTTTATTCGAGAAATTTTACCCTATTAAGGATTCTCCTCGCTAACCCGGCTGCTTGGTACGGAATGCATACGCATACGCATATCCGTCTACCAACCAGCACCAAATGGTTAAGTTGAACGGTTTCACTGCCAACTTAAGAGTGCTCTACGAGCACACGAAAACGGCAACTGGCACGAAACCTTACCGCTCATTCTTTAGGGGTCAGAACGAGCTTAAAGGCAGATATCCAATGTTCCGCCGCTGAACTTGTATACGGCACGACATTGCGTCTGCCCGGAGAATTCTTCACACCACGGAGCAGACCTGATTTCGGTAAATCAGACTACGTCCATCGACTGTCTGCATTTATGCGAACGCTGTCTCCGGTGTCAACTCGAATACAACATCGACAGGTCACTCTCCTTCGAGAGCTATCTAACTGTTCACATGTTTTCTTACGAGTAGATTCGGTACGCAAACCTTGGCAACAACCTTACGAAGGCTCTTTTCACGTTATCGCTCGTCACGAAAAGACCTTCAAGGTTGATCGATATGGGCGCGTCGTGATCGTCAGCATTGATCGTCTCAAATCAGCACACGTCAATGACAGTGCCCTATCTGATACCCTGAGATTCAATGTTTGACCTATCAAACCTAGCGGGATCCTCAAACCATCTTCAGGTCCCACGCGAGATACACCTGAGACCTCATTCTCACGTCCCGGTCAACAGCACGCGTCATCTGCACTATCTACGGACGAGACAAAAGTCTCACGTCCAGATCGGCAGACCACGCCGCCTTTGACTTCGGATGAGATCGCAGGCTCACGCGACGCAAACGAGACTACCGCCTCACGTTTCGGTCGCCGAGTACGGTTGCCCGTACGCTTTCGTGACTAGCCGCACAGTCAACAACCGATACGGTGTAGGACTATTCCTATGCTACACGCATGCTACACTTTTCTCTTTTTTGATTTTCTTTTTGTTTCCTGAGCCCACGCCTTCGACCATCTCAGTTTGGTTCCGTCGACTTCAGTCAACTTTGGCGAAAGCTGGACTGGCCACCCACGCTCTTGTCAACGCACTCAGTCGATATATTGGTTTGAATGTTTGGCACACGCTTGGTCTCGAACTTGGTCGTTGCGGTCGCTTCTGGTCTTTCGGCTCAACGTGGTTTGGTCCTACGCCTGCAGCGTTTCTGGTCCGCATTCCCTACGAACGCCATCTTCAGATTCTGGATACAAACCACTCGGGTAGCATGCCAACTCAAGTACCAAGTACAGCACGTCACTCCTGGTACCGTTCTCCGAAAATGACCTTCGTTGGCAACTCGACGATCAACGATCGCTTTCCTGTTCGCCAATCCGTTCGTCCTACAATCGCTCGTCAGCCGATCAGTCCCACGAGTTAAACCGCTATTTATCGAAAGTGTAAACCCTTTCTAGCGGGAGGGTCCTGTATGGACTCATGTTTATTACGAGAACACGACTGGTTCAATAAAAACAATTATTATTATAAACAGTTGTACCAGTGTTCGTTTTAATGTGCTTTTGTTTGACTGTGCTAATGACAGCTACATTGGGCTTCCATTCTTGTTCTTACACTTCGATTGTAATTTCGCGCGAATTCGGTTACCTTCTGTAACCAAGCTTGTAACCTGGCACGATCTCGGTATCCTTTCGATGCCACGAGATCGCCAGCAAATAAACATCGACTTGGTCCATTAATTGCCTTCTGATATTTAAATTCTCGGGGATTTTATGGAGTCATTTGGAACGAGCTTCTTGGTAGCGGTGTTCATAGTCAATCTCCACTCGACACCACGCTACAATTGGTGATCCCAAAGTTTGGAACACGCCTCAACCTCTGGTGAAATCTTCCAAAGAAGCCAATTTGGTGAGTCTATTGTTTATCTATCCACGTCTGTCGTATATTTTCATATTATCTCGACATGACGGATAACGATAAGAATAGTATTAATGTAATAGACTCCCACGTATGTGTACCGAATCCTTGTCACTTTTTATTCGCGTGACGGTAAATCCCACGCTTTATTCGAGAAATTTTACCCTATTAAGGATTCTCCTCGCTAACCCGGCTGCTTGGTACGGAATGCATACGCATACGCATATCCGTCTACCAACCAGCACCAAATGGTTAAGTTGAACGGTTTCACTGCCAACTTAAGAGTGCTCTACGAGCACACGAAAACGGCAACTGGCACGAAACCTTACCGCTCATTCTTTAGGGGTCAGAACGAGCTTAAAGGCAGATATCCAATGTTCCGCCGCTGAACTTGTATACGGCACGACATTGCGTCTGCCCGGAGAATTCTTCACACCACGGAGCAGACCTGATTTCGGTAAATCAGACTACGTCCATCGACTGTCTGCATTTATGCGAACGCTGTCTCCGGTGTCAACTCGAATACAACATCGACAGGTCACTCTCCCTCGAGAGCTATCTAACTGTTCACATGTTTTCTTACGAGTAGATTCGGTACGCAAACCTTGGCAACAACCTTACGAAGGCTCTTTTCACGTGATCGCTCGTCACGAAAAGACCTTCAAGGTTGATCGATATGGGCGCGTCGAGATCGTCAGCATTGATCGTCTCAAATCAGCACACGTCAATGACAGTGCCCTATCTGATACCCTGAGATTCAATGTTTGACCTATCAAACCTAGCGGGATCCTCAAACCATCTTCAGGTCCCACGCGAGATACACCTGAGACCTCATTCTCACGTCCCGGTCAACAGCACGCGTCATCTGCACTATCTACGGACGAGACAAAAGTCTCACGTCCAGATCGGCAGACCACGCCGCCTTTGACTTCGGATGAGATCGCAGGCTCACGCGACGCAAACGAGACTACCGCCTCACGTTTCGGTCGCCGAGTACGGTTGCCCGTACGCTTTCGTGACTAGCCGCACAGTCAACAACCGATACGGTGTAGGACTATTCCTATGCTACACGCATGCTACACTTTTCTCTTTTTTGATTTTCTTTTTGTTTCCTGAGCCCACGCCTTCGACCATCTCAGTTTGGTTCCGTCGACTTCAGTCAACTTTGGCGAAAGCTGGACTGGCCACCCACGCTCTTGTCAACGCACTCAGTCGATATATTGGTTTGAATGTTTGGCACACGCTTGGTCTCGAACTTGGTCGTTGCGGTCGCTTCTGGTCTTTCGGCTCAACGTGGTTTGGTCCTACGCCTGCAGCGTTTCTGGTCCGCATTCCCTACGAACGCCATCTTCAGATTCTGGATACAAACCACTCGGGTAGCATGCCAACTCAAGTACCAAGTACAGCACGTCACTCCTGGTACCGTTCTCCGAAAATGACCTTCGTTGGCAACTCGACGATCAACGATCGCTTTCCTGTTCGCCAATCCGTTCGTCCTACAATCGCTCGTCAGCCGATCAGTCCCACGAGTTAAACCGCTATTTATCGAAAGTGTAAACCCTTTCTAGCGGGAGGGTCCTGTATGGACTCATGTTTATTACGAGAACACGACTGGTTCAATAAAAACAATTATTATTATAAACAGTTGTACCAGTGTTCGTTTTAATGTGCTTTTGTTTGACTGTGCTAATGACAGCTACATTGGGCTTCCATTCTTGTTCTTACACTTCGATTGTAATTTCGCGCGAATTCGGTTACCTTCTGTAACCAAGCTTGTAACCTGGCACGATCTCGGTATCCTTTCGATGCCACGAGATCGCCAGCAAATAAACATCGACTTGGTCCATTAATTGCCTTCTGATATTTAAATTCTCGGGGATTTTATGGAGTCATTTGGAACGAGCTTCTTGGTAGCGGTGTTCATAGTCAATCTCCACTCGACACCACGCTACAATTGGTGATCCCAAAGTTTGGAACACGCCTCAACCTCTGGTGAAATCTTCCAAAGAAGCCAATTTGGTGAGTCTATTGTTTATCTATCCACGTCTGTCGTATATTTTCATATTATCTCGACATGACGGATAACGATAAGAATAGTATTAATGTAATAGACTCCCACGTATGTGTACCGAATCCTTGTCACTTTTTATTCGCGTGACGGTAAATCCCACGCTTTATTCGAGAAATTTTACCCTATTAAGGATTCTCCTCGCTAACCCGGCTGCTTGGTACGGAATGCATACGCATACGCATATCCGTCTACCAACCAGCACCAAATGGTTAAGTTGAACGGTTTCACTGCCAACTTAAGAGTGCTCTACGAGCACACGAAAACGGCAACTGGCACGAAACCTTACCGCTCATTCTTTAGGGGTCAGAACGAGCTTAAAGGCAGATATCCAATGTTCCGCCGCTGAACTTGTATACGGCACGACATTGCGTCTGCCCGGAGAATTCTTCACACCACGGAGCAGACCTGATTTCGGTAAATCAGACTACGTCCATCGACTGTCTGCATTTATGCGAACGCTGTCTCCGGTGTCAACTCGAATACAACATCGACAGGTCACTCTCCTTCGAGAGCTATCTAACTGTTCACATGTTTTCCTACGAGTAGATTCGGTACGCAAACCTTGGCAACAACCTTACGAAGGCTCTTTTCACGTGATCGCTCGTCACGAAAAGACCTTCAAGGTTGATCGATATGGGCGCGTCGAGATCGTCAGCATTGATCGTCTCAAATCAGCACACGTCAATGACAGTGCCCTATCTGATACCCTGAGATTCAATGTTTGACCTATCAAACCTAGCGGGATCCTCAAACCATCTTCAGGTCCCACGCGAGATACACCTGAGACCTCATTCTCACGTCCCGGTCAACAGCACGCGTCATCTGCACTATCTACGGACGAGACAAAAGTCTCACGTCCAGATCGGCAGACCACGCCGCCTTTGACTTCGGATGAGATCGCAGGCTCACGCGACGCAAACGAGACTACCGCCTCACGTTTCGGTCGCCGAGTACGGTTGCCCGTACGCTTTCGTGACTAGCCGCACAGTCAACAACCGATACGGTGTAGGACTATTCCTATGCTACACGCATGCTACACTTTTCTCTTTTTTGATTTTCTTTTTGTTTCCTGAGCCCACGCCTTCGACCATCTCAGTTTGGTTCCGTCGACTTCAGTCAACTTTGGCGAAAGCTGGACTGGCCACCCACGCTCTTGTCAACGCACTCAGTCGATATATTGGTTTGAATGTTTGGCACACGCTTGGTCTCGAACTTGGTCGTTGCGGTCGCTTCTGGTCTTTCGGCTCAACGTGGTTTGGTCCTACGCCTGCAGCGTTTCTGGTCCGCATTCCCTACGAACGCCATCTTCAGATTCTGGATACAAACCACTCGGGTAGCATGCCAACTCAAGTACCAAGTACAGCACGTCACTCCTGGTACCGTTCTCCGAAAATGACCTTCGTTGGCAACTCGACGATCAACGATCGCTTTCCTGTTCGCCAATCCGTTCGTCCTACAATCGCTCGTCAGCCGATCAGTCCCACGAGTTAAACCGCTATTTATCGAAAGTGTAAACCCTTTCTAGCGGGAGGGTCCTGTATGGACTCATGTTTATTACGAGAACACGACTGGTTCAATAAAAACAATTATTATTATAAACAGTTGTACCAGTGTTCGTTTTAATGTGCTTTTGTTTGACTGTGCTAATGACAGCTACATTGGGCTTCCATTCTTGTTCTTACACTTCGATTGTAATTTCGCGCGAATTCGGTTACCTTCTGTAACCAAGCTTGTAACCTGGCACGATCTCGGTATCCTTTCGATGCCACGAGATCGCCAGCAAATAAACATCGACTTGGTCCATTAATTGCCTTCTGATATTTAAATTCTCGGGGATTTTATGGAGTCATTTGGAACGAGCTTCTTGGTAGCGGTGTTCATAGTCAATCTCCACTCGACACCACGCTACAATTGGTGATCCCAAAGTTTGGAACACGCCTCAACCTCTGGTGAAATCTTCCAAAGAAGCCAATTTGGTGAGTCTATTGTTTATCTATCCACGTCTGTCGTATATTTTCATATTATCTCGACATGACGGATAACGATAAGAATAGTATTAATGTAATAGACTCCCACGTATGTGTACCGAATCCTTGTCACTTTTTATTCGCGTGACGGTAAATCCCACGCTTTATTCGAGAAATTTTACCCTATTAAGGATTCTCCTCGCTAACCCGGCTGCTTGGTACGGAATGCATACGCATACGCATATCCGTCTACCAACCAGCACCAAATGGTTAAGTTGAACGGTTTCACTGCCAACTTAAGAGTGCTCTACGAGCACACGAAAACGGCAACTGGCACGAAACCTTACCGCTCATTCTTTAGGGGTCAGAACGAGCTTAAAGGCAGATATCCAATGTTCCGCCGCTGAACTTGTATACGGCACGACATTGCGTCTGCCCGGAGAATTCTTCACACCACGGAGCAGATCTGATTTCGGTAAATCAGACTACGTCCATCGACTGTCTGCATTTATGCGAACGCTGTCTCCGGTGTCAACTCGAATACAACATCGACAGGTCACTCTCCTTCGAGAGCTATCTAACTGTTCACATGTTTTCTTACGAGTAGATTCGGTACGCAAACCTTGGCAACAACCTTACGAAGGCTCTTTTCACGTGATCGCTCGTCACGAAAAGACCTTCAAGGTTGATCGATATGGGCGCGTCGAGATCGTCAGCATTGATCGTCTCAAATCAGCACACGTCAATGACAGTGCCCTATCTGATACCCTGAGATTCAATGTTTGACCTATCAAACCTAGCGGGATCCTCAAACCATCTTCAGGTCCCACGCGAGATACACCTGAGACCTCATTCTCACGTCCCGGTCAACAGCACGCGTCATCTGCACTATCTACGGACGAGACAAAAGTCTCACGTCCAGATCGGCAGACCACGCCGCCTTTGACTTCGGATGAGATCGCAGGCTCACGCGACGCAAACGAGACTACCGCCTCACGTTTCGGTCGCCGAGTACGGTTGCCCGTACGCTTTCGTGACTAGCCGCACAGTCAACAACCGATACGGTGTAGGACTATTCCTATGCTACACGCATGCTACACTTTTCTCTTTTTTGATTTTCTTTTTGTTTCCTGAGCCCACGCCTTCGACCATCTCAGTTTGGTTCCGTCGACTTCAGTCAACTTTGGCGAAAGCTGGACTGGCCACCCACGCTCTTGTCAACGCACTCAGTCGATATATTGGTTTGAATGTTTGGCACACGCTTGGTCTCGAACTTGGTCGTTGCGGTCGCTTCTGGTCTTTCGGCTCAACGTGGTTTGGTCCTACGCCTGCAGCGTTTCTGGTCCGCATTCCCTACGAACGCCATCTTCAGATTCTGGATACAAACCACTCGGGTAGCATGCCAACTCAAGTACCAAGTACAGCACGTCACTCCTGGTACCGTTCTCCGAAAATGACCTTCGTTGGCAACTCGACGATCAACGATCGCTTTCCTGTTCGCCAATCCGTTCGTCCTACAATCGCTCGTCAGCCGATCAGTCCCACGAGTTAAACCGCTATTTATCGAAAGTGTAAACCCTTTCTAGCGGGAGGGTCCTGTATGGACTCATGTTTACTACGAGAACACGACTGGTTCAATAAAAACAATTATTATTATAAACAGTTGTACCAGTGTTCGTTTTAATGTGCTTTTGTTTGACTGTGCTAATGACAGCTACATTGGGCTTCCATTCTTGTTCTTACACTTCGATTGTAATTTCGCGCGAATTCGGTTACCTTCTGTAACCAAGCTTGTAACCTGGCACGATCTCGGTATCCTTTCGATACCACGAGAACGCCAGTGAATAAATCTTGACTTGGTCCATTTTCTGCCTTGTCCTTTGCATTTCAAGAGGTAATCAACTAATTCATACGTTCCAACATCATGAGACAGACTATCGATGGGATAATATTCCTAATAAATAGAGTTACTCCTCATTTACACTTCGGAATTCTGTCGGCCCATACTAAAGTGAAACTTTCAAAACTAAGTTCCTTACTAACTAAACGTTGCTTCAGCCAAGTTTCAGCGTCTGCGATTACATCTAACTTGGTAGAGTCATTCTGTACACCTAGTTCTGATCGCTTATTGAGCAAGCTCCGTGCATTTGTGTTGCATCCATAGTGGCATCGGCATCATTCTCTGTAGAAGCAGTTATAGAACCTTAGTGTGATTCGATATTGTGGAATACTTTATATAACCTTTGCTGATCGTCTTGGTTCCCATGTTTAAAGTTGAACTTTATCTAAGGATCGTAAGATTTGCTAGCTCCAAAAACTTGAGAGGGGTTTACGAGTTAAGCGCTATTTAAAAAGGACAGTGTTATTTTTCCTCGCTGAGTAAATTTGTTTGTTTTGATCGTTTATTACGTATCAAGACTACTATTTCACTTTAATTGAATTTATTTCAGTTAAAGTATTCGACTAGAGTATCGTTTTTACCGTTTTGTCGTTGGTACTCTTGAGTACTTTTTCAACTGTATCTGTTAGTACTTTTGGTCCTAGCGCTCTACAGCTCTTCACTTTTTGGTCATTGATTATTTTTTTGTTTCTGAGTATCATCGCATTTTGAAAAAGAACCCCTCCTAAATGACCGGACAATGTAAAAAAAAGCAGTTGTCAACGTCCGGGTTGTCGTTATCCTGTTGAAAGCGGCATGCAGTGCGACGAGTGCAAAGGCTGGTACCACGAAGTTTGCACGAACTTAACGCCTGCTGTTTTCAAACGGTTCAGTAAGAAGGGTTGTGTGTGGTTTTGTCAACAGTGCTGCTCGGATGCAAACAGCTTGCTAACCGAGGCCATCTCACTGGTTGATGCTGCAAAGAAGTGTTTTAGCAAGCATAGTCGGAACGCGTCAATCAGAACTCGATCTGTCGACACGCAAATCAACGTGAAGGAAACTAAGGTTAGTCCGGTGATAGATGACTCACGCCCGTCAAAGAAGGAAAAGCAGTCTCCAAAGTGGCTTGCCTTAAACAAAAGCTTAAGAAAAGTAGGGTCTTCTGTTCCCCGTCTCTCAGATGGGATCCAACCGGAAACACCTAGAAGCCGCAATCGCAAGGCTCGATCGGTTTCAAACGGTAAACATAACACGACCTCTCAGGTCGTCGACAACCCCCCCAAAACCCAATACTAAGTTTGACGCAACTGTTATTGCTTCTACCAGCACCGTTGACGAATTGGTAAAGGTTGTAAGGAAGAAAAGTAGGGATATAAAAGGGAAACCTGCCCCCGTAAAAGTGGTTGAAAAATCGAAAGCTGATCATAGCGACAGATCAGCTATTTTTCATAGAATCAAGGAGAGCGAGAGCTCTGAACCTAAAGCTCGTTTTGAGCATGACATTGTACTGATTAGGCAGCTGCTTAATCAACTCATGCCTCAAAATATGACCGGGGTCATCTTGCTAAAGGTGTACAAACTAGGTAGTCTAGCGGACTCGAAACCAAATCATTCCAGACTGCTTAAAGTAGTATTCGTCTCTCCGAACGAACGTGACCTAATTTTACAAAATGGACACAAATTAAAGGGTTCAGGAGTCTTTACCCGAAAGGACTTACCGTTGGCAAACCGTGTTAAAAGACGGGGAGCCGAGAAAGAACTACAACTTAGGCTAGACGCTGGCGAAAAGGACCTGAAAATTGTAAATTTTCGGGTTGTAAGACTCCTACAGAGAATGATGCCGAAGCCACTCTGGGTGAAGCACGAAGGCACTTAAACAGGGTTCGGATCTGTTACACCAATGCACGAAGCTTACTTAATAAGCGATCGGAACTAGGTGTATAGATTGACTCTACAAAGCCAGACATAATCGCAGTAACAGAAACCTGGCTGACACAGGCTATAGATAGTATAGAACTTGATTTCGAGGGCTTTACGTTAGTAAGGGCCGACAGAACACAAAAGCGCAAAGGAGGGGGAATAGCTCTATTCATTAGGAATGCTATCCCATTTACCATTATCGATAGTGTATCCCATGAGAGTGGGACGTGTGAATTAGTTAGTCTTCGCTTAAAATGCAAGGGACAAGAGCTGCTGATTGGTTTGGTCTATCGCAGTCCAAGCTGTGAGCCAAATGAGATCCTGTTAAGCAGTCTCAATACTTGGTCCTAAAGTGGTCGATGTCTAATCCTAGGGGACTTCAATGCACCTATGGTAGACTGGGAAAATCTGCGAACTAAATCGCCGGAGAATTCTTTCGAGCGGGAACTAGTTGATGGGGTTATCACATGTGCTCTAGTGCAACATGTGAAAGAAGCGACAAGGTACGATCCGGATACTGAGTCATCTTTATTAGATCTTATACTGACTCACTATGAGGATGATGTTGCGAACCTCCATCATATGCCACCCCTAGGTAAAAGTGACCACGCAGTTGTAACTTTCGACTTCCATATAACTGCCAGTCATGAGGACGCGTCAGTCCAGTCCAGACCCAACGTCTGGAAAGCAAACATACCAGACATCGTGCACTCAGCATCGTTAATAGATTAGACAATAGACCCAGAGTCCTCCATTGAAACGGCCTGGGACGCATTTCGAAATTCATACTTAAAAGTTACCACACTTCACATCCCTTGGACTATACCAAAGGGGCCGAAAAACTCACCACCATGGTTCAGTAGGGAGGTCCGTATCCTTCTCAGTAAGAAAAGGAAAATGTGGGATAGATTTAGGTTACTGGGGACTGATGAGTCAAAATCTCAGTATCGAAAGGCTCGGAACACTTGTGCCTCGACCCTCCGTAGGTCTAGAAAATTGTACGAAGAAAAACTTGTTAAGGAATCCATAGAATGTCCTAAACGCTTGTATTCCTATATAAACCAAAGGACAAGGAGAAAAGGAAATATTCCTGCTCTATGGGGAGACAGTATTGCTTCATCATTAGTGGAGGACGACTTTGGTAAGGCTCAAGCGTTCTCGAACTACTTTAGCAACGTATACACCATAGAAGCGCCCTTCCCGTCAGCGAATACAGATCCCCCATACATACACTGGATAGCGTGACCATTAAAGAACTCGATGTCTTTGGTCTGCTAAATAAGCTTGACATAGGTAAATCCACGGGGCCCGATGAATTACATCTTAGGCTACTGAGGGAATTATCTAACTTCGTTGCAAGCCCTTTAAGTACATGCTTTAACCTATCCGTTACGCAGGGTCGTTTACCGAAACACTGGAAAAACGCCATAGTAAGTCCTGTCTTCAAAACAGGCACGAAACACAAACCTGAGAACTACCGCCCCGTTAGCCTAACTAGTGTGATTGTTAAAATATTAGAAAAGATTATTCGGAAGGAGCTGTTTAAGTATCTCGATAAAAACCGGATCCTCTCGGATAAGCAGCACGGCTTCAGAATAGGTTATTCTTGTCTCACTAACTTATTAGTGGCTCGTGAAAGCTGGTGCACTCTTAAGGACCAAAAGCTACCTGTAGACGTCGCCTTCATTGATTTCAGTAAAGCTTTTGACAAAGTTCCGCACAACCGGCTGTTATATAAGTTAAGAAATGTCGGGATTGGAGGCAATTTATTGATGTGGATAAAAGACTTCTTAGTTGGGCGTCAACAAAGAGTTCGGGTGAACTCAAAGTTATCTATCTGGGAAACTGTGCTTAGTGGAGTGCCCCAGGGTACAATTTTGGGACCAATGCTATTCCTCTTGAATGTAAATGACCTTCCTTGTCTCCTATCATCATCGGTCTTGCTATATGCTGACGATGTCAAGGTATGGAGAACGACATGATGTAAGAGTGATAGCTTAGAACTTCAAAATGACCTGAATAAGTTATTTGAATGGTCTCAAACCTGGCAGTTGCCGATAAATACTTCCAAGTGTGTTGCGATGCATATCGGTCATCAAGGGACAGATACGTACACGATGAATAACACTGAGCTACCTGTCTTCCAGACATATAATGACTTAGGAGTTATCGTTAGCCAAGACTTAAAGACTACTGCACACTGCCGTGCAGTAGCCGCCAAAAGTTTTAGAACGTTATGGTCAATACGTAGGGCTTTTAGTCATGTCGACGCTAAGACGCTTTTGACTTTGTATACAGTGTTCGTTCGTCCTAAACTTGAGTACTGCATACAAGCGGCTAGCTCCTGCTTAAAAAAGACTGAGCTTCTGGAAAAGGTTCAGAGAACGGCGACTAAGCTGGTTCCCGGAATAGCGAAGCTTCCGTATGAATCTCGACTGGCCAAGCTGAACCTTTTCCCGTTGTCATATCGCAGAACTAGAGGCGACAGTCTACAAATTACTTAGTGATAAATTTGCACCTAACATGCCCTCATTTTTCTTGTCTTCCAGAACAGAGAATTTACGAGAACACTCCAAAAGTGTTTACAAGCCGAGAACAAATTACTTGTCAGCTGACTATCTACTTTCCCATCGAATCATCAACGAGTGGAATTCACTACCTCAGCACGTGGTTGAGGCTCCATCCGTCGACTCTTTCAAAAGAAAGTTGGATCAACTGAGAGTCCACCATTGCCAGGACTAACATAGGCCATCGAGCCTCCTGTCCTTCCCAAACTGAAACTAAGCGTTACCGGGACTAAAGTGGAGGCGGTCGTAAATAAGTCTTCAGTAATAAGGATAGTAAGTTGGTGATCTTGTATTAATCCTGAAACATTGCTTTCCAGTGAAGGTCCAGCTTCTTGAAAACAAGCCAGTTACTTTATACAAAGTCGTAACGAAGTCATTGGATAAGTCCACAGCAATGAAATCCTATATACAAAGTAGTGACGTATATCCTCACAAATTTGTTACATAGTTTACAAACGTTAACAAGTATGGATTAGCTAAAACTCACCTTGGTGTTTAATTCTAACACAAATTCAAGTACTTTTTTCCGCACGTAACTTAGATCTGTAAAGTCACTTGTGGCTATGTTATTAAGCTATACATTACTGAAGTTCACTTGAGCATGACTTTAGTCATATATTTCGATATAATAATTTTTTATAAGAATTTACAATAAGGTGCTTTTCTAGTGAAAATCATACGTAGCAAGAATGCACTGTTCGAAATTTTAGATTATGTTTGCTCAGTAAAAAGTGGAGTAATATTAAAATCGAGAATTAATGGCAATATAAAGAATAAGTGTCCCAGTGTTAATATGAATGGTCATCGTTTATATCAATCAGCGTCTCTGGGTTACCAATATGTACTGGTTAGGATTCTCACGCGGGACCCACCCATCTAATTTACACTTACCATAGTAAGTGTCGCAACACTGTTGAAAAAGGAATTTAGGTACTTCGTGATCTGGTATGATTCCTCTATGTGGTCTTCTGTATGTTTTTTTTTAACCTAATATGTATTACTAGGAATACCAAGTGTTTTTAATTTTTGTACTGTACAAATCTGTTTTTTGTTTAGTGCTGACGCCATCTGCTGAAACTCGAGAGGAGCCTTTCGAAGATACTCGCTCTGATTAACACTGTAGTATCGATACTTTTCACTGACTCATGGACACGTGACTAAACTCTCTATATGTCTCTTAAAAAACTAGCTGGTATCGAAGTTCCTAAATATTATTCAAGAAAATATATTAAAAAGTATTCATTACACTGCATTAAATAATCTGACGAACTAGTTCCTAAATCATGCATGCAAATTCGCATGTATGCAAACCCAACTTGGTTCATGTAGTCGTTGTAAAGCTAATTGACTGTCTAAATATCAAAACATGGTTGGCGATCACGAGGTTTAATCGTCAAGCCAACGTAAAATTACTTTAAAACCTTTTTTAACGGATTCAGACTCTTAATTTAAGTTTTTTTACTACCTACATGCTAATTTTAAAGTTAGATTAGGTACAAGGCCAACTTTATTTTTAGACGCCCCAAACGCCTTGGTACGGCCGATGGTAGGGTAAGTCCGCTCTCCCTCTCGAAATGCTCTCACACCATGGGTGTTGTTTAAGAAATTGTGGGGACGAAAAGCGAATGTTTGGCTCTTTAACCAGGTTGATGAATATGGAGGATTCAAACCCTGATTCCAAACCAATGGTGCACATGGGCTCCAGGATTCTAAAGAAACAAATGGCGTACGGACCAATTGTTGGTCCCCGGCTACCATAGGATTGCATCTCCTGATGTTTGTCCACTGCCTTGTGGATCAGTCCTTTAAATCGAAGGCTCCGAGTGCACCCCTCCAAGTAGACCATCTGCTTCGTTTTGGGCACCCGGGCAGTATCTCAGCTCACACACAAATCAAGTGACTTGTGTGGCACATATGTATTCAGCGCCCCTTTGTATCAATATTTATGTGTTCAAATAAATAATTTTTAGGCACTCTTAGTTATTGAATATGAGTTCTGTTTCTTTATACATTTCGCTCTCTAAAATAATCGGTGTTCTAGACTTACGGCGAAAAATACAGCTGTTAGTTATGACATTTGTGCATTTATACTACTCGGTTGTGTTTCATTCCTTATCAATGTCAGAGTGCACATGGGCTCCAGTATCCTGCGGGAACAAATGGCGTATGAACCAATCGTTGGTCACCGGCTTCCGTAGGACTGCATCTCCTTACTATGCTCCACTGCCTTGTGGATCAGACCTTCAGGTCGGAGGTCCGGGCAGTGTCACAGCCCTCACACATATCGAATGAGATTTGTGTGGCGCTTATGTGTTTGTTGCCTCCTTGTACCAATATCTATGTGTTAAAATAAAATAATGTCAGGGCGGAATTTCTGTTGATCATTCTCTTTACAATCAGGTTGTATAGATTATGATGTTCAATTGTATACGTAAAACTACACTTTAATTTTACTATTCCCACTTTGAGTTTGTACTAACTCAAGTATTTGGATATACGCCTCTTTAGCGTAGCGTATGTTTCGTTTATTCAAGTCTAAACGATGTCTAATAATTTTGTAATTTATACAGTAGGTCTATTCAAACCAATGAATCTCACAAAAGAAGTTGATTTCGGACCGATTCGTGGAAGGGGTCTTGTTGCTGCTCAATTTATAAATCCTGAAGACATTCTTTTTTCAGAAGACCCTCTAATATGCTGTCAGTTTTCATGGAACAAGCTCTA
Organism: Schistosoma margrebowiei; assembly: GCA_944470205.2. NCBI lineage: Eukaryota > Metazoa > Platyhelminthes > Trematoda > Strigeidida > Schistosomatidae > Schistosoma > Schistosoma margrebowiei. The sequence continues at coordinate 40,661,829 of OX104032.1, forward strand.
TGGATATAAAGCTTGCGATCATTGTTTATGTCCACTCGAAACATCGGAGGAGAATGCTAGAAGACTTACTAACAATCCGTCGCTTGTATTACCTTATCCAGAGGCATCATTTCACTGTAGCCAAACTGTTCACTGTCCTAATTGCTTAGCTAACTACTGTTCCCCAAACTGTCTCGAATCAGCTGCTCTTACATATCATTCTCCAATGTGTATGGCATCCATCGAAAGAGGCAAGGAAAATCCGTTAGAAAAATTAGACATAATCTGGCGACAGTCTCATTATCCTCCAGAAAGTGGTACTATCTTTTTACTCGTTCGTATTGCTGCTGCATGTCTATCTGCGTGTCTTATTGGTTCATCGACCTCACAGCATTTAGTTGAAGCACTAAAACAGTTTGTTTCTAGTACAAGTGCAATGATCAATGAAAAGGCAAATGATATTCTCTATCATCAAATACTTGGTGATCAGTTTGCTACATATATCGAAGAGATTCATAGTGCATTTATTGAAGTACTCTTATTTTTATGTCAAAAGTTTAGTCATGCTACATCATATGATGATTGCATTCAAACCCTGCAAAAAGCCGGGATAAACACATTATTAGAGAAAAATCATTTTACAAGTGCTTTATGTCTAATTAGTCGTAATGGTCAAGGTATTGCAACAAGTGCTTTCAGTGTCTGGGTTAATCAGGCTGGAAAATTAGTTAATACAACGAATGAACAAACATCTAATGAATTTAATTCCTTTGTCAACCGGCTATACTCGGCAATTGATGATCACGTCGGTTCTTTTTTGGACAACGAAGGGGTCGGTTTATATTACTACCAAAGTAAGCATTTTTAGATTCGTTTTTGTATTTCAGCTAAACTCTTACGGCGATTTGATGTGAATAGACTGATATGTTTTGATACTCTGTTGGGAAGTCTAGAGTTATGTTCTCCATTCGGTCTAACCTCACTTTTATTTGCCCAGTGATGCCAGCAGATACAAGCAATATTTCTAAGACATCTGTGATCAAATACTAGTAACTTACGAGTATCCTCTATTCTTAATGGCCATGTTTCGCAGCCGTAAAGTAAAACAGGACGAACTGTTGAGAGGTATACTCGTTCCTTAATTGATAGACGGATATCTCTCCTTCGCCATTGGTGACGTTGACAAAAGCCAAACGAGCGTTTCAAACCGGTTCAGAAATTTCGTCAGACACCAACCCGTTAGGGCTGATCAAACTTCCAAGATGAGTGACGTTATCGACGCGTTTGACCATTTCACTTCCTATCCTTAGTTCAGGTGTTGACGCAGGCCAACCCTGAAGCAAAAATTTGATTTGGGGGAAGTACAGCATCCCAACCATCCTGGCATTGTTGCTCAGTACTGCCAGAAGACTGCATTTTACCAGCGTCTTCACCATACAGAGCTGTATCATCTGCATATTCTAAGACAATAAGTGGATCTTCTGGTAGGAGAATAATTCCCGAAAATTCAAATGACGAGAACGTTGTTTCCAGCAGTAGGTCTTTGATGAAATTTCTCAGTTACGGAGTCAAATGCTGCTTTTAAGTCGAGGAAAACCATTGTCGGACGCCGATAAGCATGCCTGTGCTCTACGATCTGACGAATGGCAAATATGTGGTTGATGCAACCACGACCAGGTCTGAAGCCTGTCTGATTTTCTCGTGTTTACAGTTCACGAGTCTTTGTTAGGTGTTCGATAATTATTGAGGCTAGTATTTTAAACGCTATATTAGTCAAGCCAATCCGGGTGTATCTCATCGGCTCTGCTTTGGCTAGATAAGGTCAAGTTTATGACCACATCAGGGTCCTGCATGTGTTTTTCGGAGATACAGCATGCATCTATGTTAGGAGATTCTAGGGTCTTAGTCAAGAAGTCCCGTTGGCCTATTTGACACAGGGTACGTACGCGGAAGGTTCCAATGTGTAGTTTGGAGCGAAGTTTCAATAGACCTTGGACAGTGTCTTGAGTACTAGAATCTGGCTATGGTGACACTTGAGAAGCAAGCCATAAGAGAAAGTTTAGTGTTGAAAGTCGATATAGGGGAAATAATCGGAATTAAAGAGGGGGATTGATTATGAATACAGTGGTGTTGAGTGCTGTTATAGGTATGAATGTGGTTATCACTTCCCGGCCGCTCACATCGTGAAAGGGTTCTGGAGGTACTTGAAAAGGGAATTGGATTATAGGTGGTCTTAGTGACCTGAGAGCGTCCACTGATAATTATTAGGTTTAAGAAAGAATTTTTAGGTGCAAGAAAAGTCGTTAACATCCTTATCGAAGTCACATATATGATGGTAACTAGAATGTGCTTTTGTCTAAGTGTTTGATCTTATAGGCTGTAACTTAAACAAGCCGTAGCACTGGAGAGACGAAGAATTTCTATTCTAGAAGAAATCATTAATCTGTATGGCAGTGCCCAAAGGACAACTGCTTGAGGCCGGTCACACAGCATTTTTGTGTCAGCTCCGTACTTGAGACCTTACCACTGGAGACGAAGATCCATGGTATAAGGCGAGATGTGCATTTTTCCAACCCCACCCTTCCTTGTGGGAAGGCAGCATCGCTGTTATGCTGGTTGTCCGAAGGAAACATCTTACTGTCGTCACACCTCTGTACAGTCAGCAGTACGATTTTGCCCTCAAACCTTGGGCTTGTTGCTTTTAGTCCTACCGCCCTTCAACCGACCTGTCTGGCATGGTTAAACCTTGAGGAACTTTTGTTCTAGCCAGTGTAGCCCAATTGGCTCATGACGACGGTATTTTATCCTTCCCTACCTAGCAGTATTTGAACGTAGAAGTTTGATATGTGGATTGTTAAGTCCATGAATATTTAAGTATGAATACGGATCAGTGCCAGAAAGAAATCAGTGTAGTATACAATTTTCGTATATTCCCTATCACTGAATACTAATTTCTAGTTTGCTATATTATAAGGCTTGATCGTCATTACTTTTTCTTCTTTGCCGCTTAGGTCGGATTAATCATAGTTGTTCACCGAATGCAATAATTCGTTTCAGTGGAGTCAATAGTCGATTATCTGTGGTTGCATTGACACCGATTCAAGAAGGTGAAGAAGTCACTATCTCCTATTTGGATCATTGTCTACAATCACGTTGTCGTCACACAAGACGTAAATACTTATCATCAAATTATTTGTTTTGGTGTGATTGCCCTAAGTGTGAAATGGAAAAGATTGATGGTGCATTAAGCGTGACATCCTCATCTGAAGACGATGAAGATGGTGATGACTATTGTACTCAACAAGACAAATGTGAATAATTTCATGAAAACTCGTCATACCCCACCACCCAACCACTCACCCTCAATACACATGAAACAAGCTATTTTGACAAATTCTTTGTATGATAATTTGTGTAAAATAAGACTCAAATTATGAATAATCCTTTTGGCAATTGTTCTTGCTCTGTTACTTTGTTATTGATTGACTGAACAATTGTTTGATAAAGATATCTATGTCCAGCTCAAACTAAAATAGATGTGGAGTAGAATACCAGTCTCTTTACAGATTGTCAAAATTTAAGCGTTTGTACGACTGAGAAAGTCATGTAGCTAACTCTTAATTTAATTCTTTTTCGTCATTAGTTAGTCACTACTGAAAATTATCTCTGAACATGGATAATTCTAAACAAATCAAGAATTAATATTATCAGTGAGTCAGAAGTGAAATCAGTCTTAATCCACATTTACAATGCACGACAAACATAGTGAAACGTAGAAAATTATGACAAAAACCAACTCAGATTGTTTTTACTTAAAGACTGGACGAAAAACAGTTCAGTATTTATGCCTCCCTCTTAAGTGTAGTATACCAAGACAAACGTTTGTATAAATTCTAGAAGGGAAAGTCAATAGAGCCATGGGCTTGTAGCTAAGGTGTTCAACTTTCAGCCATCAAGTCCCGGGCTCGAACCCCACCCCACCTGCTTCTCTTTGGGCAACCAGGTTGTAAAATAAGCCTTCACATTTAAAATGTGCCTGATACCCAAGAAATGAGAATCAAACCCTTTTTTACAAAATGACATTAATGTATAGCTTTGGCTTAATGGCTAAAACACTCGATGTTAGATTTATGTTTTATAACTGTATTACTCATGGGTAACGCGTTTTTACGTCACAATCCTCTTTCGTACGCTTCATCGAATAATCGTGAACCAACTGTTTTCTGATTGGTCGATACACATTTTGCACGTCCAGCCATATTGAACTAGTCACATTTTACTCGTCTATGCTAAGTTTATCACCCTCAATGTGATTTCTAAATTAAACTAATTATTTTTTGTTATAGTACCATTTATTATTTGTATGTATTCATACATAAATATTCCTAGAAGTCAAGACTGTTTTCTTACGTTAACCAACCTCGGATTTGTTATTCTGGCTAATCTGACGCTCAGCTTTTAACCAACAAGGTACTGGTTTGAAATTAAGCTTTGTCTAATTGAGTCTCGGTAGCCAGGTTGTATCATTAACTCTCATATAGACAGCATGACTTTTACATAAACTCTGATTACACAGATCGAGTCAAACATACTTATTGTAACTGATTGACAAAGTGGATTGCGTGATGATGGAGAAGATTTGTAGCTCAGGTGGATGATTTTGGTGGAGTTTTGTTCTCTAAGCTGGATTGTGTATTAGTCGACACTTCAGCAAATAAGAGAATGGTATAGGTCGCTTTTAATATTAGGAGGGGACTAGACAAATATTCCTACTTATATCAAGACCCCTTATAAGTTTATAGACCTAGCACACTCCCACATCTGGTTTTTTCCAGGCATGACACAACTAATCGGTTACTGGGTCGAATTCTAGAAAGCTCTGAGCCTTCATTTCTTACTAGTTTGAATCCATCATCATTAAAGTATATTTGTAACCTTGATTGAACCGATGTTCCTCGTGGGATTCGAATTAGCGCCGTAATTGAGGATGTCACCGTTAAGTTGTTCTGGGAATAACTGATCTATCAAACTGATGTTGAGTCACCTAAAAGTGGTAGCTGCACTTCAACTCCACCTGTAGAATTTAATCACTACCTAAAGACTACAATGCAGGATTCAGCATTATTCAGTGACAAATTGGTTTACCTAATAGTTTTCTGGCTTAGTTAAAAAATTTATTTAGCTTAGATTTCTATTTAACAAAATGATTCTATAATGAGAGTACTTTCTATTTCAATTTCTTCTTAGTGTGAACGCCTGTTCTGTTGTTTCCGTAGCTCCGACGTCGACGACAACTCACAGATCCGTTATGAATCCTACTCGGAACGTGGCGGTGGTGGGGGACCCGTAGACTTAGAGACTCGTAGACGATTACATTTAGAAGCTATCGAACGCCGATTAGCTGAAAGTGAGTCACGTGGGATTGGAGATCTTGCAAAAGTTAGAAGAAAACAAGAACGTATTGAAGAGTTAGAAAAGAAACAGTATAGTGATAAACCATCAGATAATACATTACGATGGAATGTCAGTTAGTTGGACTGTATAAAACTATATTATTCACTTCGTTTCTTTCTGAATTCTTGTAAGTAGATCATGATGTTATACTCTTCTAAAATTCTTGTTGAAGCACATTCATTATTATTTGTGCTGCATAGTAATATTTTGTTAAATAATGGTCTTTTAATCAAGTTTCTTTTCCGAAAATTTATACATAATTTCATTATTTATTAATAAATCAACTTTTTATTAATTGGACTAACCAACTTATTGAAATGTTCACATTGACTATAATTCGTATCACGTGATTAGGTAATGCCAACATTATAAAACAGATATCGACCTAATTTAAAAAAATTTGGCAATCCTTAACTTTTGACTTTAGTTGTTTAAAGACATTTCACTCCCTACGAAAACTGAAGATAATCTGTACTGTCCTAATAAGGAGGAGTCTTACTCCCGAATAAAGCATTTTTTTAGTACTTCCTGGTATTTTAGTTAAATTTCATTTTCAACAAACACTTTATTTACTTTTATTTCCAAATCATGACTTTGAGTTATAATGGTATTCAACTCCTGTGAACCGAAATATGTATCATTCGTTCTTTTATCGAATTTGTTTTCAAACTTAGTGTTGGTGGATTTTACTCGCATATTAAAAGTATTGTCAGATTCTCTAGAATAATGTACTGAAGGCTATCTTGGCTTTTCAAACTCTGTATACTTACATAACTGGTTTTTACCTATTAATTTGAGAATTCAAGTTGATTTCGTCCATTTTGATTCATTTGACGAATTAGTATCGAAAAAGCCTTTACACAATAAGTCTATGTGAAACTTTATTGCACGCATAAGTAGATACTATGATTTTCCAACTGCGTTGCTCTCTACTTTTGTTTTACGACTTAAAAGTATTTCATATTAAGAATTATATTCAGTCCAATATCATGGTGGAGTAAAGTTGTTTTGTATCTAATAGTCATCTAATTGGTTGGTTACTTGATGCACGATTTGGTGAATTGTATGGCTTAAACTAAGTTGTGGCTATCTCACTGACTTGATTGAATGAGAACTTTGCACTGAAACGGTTTAACTGGCTGACGTTAAACTAAAGAAATTATTCATATGTAATTTAAGTATGGAAACAAGAATCCTGTTTTTATGGATAAATCTTTCCTGATTGCTACCTGACGCCATATGTCATAAGTCCATCTAGTTTCTGAGTAAGTGAAATCAAGTTTCTGTAGGTATTTATGATTAGTTTACTATTATTATTATCAGCTTTATTCAATATTATATTTTTGGTACAATATAGAATTTTCAGCGTAAAGTATTTGAAAACGTTTCCCTTTCTTTCTTCTTAGTCGGTCCTGGCGATAAATATTGAGTGATCGCCAGTTAAATGCTAGCAGTTCAGTAAATGAACATCTGAATAATGTGCATTATTTTCGCTATATTTTTTCAGCAACCACATTGTCTCTTATTGAGTTTTTTGTAACTTTGACAACGAAATGTTGTACACTTTTCAGAAACGCAGCAGAATAGGTTATGCGATTAGTAAACATAATGATATATTAAAACAAACAAAAAATAGATAACTTGTTGAAATATCTAGATGGCAGGAACAGGTGCTCAAGCAGGCCGCTCTTTATGAATGACATATTAGTTCATTTCAGATAGTCAATTTAAGACTTCATAACTTTCTGGATATTCCTCGTTTAACAACTTTGCTCCTTCCTAGTTTGACCTCACCTTGTATAATTTCGCCCTTTGTAAACTACTTCTAACTTATACCCTGCAAACTGACGGTCTCATTTTATGGTCAATATATTTGATTATGTGTGAAACAATCGGATTTCTTAATATATGTTTACCGAACTTTACTAAATAGTAGACAGATCTTTTAGTACTCTCGATTATGTATTTTTACATCTTTCAATATTCCACTAGGAATTTTTATTACTTTGAAAATAAAATACAACTCCACTGTTATTTAAAGATGAGTTTACAAGCTGAATTAAAGTTTAATTTCTTTCACTTCAAAAGTTGAATGTAGGCATCAAATCTGATAAATTTATGTAATCAAACTTTCAGTATATGTTAGAGGCCGATATTAGGTACTAATTATATTCTCCGCTATTTGTACATATAAAAAAATTGGTATGTTAGAAAAGTGATCATGTCTATTAAACACATTTCGTACAATTAGTTGTATCTCAAAAATCTACTTACTAAAACAGTCATATACATAGGCAGAGATAGATGGTAACTAGCAGTGGAATATAGAACGCGCATTTCGCCCTAATTGGGACTCGTCAACTGGATAGTAGCAGTTCTTTGACTACAGTATCATGTACTAAAAAGTTATATTTGGACATGTTAGTCAGACTACATGCTTTAGAAATTCCCTGTCATGTATTCAAAATAATAAATTTCGTCCTTGCAATTGGTTCCCTTTATGAATTTAAATAAAGCAAGAACAAATATTAACTCCGCCTGGAGTCACTCCGGGGGCTACTGCCAGTCCCAAGCCCGGATAAAGAAGGAGGGTTGGTCATGGGGTTAGCATCCTCATCCCGTAGAAAACTAACTCGCTAAAAAAACGCTAAACAAAAAAATTATTCGAACTTTTTAAACTCTGCCCCGTGAGTCAGGTCTTCATTTAGAAGAACTATGACGCCTCATGATGAAAGTCGAATTCCTTCAGAAGTTACGAGACCGATGTCCCTTCTGACAAGCAGAGCGACCATTTATTTAGGTACATGGAATGTTCGTACAATTTGGGACACCGGAAGAGCCCTCCAAATTGCTGCAGAAATGAGGAGATACAACCTAGAGGTGCTTGGGATTAGTGAAACAATGGACGCAAGTTGGACAACAACGACTAGCTTCAGGAGAGCTTCTGTTATACTCCGGCCATGAAGAAAAAAATGCCCCACATACACAAGGAGTTGCATTGATACTGTTCAAACAGGTACAAAAGTCACTTATAGGATGGGAATCTCATGGACCAAGGATCATCAAAGCCTCCTTCAAAACAAAGAAAGAGGGCATTTCAATGAACGTCATCCAATGCTATGCACCTACCAACGACTACAATGAAGACGCTAAAGATCAATACTACGACAAACTGCAGTCAATCGTCGAGAAGTGCTCAACAAAGGACCTGACTATTCTGATGGGAGATTTAAATGCCAAGGTTGGAATGGACAACACTGGATATGAAGACATCATGGGACGACAAGGACTGGGAGAAAGGAACAAAAATGGTGAGAGATTTGCAAACCTATGTGCCTTCAATAAACTGGTCATAGGCGGCACCATATTCCCACACAAACGCATTCACAAAGCCACATGGACTTCACCGGATCACACTACGCAAAACCAAAATGACCATATCTGTATCAACAAAACGTTCAGGAGGACTATAGAGGACGTTAGAACCAAGAAAGGAGCTGATATAGCATCAGATCATCACTTGCTGGTCGCCAAGATGAAACAGAAACTCAAGAAGCACCGGACAATGAGGCGGACAATATCACAAAAGTTTAATACGGTTTTTCTGAGAGATACAAACAAGCTCAACAAATTCAAGATAGTCCTCAGCAATAGATTCCAGGCCTTTCATGATCTACTCAATGGAGAAGGAACTACTATGGAGAGCAACTGGAAGGGGATCAAATAAGCAATAACTTTAACATGCCACGAGGTTCTGGGCCATAAGAAGCACCATCACAAGGAATGGGTCACTGTTGATACACTGGATAAGATTCAAGAAAGGAGCACTCAATACCAGCCGAACAAGAGCAGAAAAAGCCAAGGCACAAGCTGAATACACAGAAGTAAACAAGCAAGTGAAGAGGAGCATCAGAACCGACAAACGTAAATATGTGGAAGATTTAGCAACGACGGCGGAAAAGGCTGCAAGAGAAGGAAACATGAGACAACTGTATGGTACAACAAATAAGCTCTCTGGAAATCACTGTACACCAGAACGACCAGTGAAAAGCAAGGAAGGCAAGGTAATTGCCAACCTTGAAGAGCAATGAAACAGGTGAGTAGAACACTTCAAAGAACTCTTGAATCGACCAGCTCCACTGAACTCACCCAACATCAAAGCAGCATCCACGGACTTCCCAATCGAAGTTGGCCCACCAACAATTGAAGAAATCAGCAAGGTCATCAGACAAATCAAGAGTGGCAAAGCAGCAGGACCAGACAACATTCCAGTATAGGCACTGAAAGCAGATGTAGCAGTAACTGCAAAGATACTCCACATTCTCTTTAATAAGATTTTGGATGAAAAACAAGTACCAACAGACTGGAACGAAGGACTTCTGATCAAAATACCGAAAAAAGGCGATCTCAGCAACAGTGATAACTACAGGGGCATCACTCTTCTCTCAATACCGGGAACAATCTTCAACAGGGTATTGTTAAACAGAATGAAGGACTGCGTAGACGCTCAACTTCATGACTAACAGGCAGGATTCCGTAAGGATAGATCGTGTACAGACCAAATCGCAACTCTACGGATCATTGTGGAACAATCAATTGAATGGAATTCATCATTCTACATCAACTTCATTGACTACAAAAAAGAATTTGACAGCGTGGACAGAACAACACTATGGAAAATTTTTCGACACTACGGCGTGCCTCAGAAGATAGTCAATATCATACAGAATTCATATGATGAATTAAACTGAAAAATCGTGCATGGAGGACAGTTGACAAAGTCTTTCGAAATAAAGATCGGTGTCAAGCAAGGTTGCTGACTCTCACCCTCTTTCTTTCTCCTGGTGATCGCCTGGATCATGAATACGTCAACATCTGAGGGAAAGCATGGGATACAGTGGACAGTTAGGATGCAGCTGGACGATCTAGACTTCGCAGATGATCCGACTCTTCCATCGTGCTTGCAACAATAAATGTAGGAGAAGACGACCAGTGTAGCAGCAGTAGGTCTCAATATACAGAAATGGAAAAGTAAGATTCTCCGATACAACACAACATGCACCAATCCAATCACGATTGACGGAGAAGATTTTGAAGATGTAAAAACTTTTACATATCTTGGCAGTATCACTGATGAACATGGTGGATCTGATGCAGATGTGAAGGCGCGAATCGGTGAAGCAATAGCAGCATATTTACAACTGAAGAACATCTGAAACTCAAAGCAACTGTCAACCAACACCAAGATAAGGATTTTCAATACAAATGTCAAGACAGTTCTACTGTATAAGGCGGATACCTGGAGAACTACGAAAGCAATCATCCAGAAGATACAGGTGTTTATTAACAGTTGTCTACGCAAAATACATCAGATCCGTTGGCCGGACACTTAGCAACAACGTACTGCGGGAGAGAAGAAACCAGATCCCAGCGGAGGAAGAAATCAGGAAGAAGCGCTGGAAGTGGATAGAACACACATAGAGAAAAGCACACAACTGCGTCACAAGACAAGCCCTCACAAGGAATCCTCAAGGTCAAAGAAGGAGAGGAAGACCAAAGAACACATTACGCCGCGAAATAGAGATAGACATGAGAAAAATGTACAGTAATTGGATGAAACTAGAAAAGAAGGCCTATGACTGAGTGGGTTGGAGAATGCTGGTCGGCGGCCTATTCTTCATTGGGAGTAACAGGCGTAAGTAAGTAAAGAACAAATATTGATGCAGAATAGTGTGAATTCATATTATTTCGAGGTTTCTCATCAGTTGCTTACAAACCAAAAATGTGATAGAATTTTTACATTGAGCTAGAGTGAAAACAATTGACATAGATGAGTGTAAATAACTGGGTTGCAATAATAACTATATATATATATATATATATATACTAGAACAGGTCAGAGGTCAAAAGGAATGAATTCGGGTTGAATGGTGTAATAATGTGATTGAATAATCATACGATAGGTTATGTAATAATAATCAAATAGAATTTGAAAAGTTAAGATAATTTAAGAGGATCAGCTGGTGGAAATGTGTGAATAATAATGTGGTTTAAGAATTATGTAATAGGGGAGGAGTATAAATATTTTAAAATAAATAATTAAGAAAGGGTGACCAGGGTAGTGATAAGTTAATTAAAGTCTCTTTTTGGATGCATAAGTCAGGTTTAAGTATTTTTGATCATAATGGCTTCAGCAAAACTCAATAATATTATGTACCAACGACAAGCTTGAAAGCAAAAGAATATAAAAACACAATAATACAAATGTCTAGTAAGTATACAGTGAGATTATTAACATCGATTCTGCGTAAGGTAGTCTCAAAAGTTACAGATCTCTTAATATCCATCCCATTACAACACTCAAGATTATCAGCCGAAATAGTCCACTATGCTAGGATCCGCTATGGCCAAATGAATCAAGTCTTGTTTGTTTCTGAATTCGTTTACCAAGTAGAGCCTTGTTTATACGACTTTAAAAAGCACTATTTGTGTTAAAGTCATTCGTACTTCGGAGCATGCTACTTATGCAGACAGACATAAGTAGTACATAACAGAAATCGGAACTGGAATGTCTGCCGCAGGAGAGTAAATTAAGGAGAACAGAAAGGGAAACAGGGTAATTAGAATAACGACTGAATTGGAAGAATCATGAAGTATGTGAAGTACAACTGAAAGAAGATTTGCAAATAATGTATGATTTACATATTTTATGAAAACACTGTAATTTTGTATATTACAATAGTTTGGTCTTCCACATCAAGTCTTCCTTTATTACAGTATTAAGTGACTAATCAAACTTAAAAACCATGGGCTAGTTTCGAGTTGGTGAATCCATTCCATTCATCCTATTAGATCAAATATTTTCTTTTAACGATCATCAACTTATCCGTTATTCGAAGTCCTATGATATCATTGTCACTTTTATTTTTTTATCAATTTTATCCTTTTTATGGATATAACCAGTTTGTCTTCCTAATATTTCTTACAGTGTTTTTTCTTCCTTTTCTATTATCCAAATATTTGTTCATGCTTACATATCAACACTCATCTTCGTAATAGACTAGAAAAACAATAAAATTAAAGCATATTAGGAAGGAATAAAAACGTAAGATAATGTAATTCTTGCTTATTTTTATTTTCATTTTTTAATTCGTTGCAATAATTGCTGAATATTATATTCGTTTTATTTTAGTGTGAAAATTTTTCAGTACAATATGCTTTATTATTATCATTGAGACACAAACATTGGTACAGAGGAGCACCGAATAAATATGCGCTACATAAATCGTTCGATTTGTGTGAGGGCTGGCATACTTCCCGAATGTCCAAATCGAAGCAGGTGGTTTTATTAAGGAGCCGCACCCCGAGCCTTCGACTTAAAGGTCTAATCCATAAGGCAGTGGAGCAACGTGAGGAGATTCAATACTATAGTTTCCGGTTGCCAACAATAGGTTCATACGCCATTTGTTCCTTCAGAATCCTGGAGCCCATGTGCACGTTTGGTTTGGAATGAGGGTTTTCCAACTCATCTAGGTGGACTCTCCGTTTCCACCAACCCTGTTAAAGCACCAGACATTTTTTTCCTCCTATCAATTACTTAAACAACACTCCCGCCGCGAAAAAGCAGTGAGTAGGAATTCCCTGGTAGTGGTTTTATGCACGTGGCCATGTGAGAGCATTTCGAGAGGGAGAGCTGACTCTCCCCACTCTCGGCCGTACCAGGGCATATTCGCTCAGTATAATATGCCAGATGTATTTTATTTGAATTCTGTGTAAAATCTATTTTCATACTTTTAATTTGTTCATATGGAATATTCGTTAATTAGTTATCAAAGATCAGTAATATCGCTAAATGAACCAATCTATATGTGTAATTCAAGGGTTATGGTATTTTGTTTTGTTTTTAATGCTAAATAAACTCTTCAGTAATTGTCAGTTCTATTTTCTGTCTTTGTATTGTGTGAAACCTCACTATTTTCTCATTCTAAGTAACAGTTTCCTAATAACCATAGTTAAATTTCTTTCCTAATTAATCCTTGTTTTTGTCATCTTATAAATTGTAAAAAAGACGGATGAAATCTATGATAAACTTATATGATTCTACTAGTCCTTACATACATTGTTTATATCTCCTTACAATAAGTTAACATGGAACTTTGTAAAAATAAATAAAAGTGTTTTATTTCATTTGGCAGTTACTTAGAGACCCAAATTAATTGATTTGAAAGATTTTTTATATATTTTTTGTCATGATCTTATTACAAATCATATGTCGTCACAATAAATACATGTCTAATCGAGTTATCTATAATAATGATAAATCTGACCTTATTCATATGAAGATGAATTAAAGCTATGATTAGGCTAGTTAGAAATATCCCATCCTTAAGAAATTCTGGAGATAATTAACTAGAATGACAATAGATGCTTATATAAAATGTTAGGAAATATCACAAATGGGATTCGTTCAATATTATAATTAGATCTGTGTGACAATCATTTGACTATCATCAATTGGTGAACTACAAAAACCAGTTAATTAATGAAAAATTTTGTTCCTGTTTCGCACTCTTGACTAACAAACTCAAGCCATCCTGTTCACTTCCTGCAATCTTTACTGGAATCAGTCTTCTTAAGATCAATTACTTGACAGATAACCCATATTTTCAGCGTAAGTCTATTCATTATGTAATGCAAAGACAGTTCAGTGTTATCAAAATAGACAATCTACCGGGAACAGACGACCATCATCAGATAGTAGTCGATATTAAAATAAGTGAGTAAATTATTTAACGCAGGTACACTTTAGTCTTCAAAATGAGATAGAATATTCCACGATACACAAAATCAGAGATATTGTGTACGATAAAAATGCATGTACATTATTTGCGCACGTCTTCGTTACGTTTTACTACTCATTTGTATTCAATAATTTGTCCTATTAACAATCATTTCGGAACCAGTAGAGCATGGTGTTTTTCTGCTCCTACATACTGCACATCACATGCACATTCACTAACAAATCAGTGTATTTAGCTATTAAGTTATTTGAGATTATCGGGAAATAAATAATGTCTCAATCCACCACCAGTTTTTGTCGTATTACTTGAGTTCAGTACATCTCAATATCCCTTTACTTCAAATTCAGTTTCAATAGTTATAATAGTACAAATCAGAAGTGCTTGAAAATTTATTTCATTCGTTTAGTCCGTATTATTCTGTTAGTCGATACAATATGACATTTTGATCATCTAATAATTTTGACCAAATTAGTAGATGTAGCAACTCTTCCTGGAATTTGAGTTAGCCATATAACTTATCTTACTGATAGTATTACTGTTTTAATCGTTCGAAATACTCATGTTTACTTAGTTGATGATCAGGAATTAACACTTCGAATGAGAAGTAAATGGTGGATTGTTTGCATCACAAACTGACGTTCGTTAAGCAACTAATGCTAACCAAAGAACACGAAATAAACATTTCGTTTATTAGACAGAAGCCTTACACTCTTGTTGATCGACCGCAGAACTTTCTGATTTTGCAACTGAAGCCTAAATTTGAAACCAAAATATTTGGATTTACGCGCCTCGTGCAAGTCTGTTTTAAGTGACACTTTTCATAACATGCAGATAGGTACTGTATCGAAAAATCTATTTGTTTAAACATACATTAAGTACAAAGGTGAGCATCAATGCCTTTTCAGTCTCAATAAATGTGATTCGGCAATTATGGCCAAACAGAAAAATTAGCTAAAAACATGCAGCAAATAGAGTAAGTAATAAACAGACATACCAACATATTAGAACAGTGAATGTTACAAGTAAATAACTGACAAGTTGTGATATTTAGAAGTGTTAGAATTTTCGTGCTAACTTGGAATTCCTGAAATATCGTAACTTAGATCAAGAAAAAACTAGGTAGGCACAAACGAACGTATTGTATTTGGAAATCGAAACCAAGTACAAAGGAATCATTAGTTCATACAAACACACAAATCTAAATATATGAGTGGTACGGTAATTGGAAGGGTTAGAATTATTTGTTCGTTCATGGGTTAGAATAAAGCAAGTGGGTGTAGTGACCTACATTTATCAACAGAATTTGATTGGTGTAATGGAAATAATTACTATTGCAACCAATTGTACCAGGGTTTGTTTTACCGTACTTGTTTTTCAACTGTACCAAAATATCATACATTCTTCCGTGGATTGTGACCTTGCACGGATTCGGTTAAGCTCAGTAACCACACTTGTAACCTGACACGATCTCGGTATTCTTTCGATACTGCGAGGTCGCCAAGAAATACATCTCGACTTCATCCATCAACTGCCTTCTGATATTTGGCCTACGGGGGATCTTATCGGTTAACTGGCACGTAGTCTTCCTGTAGTGGTGATTATAGTCAACCGCGACTCGACGCCAAATGTTGTGTGGAGTTGTGTTTGTACTTCTGTTGTGCTATAATCTGATGGGATACAGATGCACAGTATCAATAATTAACAGTGATCTAAATAATGTTACATCATAGTAAAAGAAATATTCGCAAGTCATAAGTCATTTGATTACCGAATCAAAACATATGTAAGCGGCTAATCTCCATCAAATGATGTGAGTATTATCTAATTTTCCTAGATTCCATTTGGATATCCCTTTGTACTTGACTGCGCACAATTCAGATACATGTTTTATTAAAGTTATTTGCCAAAGAAACTCCGCAATATAGTGTACGCATTTTTAAAATCGGTAAACTTCTGTAAGCTAAAAACGGCATTTTATTGTACTTGAGTTACTCTTTACTTCTAAAATAACTTGAGGAAAAAGCTGTAGATATTAATCATGTAATTGTGTTACTTATCAGTGGTTTGCTAAACTAAAAGCACGTGATGGTTATTGCTATGACAGGATAAAAAGTCAAAATTAGATTGATTTATTCATTCTGAATTTCGTTCAACATTGAGTCCGTTTTAATTTAATGGAATGATTACTCAGTATAGTGTTTGTTTCTGTTTTCCCGTGTGACATTTTTTTCTGTATTACATACGATATTCTTTTACCTGGTTAACATGAACTAAGTTTGAAGAGATTACGAGTTCACCTCATCTGAAAATGGGACGAAGACTCTGTGACACAATGACAGTTGAGCTAGCTATTCCAACTCGTCCCAGTTCCGCTGTCTAGAGAGAGAAGTCCAAGTTTGAAGAGGGAAATATATTCCACAGGCATCTAGGAGAACGAACAACCAGGACAAGTCTAGTCGGAAATACACTCATTTATATATTGATTCATACACTCATTTTTGATTAATAATTAGGACAAAATCACATGTATTAAAAATACTTAGTTTTAACAAACCATATGCTGAGTAAAGTTCATGTTAACTTAATACAAGAATATCGTATGTTATACAGAATAAAATGTCATAAGGGAAAATAGAAACAATTACTATACTGAGTAATCATCACATTATGTTAAAACGGAATTAATGCTGAACAAAATCATAATGAATAAATCAACCTCACATTGGTTTTTCATCCCGTCATATCAGTTATATATCAGTGTGAAAAGGATGGACTGTCAGGCGTGGATGTTTGCAGTTTGCTGAAGTAAATAAATCCACAAAATAAATAGCTCTGTAAGTCTTTTTCACTATTTTTACTGGACACATCTAGCTGAAGGCGTTCAAACCTTTTCACTTCTGACTTCTGAGTTGATTGGGTTGGGATACTTCGGTTGTAAAGGTGTCATGTGTTGTTACGGGAGAACTGTAGAAATTTGGCTGAGTAAAACCTCTATAATAAATAATATTAATTTCACTGTTTTACTTAACTTTTGAACTTTTTTGTTTATATCATTATTTCGGACATTTTGGTTTCTCTTTGTCTTTGTTTTGGTATTTGGGAGTTTTTTTCTCCGAGAGCCTACAAAATTGAAGGTTTGTTTTGTAATTGTTATAATTATTGTTGTCAGGACGACATTTGGGTCGACTATTTGTAACTTGTAAATAAACTTTCGTATCTAAATTGGAGTTTGGTTCTATTGATAATTTGGGTTCGTAAATTGCAAAGAGATTGATATACCGTACTTCAATAATGGGAACGAGTGAAAACTTGGACGTAACATAAGTAAAGGGGCTGTCAAACTCCGAACACCTATGGCATCTTGAGGTTCATTATCTACGTTTTATAATGTTCCAAATATATTCACTAATTATTCTCAGCTGCTTCTGATGGTTAAGATTATTCCCGTTTGAATTTCAAATGATGCAACTAGAATGTTTATTCACAAGTATTCTAAAGTGTTCCACTGGCTTGAAAAACTTAACAGTCATCTTGTCATTTTGTTACATGAGCATTGTGATAAATGTCTTTCATATAAAGAGTCTTATTTCTTAAGGATATTAGAATGAGAGAAGTAATCTTACAAAAGCGAAGGCTTTGTGTCAGCGAAACACGAGGTTTGATTCATTGAAACTTTGGAATGTAGTCTTCACTTCATTACAGAAAATTTGTCAAAAAAAATCGGCATTTAAAGGAGATGGGTGTTTTCAGAAACACTCAAGTAAGTGCTCATAGACACTTCAAAAACTATAAATGATGTGTTTTCATGATTTCAGAGGTGATTGTGTTAGCAAACACAATCTCTTCAAGCGCTTTTGTTAAAATGCCAACTAGGCTGCCAAAATAGTGCCAGACGCTATTAGACAGTTAAGTGGATTCTCAGCAAAGATACTGTTAGAAACAAGCGAAATTCGCAAGATATACCGGAGAAATTTAGCAATCTGATCAAGCTGTTGATAACAGATTCGGGGATTTAGTTATATGTGTAAGCCTTTGACATATGAAGTACGCATTCTTGCGTTCTGTGATCATTTTCTAGCATCAAGAAAGCTTTAATTATCATGTATTGAACGACGTTATAGTAGGTCAAATGCTCGCTGATCGTTAAATAAAGATGCTTATAACGTTTGTTTGTCTCATATTTTTTAAGCTATTCTACATATTTTCAAAGAGCTTTTTTTGCTCAGGGAGTTTCTAAGTGGCTGTGGATAACTGATTCGAAACTACGTATATTTCTTCGGACAACATCCGAATCATTGAAGCATAGGTGTGAAAGTTTATTATGTAGATGTCATGCCCAAGAATACCTGTGTATCAATAGTCAAATCCTCAAAATCATTAGTACTGTGTACATTATTCCCCACAAAGAAAACGTTTTTGTACGACATGCTTTTCTCCGTTGCGTAATATTTATGCACATGTATAAAGAGTTATTCTTCAGGAAGTTTGACTTCCTTACCAAAATATGAATGCAGTTCTGCATGCAACTTTACTTTCATCTACTTATTTCCCAGGACGATTGGAAAGGACTCAAAACCGAAGGTGAATACAAACAAGCAAACTTTTCATCCTATATTTTGGTTAATATTATACACCGCAGGGCTCCTTAGGTTGAAGAAAAACGACTGAAAATGTTGGAAAAAGCAAGCTTTGGGAAGAGTATTTAGGAATCACACGTTCATTGTGTTCAACCTTGTATGTGGCCGCGTCTTTTTGCCACCTTTACCCCAATAGGGTGTGCAGTTAGCTGTTACAGTGATTAAATCCTCATAATAAGTAGCCTAAAAGTTATACTAGGATCCTGTTAAACGACTCTGACATATAAATTGTAGCAGTGCTTTGGCGATTAGTATATGGAAAGTACCTCTTAACTGAATTTTTTCTCAAGGTTGCTAATATTCGAAGAAACTCCTGGATGTGTTACTTTTGTCAATTATATGAAGGCTAGAGGACTCGATACGATTATACGATGAACCATAACCAACAAATAAAAGCGGCCTCTTTTATTAGCAATCTCTTGACGATCAATTTTTATGCGGTACAGATAACTTTGTTAATCCTATCACTAAGGAAAATAGCAAACAATAGGGAGTTTCAAAAACCTCTAGGTTGTCACTATAAACTTAATACCTTTCTAATTTCTTTTGAATGACTTGATATGAGGGAACACATAACTTGCCGACCGCATGGAACTTGTGAATTTGCGTAACTCCATTGTTGTGACTCTACTTCATTACCTTCCTAAAAACAATTAAACCTCAAAAATCAGTCGATTCTACGGAGTCTGTAGCAGACAAACAGGTGCTGTAGCACATTAAAATTATTTTGAACGTACTTCTACACCAACAACAGAGGATAATTTTATTTATTTCTTTCGAATAGTTCTTCTTCAAGAAGCTCTGAATATTTCACATTGAAAACTCGAAGAGGGTGGTTTATAATTGCAAGGCCACTATCATCTTTTGGGTGGTTTCCGCGAATGGTTGGCAATGGTTGGTTGTTTCTTTTTCTTCATTAACTTCTTTGGCTTATTTTCAGCATCAAGCATAAATTTAAAAAAATGTTTCCATATTGTAGTGACAATCAGAGGTCCATTGCGGGGGAATTCGTTCACTTCAAGTTGTATCCAACACACCAATATTTTGAATTTAAGAATCAAGAAACTGTTGGTTCTGGATATAACGTTTGTTTTCACTCACTCTCAAATTTCTGTCTCGTTTTTCAGACAATCGTAGACTTGGTTACACAATTTTGAAACACCTTTGACAATAACATCTAAACATTAAAAACTAGTCTCTTATTATTTTATATGCGACTGTACAGCCAGGTAATGAATCTGGTTTGAGGACACTTCAGTAAAATTAATGTTCACAATATTTCAATAAGACTTACGGAATAACCGAACTATTGATCCCAACGTTTCAATATATCACGCTTACGAAAAATAAGTCGAGCAAATAATAGTTGAGGTCGTATTTCTTCAAGAATAGTTTTTCCGACAATAATTACCACTAAAATATCAATGTGATTGTGGTGGAATACTTTAGTTGTGACTAGTAACACTATATAGAGTTAAGACTGCTTCTCCGTCTGCAAAGTGATTAACTTCTCCAAAATACCGATAATTCAAAAATCTTATCACTTCTGTTGACATCGCAATGTTTCGATGAATTAGAAGTTTGCCACAGTAGTATGTGGCACTTCACTTTTAGATTCACTAATTGGGTAGTGTTAAGTTTACACACTATCTGCTAATCAGTTAATAGAGATTGAGGCCCTGACCCTTTTATTTGTTGATGTAAAGTTCAGTAAATCGAACTAATATACATTTATGACCAACCAGTTGACTCATGGGTTACAAATAGAAAAGCCAGAATGAACATTTCTGCTATCATATAAATTCAATGGCTATGGAGATAGTTACTTTATAAATTTATGACCTCAATCGGTAATTAATTTAACTGATTTTGGAATCCCAGATATACATTTGACTCTAAGCCACATCCAGGGGTCAGTAGTACTACTTGGCTTCCCGTATAAAATGGGCGGAGAGATATACGAGCCCGTGGCCTTATGGTTGGGAATCAAACCCTCTTACCACTAAGCTATTTATCCAAATTTTGTGGTGTTAGTTTATTACAGGTAACCCAAGACTAGATAAGTGTGCGTTAATTTAAGCTACCACACCTTATATCAACAAAATGAGAGAAAATTTATGGAATGGAAGAAAATCGTGTAATTTTTGTGTTATCTCGTTTACCAAAGACACTTCAGTTTATTAATCACACGTGTACAACTGAGCGGCACGACTAGACAATCTTTTGATTAATGTATTAGAAACTACTCAACGATTCAGCTAATAAATTCTCACTGACCCAGCATACTTGTCAGTCATCAGTTTTAGACATTAGTCCATAGAAATAGGAATGACGTTGTATGTCATGGTCCCTTCCAATGTTTGATTACTGACCAGAAGAGCTTCTAATTTCAGTACTGTATCCATGTTCGGTGCAACGTTATCTGTCTATGGTGTTGTTTCGTATACCAAAGATTAAACGCATTTAGCCTTATCATTAGTCTATTTCCTAGTGAGTCGTTTCTTGTTAGGTTTCTTTCAATTTCTTTCTAATTCCGGAAAAAAGTAATTCCATCGCTGAATACGTCTATCTTTACTAATCTTTTCATTCATTAGTAAAGCATTTCGATCACTGTACCTTTCATTTTATTGTTTAACATTTCAGAAATTTTATTATTTTATAAAATACCACCGTGTTTTCTTTTCGCGTACAGATTTTAATGAAATTCCCTTACGTTTAACAATAGCTTACCATGGTGCTCACCAAAATAATATCACCAGTTGCAGTTTTTCTAATTGTGGTCGATTCTTCGCCTTTGTTGATCAGCCACAGATTGTCTTGGGTTACTGTGTAAATGACTTACTGTAAGTTTTTCTGGCTCGTATGTATATATATGCTTCAACTATCCCCTAGTTGAATGTTTCTCTTCTTGTATATAGACTCTGTATTAAGGCTGTTTTCGTGAGTTTGTTTTGTGCAAACTGCCAGATCCTTTATAGTAATAATGTTCGTGTAAATTTCAACGAAAGTATTTGTTAATTTTAAGTAGTCACTGTTGCTGAGTTATATTATAAACGTGTTGTTTCGAAAACTTGGATGATTCCCCTTTTTAGTTCAAGCTGTTGGTTAGTTTTATCATTCACTATCATACAAACGGGGTGACTCAAAGTTAAATACATAAACTATTTGGTACAGAATTTACACAATTGCATTCAAAATCTACTTGTAGCTATGTAATATCACTATTATAAACTTACATTCAACATCATATGGTGAAATTAGATATTTTATGAAAGTTGCTGTATCAATAAATACAAAGATAGATGGAGATTCAATAATGCATATACTTCCTATAACCATCATTATTTTAATTCGTTACATTAACTCACTCTATCTTACGTCGCCCATCGATTTAATGTTTCAAGCAGCTACTGTAAAATGTTTGACTAAAAATTTTAAAATGTACTTTCTAAAACAAGTTAATATCAGTTCTAGAACAAGCGAAGACTAGGAGGCACACAACTGTTTTATCCTACTTATAAGACACATTACTTCGCACAGTATCGGATTTTCCAGTCACCTTCAGTTTTTCAGATAGTGTTAATTGATGGCGAATATTACTTTTGAATTTGATAAAACTCCTTACTAAACTACCTGAATAAAATATTCAAAGACTTAAATGGGATTCTGCATTATTTGTGCATTAAATTATATTACAGACTTTCCTCATTCTTCTGGTGAATAATAACAACAATAATAATTCACTAAGTTTATTTTTTGCATCATAGACTGACCTTAATTACACCTGTGCAGTTCTTCCTCGTGTCTATTTACTATCTAACTAATGTCAATCCGTTATGTAACCTTTAGATTTTGATAATCTCCACAAACCCTCCGTAATAACAAGCTTGACGGTTTATTATTTTGTGCTACTCTACATAGATCAACGAGTTTGGATGAAAATAATTTCAAACCATCTTTATCATCTCATTGTCAAACATCTAGTTTGTTGTCAGATGAAATTATTAACAATACAGAATCATTAAATTTATATGCAAATCTTACAGATAGTAGTAATAACTGGAAAATATTAACATCAGAACTGCTACATGGTGATGCACTACATGTAAATATGAAGCCAATATTTCGTATAAAAACTAACGGAGATGTGATTAGTATGACTTTTGCCTCTGGGGATAGTGCATTTTGTCGATTGCCCCACCGTGCAAATAAGCGTAGATCGTCTATTGTTCGTGAATCACAAGTCTCATTATTACTGTTGGGTTTAGCTTCTGGTGTGATTGAAGTTTATAATGTATTTAGTCTAGTATCAAGTTCTCCACGTAAGTTTTGTTTTTGTTCTTTAGTATGCTAATTTGATTTACATATTCTAATTGTTTCCTCAATAAATATGATGGTTTCATTTCATATATCCTAGTATATTACGTACTACATACGATTTGATTTCGTAATAGAGGAGTTCTCTGTAATTTCTTGTTATGTCTGAGTCGCTTATTACTTATTCGTGGAACGAGGAACCACTACAATTTCCATGACTCAAAGCAAAAACATGGAAGACTGGTATAATTTAAGGTTTGTTCACACCGAAAACGCAACTACGACTCTAGTCGAAAATGCACTCATTTATACATATTTCATCATCAATCGGTAAACAGTCACATATATAAAATTATAGCTAAATCTTATGCTGCATTTCATGCTGAATAGTTTACGTTAATTTTATACAGAGAATATTATATCTTAAATAAATATCACACTGAAGTAGATTAACGTTCAACTGAATAGAATAGCACACTGCATAATCATCATATAAAATTAAAATAACGAAAGTAATGTTTAATGAGAGTCACGATGATTTGAAAATATAATTTTACTTTTTTATCTTGTTATGTCATCTCTCAATTGACTTCAACCAATTCAGTATGTTGTGTTCACTTTTATGTACTGATATCTGTAAAAGATTGTAAATTTACTTTTACCTTAGTCGTATGTATATACCTCGAAGAGAATTGAACACTGAAAAACTGTTGTTCATCTTCTAGGTGCAAAATTTCTTGTATTTTAGTTTGTGAATGAGTAAAAGACTTATTTACTTCTAATAATTACTTCACCCACTTATTCCTTGTTATACATTTGGGTATCATATATTTATTTTGATTATAAAGCTATATAGAGTCCCATAGAAATGAAGAAGAAAAAGTGCTTCGCTGTACTGCTTGCTTTTAACAGAACAACCGACTAAGTAGTTCTGAGATTAATATCAATTTTCAAGCTAAGATTGCAAACTTTGGTCAACTGAGTTAGGGTTAGACTTAAACAACACATCCCAGTTACTACATTCCAGACGTGCAGTAGTCGTGTGGAATAAATTTGGAGAAAGCTATAGGAAGCTAAAAGAAGACGGTATAATATCAGTTCGTGAAAGTATTTTTTGAAAAATGTAATGTATTTCTTCAAAACACATTTTAGAGAAAATTGGTCACAAACTTACTTGTCAAGAAATTTTTAAATAAAGGCAAATTAAGGTCAAGTAAATGCGTAGTGATAATAGAAATACAAAATTTTGAAGACACTAACCGAATGAACCAGGACGGACCTGAAGAGGATGAGAAATCATTATAAGCACACTAGTATGATAAATGTTTTAATAACCAAAACTTAGGAATGCATTTTCGAGAATTCAAAAGCTGTTTTCATGCCAATCTTATGATCGTTTTGATATGGAGAGCAAATCAGAAGTATCAAAATGCCAATCGTTGGCAACCAGAAGTGACCTAATGGTTAAATGCATTGCATTGGGATCAGTGGGTCAATTTCCTAAGGATAGAGTGGTATATACGTGAATGAGTATCTGTACACCTCATTCGGTAGCCCAGTACACTTCCTCGGTCAAAGCCACGTAAGAAAATGTTCCAGCTCTTCATTTATGGTAGTGATATTCCACATGAAAATCACATCTTTTAGATCAGCTTTGTTTTACCACTACACTCTCCATACGTGCTTTGTTGACAATCAATTGATGAGGTTGAGAAGTTTCACCGATCGGAGTGTTAAGGATATGTATTCCGTATACCCAACCACTACTTTTCTTGGTGCACAATATAATTTGTAATGAGAGTAGTTTGAAAGAAAGCTAGTCATAGACGATCCGAAATGC
Organism: Schistosoma margrebowiei; assembly: GCA_944470205.2. Classification (NCBI taxonomy): domain Eukaryota; kingdom Metazoa; phylum Platyhelminthes; class Trematoda; order Strigeidida; family Schistosomatidae; genus Schistosoma; species Schistosoma margrebowiei. Next base: position 40,686,857 of record OX104032.1, read on the forward strand.
TACATCAGTTTACGGAATTGTTTATAGCTGAAGTGAACTGTATTAGTAGATCTAGACAACCTGTCCAAGGTCTACACGGTTAATTTTGTTAAATAAATTCTTCTTGACCTCTGTATAGGGATTTGCTGGACAAATTAGTATTTTAGTTTATTATAACTTGTTTTTTTAGGGTTTAGTAACTGTACATATCAACTTTGAGTTCATGTTTTCTGATGTCTTTCTATAGATATCCCCAAATATGTCTTGACAGATGATTGTACCCTTGTATATCTCCTCTCAGCTGCTATAGACGGAAGTCTTCGTGTTGGTTCCGTACATCGTGGTGGTGAAGTGAGATTATGGGATCTATGGGATGATGGTAATATGTACGGGAAATTACAACATAAATTCACTATTCCAACAGATCAACCATGCAGTGAAATTCAAGGTGAAGCATGTACATTTGCTTGGCATCCATGCGGAAGGCATGTATTCCTAGCTGGTGAAAGAGGTCATGGTGTTGTACTCGATGTAAGATGGTTAACTTTGATTTTCCTGTCGTTCGTTTCAAGTTTAAAAGATAGTCAGAAGTGATGCCACGTGTTGCTAGGGCTATAAGAGTATTTTTCGCTTTCCAGTCGCCATACTGTGGAGGCATATTTCTTCTTGGGGTATCTACAATGGAAAACGGATTTGTAGTGGTCTCAGCGACCTGGGAAGATGATCACAGAACTCAGGAGACAAATATTTGATACCGTCATATATGACAATTCTATAGCAGGTTTTTGATGTGTTATCTCGATATTTCAAACTCCTTTCCACCGGAAACCAAAATCCATACGGGTAAGCTAAGGTGCGACAGTTTTAGGATCGACCTTTTATAACTCCTTCCTTCGGTTTTGGGAAGACAGCATGACTGCAGATGCTGGCTCTCTAAGGGAGACATCCTACTGCTGTCACACCCTTGTACAGTCAACAGTACAGATGCGCCCACGAGACACGTTGCTTTTAGTCTAACTGTTCTCCAACTGACCTGCTTAGCATTATGGGACCTGTTCTGGCTTCAATATCTGACTCCAATAAATAATATCTCGTTAACTGAGTATTTAATGCAGGCTAAATCTCCTGGTAGAATTATGGATTTTACGCGAGATTATTCAAAAGCCCGAACACCAGTTGTAGAGATAATTTATTGTTAATGATTAATAAAAATCCGCAAGCGTACAGCAAGCAAGCACACAGTGAAGCCAAATAAAAATGATGCGCAGTGGACATGGGTGGTAAGCCAACTCCCCTATAGTCAAGCGTTACTCAATATTTATAGTCAGACAGAATAAAGCTACAGACATGTGATTAATTGGATAAGAAGGGCACACACATATACGCTCATATAAAAACAGTCTAGATTGATAAGCGAATAAATGACAAGGTCAAAATATGACTCAAGTAGAATGAATAGAATGGGATGTCCGAAAGCTAGAATAAGGTATATAGGCTTAACATAATGACTGACACTACAGACCTAAGGGAACAAGCTGATATGATGGAAAGAAAAATCAATTTTCGATTGATTTACTTATTATGAGTTTTATCAGAATGGGTTAAGTGGAGAGTTTAAGAAATTTCACAGGTTGAAATCATGAGTCAGTTGAAGCTAGAGCACCATTGAAAACCTGGAAGCACTGGACGGCCGTTTCATCCTAGTATGGGACTCCTCAGCAGTGCGCATCCACGATCCCGCATCACGCGGGGCTCGAACCCAGGACCTACTGGCTTTGCGCGCGAGCACTCAACCACTAGACCACTGAGCCGGCATCCAACGGTGTTAATGTCTAACTTCAACCAATCCACGAAGTTGCGCCACCGTACACCATTGTCTTCAGTGAATTGTTATCTCACAACAGGCCGGTTGAACTCCACTGGTAACGGCTTCTCACTAGAACTCCAGCAGCTTTTCCTGAAGTCAGTAGGTCCTGGGTTCGAGCCCCGCGTGGTGCGGGATCGTGGATGCGCACTGCTGAGGAGTCCCATACTAGGATGAAACGGCCGTCCAGTGCTTCCAGGTTTTCAATGGTGCTCTAGCTTCAACTGACTCATGATTTCAACCTGTGAAATTTCTTAAACTCTCCACAAAACCCATTCTCTGATAATAATCAACTGCTCACTAGTGACTGACTTCAGGAAAAACTGCTGGAGTTCTAGTGAGAAGCCGTTACCAGTGGAGTTCGACCGGTCTGTTGTGAGATAACAACTCACTGAAGACAATGGTGTACAGTGGCGCAACTTCGTGGATTGGTTGGAGTTAGACATTAACACCGTTGTATGCCGGCTCAGTGGTCTAGTGGTTAAACAGTTGATATTTTGTTTTTTCTATCTCACTAAAAGCCAACTAAAAATGGACTATATTGATAAGGATGATGTTCCAGATTTGCACATTACCCCACGTAGTTAGTTTGGGCGACTGCACTTAATATGTGGCTGTGATGTCCCGATAAGAATAATGAATGGTAACTTTTTGGGATCCATTTAACGACCAATACTATGCGTACATTTTTATCGTATAATTGTCAAGTATCTAAACTGTTCATATTCATGTCCCTCTTATTATAAGCTTTATTTTGACCTATAACCTTTTATTATACGACTTACCGTTCTTGAATTATGCCCTGTCTATTAACCACAACCTCCCACATTCACAGCTACATTTATCCAAATCCTATTTTATTGGTACGATGTGGTTTGTTTGATTAGTATATAAACCCCGTATGTTTGAGATAAATGATTCTTATTGCAGAGACTGAGATCGGTTTTCTGGACTTAATAGGCTGGGCTAGGCGCTAAGCAGGATCAGTAAGGACTCTAGACTGCTCGTACGGGTTTTATGCGTCACTGGTTCGATCGACAATTCACTGCTCTCTAATTGGTGGTATCGTTACGTTACGCATTAACAGGGCACACAGGCCAAAAGTTATTACCGTGGCTCGTAGCCAAGTAAAGAATCTGTGCATGGTAATGAGTTAATAATAATAGTAGTAATAATAATTCCTTGTGTCCTTCATTTCGAATTCTCTATTAATCTCTTCCTCTGTTATCTAATATGTAATTCGTTGACGCAGACAATGTAAATGTCCATCATCTTTAGTCATTTTGAGGTTGGTGGCATATTCTGAATATTTAATAACCAGTCATTCAAAGTTACAATTACTGTTTACGTGTATGACTTACTCCTAAATACTCATTCTGTTTCACTCCTATTACTTTTTGGTGTATGCGTCTCTTTTTTTTCAATTGACTACATTTATTTCCTATCCTTGCGTCGGTCATATGATTTTATATGTATACTAAGTGATCATGTGAGCCTGGTACCTAAACGGTACAAAGACGATAGGTGAAATGGCTTGGGGATCTGAAGAGTATGGTTTCGGGCTGAGTCACCATCCGGGCTGTTTAATCATAAATTGAATTCAGAAAGGTCGTCCGTAAATACATGATTATGGCAAGACATTTTAGATTGAGGAATAATGCAAAACAATAAGCCATTTAATAGCTCAGACTTCTAGGCATTACGAGGTATGTTTTGAATTATTAGAAATGGAAGTTAAACAAATGTGCTACCTGCACTTGAAGAGTATTTTAAAAGCAATAGGATTGTGGTATCCTCCAATTCGTGAGATAACGTCTTCCTAATCTCAGTTTGTATATTTATTTCAATAGGCCAGTATGTTTTATTGTGGTGTGTGCTACTGATGTCGACAGATATAAGTAATGTGTGTCATTTGTCGAAAGTGAAATGCCTGGAGGCAGAAGGTTAAGAAGATCCAAGAAAATAGATCGAGAACAAAGAATGATTGGTATTTAAACGGAAGAATAATGAAGTCTGAGATTATTGGTTGACGTTTTGTAAATGAACTATTTACTGTATGGTTTTCAGATTTTACTAAGATGTTCTGTAATTTTGTATTCAAATTTGTTTGTCCTCACTTATGTTCTCGTTCACTACACTATCACCATCTTTTAACATTTCTTCGATTAAGATTAGATTATCAATCACTTTATAATGATTACCTTAATTTTGCCGAACAATTAATGCACTTGTGACAGTGAACACACTGTACCAATTGGAGTGGTGGTTTAGAGGTTAGGGCGTTCGATTTTTAACCTCTAAATCTCACTCACCTTGCTTTGAGCAAGTAGGTATTATCATTAGCCCTCAAAATCAGAGTGTGGCTCATACTGCAGTATCTGGTGAATGAGTTGATGTTACTAATTAACCCATTATTCCTATCTTACCTTGGTTCTTTTATTTGTCAAGGCTGAATCTCCTTTTTCTCGAGTCGCCTACATACGATCTGGTCATTATCATCGAATATCAGTTGCAAAATTTTCAAAAGATGGTAGTTTATTAATTACTGCCTCTTATGATTCATGTTGTGCTGTATGGTCTGTACCGGAATATCAATGCTTACATCGTTTCTGGTAAGTAATTTCCCAAACATATTGATCAACAGTTAGTGTTATGTCTTGTTGTTCGATTCACTTGCAAGTTATTGACTGCTTAACACTCATGAACTTGAAACGCTTGAGTTTCAAACTCTTGGTCAAAGGTTAGGGGAGAGGCCAAACTACAGGCTGTTAGGAGGGAGGTTAAGATTTAACTTATCACGTGGAGTTCCAACGAATAGAAAATATGGAGACGTTTCAACCTAACTCATACTCACGCACACAATAAAGGAACAAAGCTACACTATTCCCTAAAGAGTTTTTTCCACTTTCAGTTCAAGTAATAGCATTACAATGACGTTTGCCGATATATAAGTATTCATTGAAATCTGAACAAAACAATAACAAAGAACATAAAAGAATAAGGTGAACTCATTTCGTAAATCTTCGTCAGCTCATGTTTATTTATAACCAATATACATACTTTATGTCATATTAGTGAAGATTAGTAGAATAACGACAACAGGCATGGGAGTATTATAAAGTGGTAACGTGAAGAAATATTTCCATGTGTTACGTCCTTGATCTGTCTACCCACTTTTGGTGCTGAGGATAACTTGTCTAATCTAGATTAAGACCTTGACGCATTAGGCTGACCGGCTTAACCGTGAGGCTAGTACGCGTAAGTTCGAAGTGGGGTAGAGAGAAGAAAACGATACTATCACATGACTGGCTGACAAGCACGCGAGTGAGAGAAGACAAGACAACTGAAACACTACTCGATCTATTCCCGATTTTAGATCAGTGTAAAAAGATACGTGAATAAATAGATGACTAGCCCGACCACAACGTACAATAATTAGGAAAATACAATCATGTCCAAACCCAGGGAATTAGGGTAGAAAATATAATACAAAATAATACGTTTAAATCACAATAGCTTTGGAACGAAAAGGGTTATGACAGTAAATCATATATCAAACGAAAGCTTATGATATGTAGAATAGACTAGGGACAAAAATAAATGGTACAGTGAAACTAGTTTAGCGGCTAGATACGTCGTCTTGAATACAACATTTTATCCAGAAATAATCGTTCCATCTGTTTCATCTCCTTTAAAATTAAGCCGCCAAACAACTTGCTTTTTTACCGTTATAGATTCCATTCTATTGTTATTGTTCCACTAATCTTCGTTAATATGACATAAAGTATATCCATTGGGCATATATAATTATCTGCAGGTTGTTAGCGGCTGACGAGAATCCACGAAATAACCGAATTCATCTTATCACTGAAAAAATTTGTATGTAATCAATTGAAATATTAAACAACCAAATATTGTTAGAGAATGAAAATTTTCATGTAAATAGGATTAAATATTCCTTGTGAAGACATTAAAAATAAAAGTTAAATTGAAAAAAAAGATTCCTTTTTTAATTAGTTCTTTATCTCATGGCTCTACATTAATATCTATACAGAAGTTCTTTTTTAAATTAAATTGTACAATGAACACCAAATACCCTATGTATCTCAATATTTTCTCTAAATATGCTAGCTCAATGGATGCAAAATTAAAACTTAAGAAACATTACATAATCAGTTAATCATTAGCATTAGTTACGTAAGGATAACAGTAAAAATTAATATCAGAAGGGGTTTTGTGGAGATTTTAGTAATTTCAATAATTGAGATCATGAGTCAATTTCGTGGATTAGTTGAAGTTAGAAATTAACACCGTTGGACACTGGCTCACTGGTCTAATGGTTAAGCGCTAGCACGCGAGGATGATAGGTCCTGGGATCGAATCCCGCTAGGCAGGGTCGTGGATGCGCACTGCTGAGGAGTCCCACAATAAGACGAAATGGTCGCCCAGGGTTTTTCATGGTGGTTTAGTTTCAATTGACTCATGATCTCAACTATTGAAAGTAAAAATTAAGTTCGAAACTAAGTGATTCAGTATAAAGTTTAGTATTATTTGTAAAATTGATGAGATACGTAATTAATAAAATGGATATAAAGAAAACTAAGTAGTCAAATATTGTAATAGAATGAGTACTTATGAATATGATTAACATTTAGCTTTGAAAAAATGTTAGGAGTAACTAAGTAGCAGGCAAGGTATATTTAGAGCCTGTACAAAAATTTTTAAAATACAAGAATTGGGTTGATTTATGTGTGTCCATATAACGTTTGCTGCATTTAAGAGACAAATTCCGAAAGTTTAAAGCAAACTCGATAGGATTCTACGCATAACTTTAAAAGCTAAATTTATATCGATATAATTACCGATATTGACTAAATTTACCACAATAGAGCTTCGTAATGTTTTCTTTTGTTCTTTTGATCATTCATAAAACATGGTTTTCAGAAATACAGTGATTTATTTATATAGTTGTACACCTAGTAGTTTACTATTTTATGATGAGAAAATCGACGCAAAATAATGACAATTCGAAACCTAAAATAGTTTGAGCAAGCAATATTATTTTTCTTAATATTTCCCAATGGAATATTCAAACATAAGTAACATTTAAATTTAAAGTGAATTTACAGTTCATTATTGATAACTATTGCTTCGAATAGTCATGAAATTTAAACGTGTATCTAATTTTATAAACATATCATGACATATAACTAGATCTTATTTTGCAAGCGTAAAGCTAAATCATTTTTTCCAATGTAACAACTCAGTTTCTTTCTGAATCTTTTATACCGGAGTGTAGATCACCAACGTAGGTGATCTGTGCCGATGATTATGGATCTACACCAGTTAGACGGCAGTAGTGTGACCTAGTGTACATCGAAGTAACGCTCCATGGTTAATAATTAACTTGGACTATGCTGTCGTGATAACCAGGCGAATCAATTTCCTAAGTGACTGGCTAGAATAAATACTCTCAATAAGCAACAGCATATATTAGTATTAATAAGCTATAGAAAGAAGTAAAAGGATAAATCACTGCCGCAAGCCCCTGTCCATGGCAGTAATTAATTGATGTGTGTCGGTTCATGATCTTGACTAGGATTGACTAATCGTTTGGCATTCAGCGACTTGTCTGCCGGATGATTTGGCTGTAGCCTAGTGATATTTCACTGGGCCTACAAGGGTCTTGATGTAGTTTTTGTCAAACAACTCATAATTTTCACGTTGTTTATTTTTTTTGCATAGTCATCATTAAGTCAACCAAATGGCGGTAGTGCATAATGATCCAGTATTCATATTGAAATTTTTAGGCCAAAACAATGCTTATTATCTTCGTATATTGCTAATAATGAAATTCTAATCAAAAATTGACCTTGAACAGACATAAATTGAGTCGGTTTACATTGATTTATGCTACCAACATAATTTGCATAAGAGCAGGTAAATATTCCGGTTATCTATGCATTCATGCCTGCTTTTTTCAACTCAAAGCCTCTGAATTACTTGAATCCACTCATTAATCAATGACAAGTCAACTTAACCGCACTGCCCTGGAATTTTATTGATTAGTTCGTAATAATTCCTGTAAGGCAATCATAAAGTACATGTCTATCCACCGTAATTTGAGTCGTAGCTTAAGCATAGTGCTTACTATTACTCAGGTGCATTAGGTGAAATAGGGTTGAAACTTCTTATCTGATATAGCTAAGATCTGATGTTAAATGATTGAGGGTAGTCGACAAAATAGGTTTCGTGCTCTTTAAAATTAACCAGCGCGTCATACCTTCGAATTTAAGGGATTCGATACTCCCTGAGGGACTAAAACTCACTTTATACAGCTTCACAATCTCTAACATTATCACTGGGCTATAAGGGCTTTGACTGTTCCGTAGGACTAAGATATTTACATTAATTGGTCATTGAATAGTCGCCCATGACGTGTTTGTCTAGACATTAGTGTTAACCTTATTCGATCGATCAAGTTGAAGTCTGAGTGCACATTACCCATTGAAACAACTATTCGTCTATTTGTGTTCAGTTATACGACAGTAATCTACTTAAAACATCACTAATATCTGTTTTCTTTTCTGTTCTTTTAGGCATATGGGACGTGAACCCAGTATTCCTCTTCGTGGTGGATCAAATGGTCATCATATATACGGTTTATCTCTGTCCCCAGATGATTTTTACTTTATTACCGTTTGCGAAGATAGGCAAGTAGTTTTCATTCCAAGAATCCATTCTCCTTGAATCAGATTCTCTATACCTAATGTTTTCTATTATTGCTGATACTGTTACTACTTCTATTACTTTTGTATTTGTCTTGATAATTTCATTTCTCAGTAGTGATATGGTGTGGCAAGTTCGACTGATACACATATATGCCAGTTTCTACATTCCTCGTAACTGCATCAGCCAGTTTGTTAGTGGTTCTATCCTTTTGAATCTATTCGACTGAAGATTAAGAGACTTACAACATGTATGTTAGACCATTAGTTCAATTTACTCGGTAATTTGTCAAATCACAGCATAATCAAGTAGAAAAATGGTGCTTCGGAACGAATAGCCTCCTGATTTTCCTCTCCTAACCGTAATTACGACTTTGGCTTGGTAGTAGGGCTTGCTTGTCATAATGAACCAGTCAAGCCATATTACCTGAAGCACTCTTTCCTTTAGATCCCACCATACCTGACAAGTTAGTTGAAGAGACTTAAAAATAGGAGCAACAAACTCTTTCAAAGACGAGCTCATACCGCACTAGGGTGTAATGACAGTAAGGTGTTTTCATCCATACAACTAATATCTACATATATTTTGTTTTCACACAACAAAAGGCGGAAGTTAGAAAAAGCCAGTCCTAACATTACCATACCTTAATCTGTCCTACGAATTGACATTACAGGTGATAGTCTTAAAAGTACATAGTTAATGCATCTAAAACTATACACAGAAAGGACATGTTATGACCACTTTCAACCAGATGTTCCTTGGGTAATGCAATCATACTTCCAGGTCAACAAGACCACTCCTAACCCAATTTTATCTCCATATTTCTTTAGAAGAATTATCCTTAAACGGTATGGATGATCAGGAAGTGATGACTCGCCCGATACTTCTAACACTATTACAAAATTATTACCTATGCTCTATACAGTATATCATATGTGCATACAAATATATGTGTTCAATAATTTTCAATAGAAAATTACCATATATAATCTAGTGATTGTTTTTACAGTTTAATATAACAACGGAAATGTACAGCCTTTTATTCATTTATTTGTTTGCTCCCACTCTCCTCCATAGATGTATTCGTTTGTGGCCATTGGCTCCTGTCAATTCTCCATTGAAGATCTATTTCGAACTTGCACTCCAAACTCATACTAATCTTAAATTTCGCAGCTTAGCTTTCAGCCCATGTGGTCGTATAGTTGCTGTTACGTAAGTTCTTGTGTGTTTCTTTATAATTAAGGACATGTATTGTTGATTCATTACTAGACTGCATATAATCATCTTATATGTAGAATTCTAAATCATGAATCTTATCATAATCTACTTCTTCAATATTATATATGTTCATTCAAGTTTACTCAAAAAAGTAAGCAGTGATCGGCTTATATCATAAGTACATGACGTACTTTTATGCTTTGAAATAAAGTACAATTATTCTGAATTATCAATTGTTAGAAGACGTTGTTCAATAGATCATGACCATTATTACCTACAGTACGTTAACAATGATAATAATCACTTACGTGATTAAAAAGAGAAGACATAAAGTTTCATGATCAGTTTAATATTCTAAAAAGTTAAAATCATATTATAACAAGTCCGTTTACTATAACAATAACTATGGTATCAGGACATGACAAGCATCAATTACCAGGGGAAACTAACTAATTATGTAGTAACAAAGGTCAGTGCAGTAATGTGTATTATACAGTTTTCGAGAGCCTCTTTACACTTGTCGAAACTTAAATTTATTAACGAAAGTAAAAATGTTAGGTAAAATAAGGCTTTCCAAGCATGAATGAATTAAATTTTTAAGTGTTATAACAAAGCAATTTTGTTGTAGACTTGATAGTCAATCATTCTAGAATAATTTAAACAGTATAACTGAATAATAATTGCTCACAAGCCTGAATTATTAACCCAAGAACAACTTAATAGTTAAGAAATGAGTCGTTTTATATACCAGAATTTCACATTTGATAAGTTGAATTTATCAAAAACGTTTTTAATGCTCAATAAGTGTGTTGTATCCAACGCTCTTGGCTTTATTTCTGTGAATTTAATAACCGAACGCTGTATATCATAGTGTTATTTTCATCAGAGTTTATTTCAATCCCTAGTGTACACTAAATTTGTGTTTTTTTGTTTGGCATATCAAGGAACCTCTACACTAGACATGTTCATGACAGACATTTTAGGATAACCTTAACTCGCTTAAAATAAAATCTATAACGAAAATTGTAGCCTCATATGTCACACTTATCTATTAAATGAACGAAAAAAAATGATCGAAACTACTGATAAGAGCACATTAAAAACGTTACAGATAACCTCAGCTATTTAGGTTTTGTACGATATTCATCCGCCTAGGTATCTAAAATCATTTGTACTATCAACGTTACATATTACATCCACAGTATATAATCATGATCCTTCGAGTGAAATTCATCAAGTTTTACTGATGTATTTAAAATGAAAGCAAATATTTGTAGCTTAAGTGGTTACTTTGTGCTGGTGTTGTGTCGGTTGATATGGATAGGGTTTAACTATCATTCTGAGCAACAACAACATCCTGACCATGAGCGCTTTGTTTATGTAAAAGTGAGATGCTTTAAAGTTATTTCACACAAGCAATAAGTCAATCTGTTCTGATAATCTTGTTTCTGACTCGTCTTCCCAGATTTTGTTATCTTCAGTAAAGGGAGTTTGTGAAGATTGTTGAATTTCAGAATTTACATCGCGAAATAATTTAGTTAGAAAACCATTAAAAACTGGGAAGCTCTTGAAAGCTATTTCGTTCTAGTATGCGGTTCTCCATCTATGTACATCCACTACCTCACCAAGGACGTAACTCGAGACCTCTAGGTATTTTGTTTTCAACTTATTGAATTGGCTTCTCATGGTTAACATGTCTGACTTCAATCAATGTACGATACTGTATTTTCATCTTCCAATGCTATTGATAGGTGAACACCACTGGCCACTGCTTCTCACTAGAGCTTCGGGAATCACCTCCTTGAATTAATCATTAGTTGACATATAATTATTAATAATAGATATAGACGTTTCGAAGAACTTTTTGAATTTTATAGTTTACAATTATTGTAACCGTCTTTATGCCTTAACGTTTCAATTGTGTCTGTTTTGTCTGGTTGACCTCTTAATATGTTATTGATAATCAATCTAATTTTTTCCGCTTACATTTTGACCTACTTTGAATATAGAAATATTTTATTATAATGTCGTTAGTATTGTCACTATTGTTATAACTATGACGTGTTACTATTAATTTTTAGCTGTAGAATCCATATCATTGGATCGTAGATTTCCTTGTTTAGTTAAATGCGTGTAGTAGTAATAAAGTAACTGGATTTAAAGGAGTAAAGCCTGATTGACAACAGAAAAATATTCTTCGCTTATATATCCTACTTCAGTCTATACAATAGAAATTTTAATCATTTTTCGTCAATAATATGGTGGCTCACCAATTTATTGGCCTATGTCGCTTTGACTCCAATTTCAAAAACAAAACGAATGAATATGCCATGAATATAAATGTATATGTTTCATGCCGCCAAGTTACACATAACTTTCTCGACTAAACCAGTACTCACACAACTAATCAAGGATAAGTTACCGAAGATGGGCTCCTCCATGTGTGTATACCAATTCAACTGCTCCTGTGGAGCTAGTTACATAGGCCGTACTCAGAGGGCTTTATCCTTGCGTGTTCGTGAACATGTACCAGCATGGTTGGGAAAAGGAGTCACCAAATCGATTAACAGCATCATCCTTTCTCACTTGGTAGATAGTGAACATCATATCAAAATAGAGGAAGCTTTCTCTGTCTTATATCAAGTTCCAAAATATCTACCTCAAGGAGCTAGATTACGACGGCTTTACACAGCCGAAGCCATCTGCATCAACTCCAGAAGACCTAATTTATGCATCCAGAAAAAATATATACAGCCTCTATGTTTACCCTGGTCTACGACTGGATCACCAAATACCTAGACTGAATATTATAAACCGCTTACCCCTTCCTTCCTTCATTTTTATTTGTTTTTCCTTATTATCATTCTTTGTCATTATCTATATCTTAATCTTCATATCCATCATTCCCAATTTGTCGACCGTAATTACCTTGATAACACCCCCCTTATTACATATTATATTCACACAACAATATTATTATTATTATCTCAGTTGACAAAATTATTTTCAATTTTGCAATAGTACTATTATCTTACTGTGACTGAACAATTTACTGACCTTTATTGAATGACCTTTCTAATTTGCAAATATTACAATTTTTTGAAGTATATTTATATCGTAACAGATGCAAACGTTTACCATTTTTAACACATAACATTGTCAAACTCATTAAGACATGCCTTATTTTTCGCCTTTGTAAAATATTATAATTATGGACTTATAACTGTAGAGCCTGATGATAAAGTTATTGAAAAGAATTGTTCGCTCAAATATTCTTCGTTTTTGAATAAATGTATATTACATTTAGGCTAATCCCGTTTTAGTGATGGCGATAATAAGAAGTTAAATACGGACTAAAGTGGATGAGTTCATTTCATGTACTCGTTTAACCAGACAGACATAAAAAAAATGAGAAGTGGGAAAGTGAAGTAAAATAGACTGGAGAAAGCAATCGTGCCAATTCTCTTTTTAGCTAGACAAAAATGAGATAAAGACATGTTATGAATAAGGTCAATGAAAAACACACGCTAATCTAAAAACAATCAACGTTATAAGCGAATAATTGACAAGGTCAAAGTGTGACTCGAAAGCTAGGACAACCATGTAGGCGTTATATGGTGCTAGATGCTACGCTGATCACATAATCTGACAGAAACTCATTTTCACAGGTTGAAATTATGAGTCAATTGAAGCTAGGCCACCATGGAAAACCTGGAAGCACTGGACGGCCGTTTCGTCCTAGTGTGGGACTCCTCAGCAATGCGCACCCACGAACCCGCCCCCCGCGGGATTCGAACCCAGGACCAACTGGCTTCGCGCGCGAGCACTTAACCACTAGACCACTGAGCCGGCATCCAACGGTGTTAATGTCTAACTTCAACCAATCCACGAAGTTGCGCCACCGAACACCGTCCAGTGCTTCCAGGTTTTCCATGGTGGTCTAGCTTCAATTGACTCATGATTTCAACCTGTGAAATTTTTTAAAATCTCCACAAAACTCATTCTGAGAATCTCATTTTATCACAACCACTATGGCTGATATATCAATGACTCTTGGTATATAACCTTGTTTCTTATGTGACCATATAGCCATAACACAACAAGGATTCGAGTTGAAAATGTGGAGGATTTAATTCCGATTGATTGACCTAAATGAGTATCACCTTGACTTTGAAACTTCGTTGAGTTCAATTCCTTAGGTGGTGCACACTTTGGAACAATCATAAGCTGAAGAAACAGGTGTTTAGTGCTGTTACGGTCAAGCATATTTTTTTACTTTTCAATAAAAACAGATTTACACCGTGATAACACATGAATCGATAACTAATACAATTGCTATTCCCCTGTTGTTTTATGCCTTATTGAGCCTTATAAATATCAAAAAACAATACTTGACTGGTGACTGCAATATACCGTTATTTACAGTTAAGGGTTGTGGAAATTGTTGAGTTTTATTAGTCATGAACTGACTTAAATTAGACCACCATTGAAAACCTGGAAGCACTCGACAGCCGTTTTATCCTGGTATGATACTCTTCAGCGATGCGCATCTACGATCCAGAAACACACACCTCTTTTTAAACCAACCTTAAATTATAAATGAATAAATGATTTATGTTGATTGATTCAACGACGGAATTGACTGCCCCATAAAATTATTCGGACAATGTTGCATCATGAACCGAGATCTGTGGTAGGGAAATTACTGCTTTATCAATTGATAGCCTAAAATGTTGACTTTTAACTTCAGTAGTTTTTCATCAAATAATTTCTCGTTTACCCTGGTTCTTCAGCTCGTGTTGTCCAGTTCTATTTGAATTGATCTCTATAAACCAGCTAAACAAGCCACAGTTTTATTGATAATAAATAACAAACAAACTAATTTTTATTGTTACTAAACTACTGATTGTTTTTTTTTCTCTTCAGTACGAATAATCACGATGTACTTCTATTTACAACGCGATCTGAATCAATTCGTCTTGGTACACAATGTCTTCATGCAATCCGAAAATGTGTTGTTGAAAATATTTTGAAGAAAACTATGCGTCGCTCAATTAAATATCAATATCATAATAATGATAGTAATGATATGTCACTGACAACTAGCAATAACAATTACAATACATTGTTTCAAAATTGCATTTTACAAATCCACTTACCATCCCCAGTGAAAAAAGCAATTTTAAGGAATTTTGTAAATTGATATTTAATGTTAGGAAGACGGAAAAAAAGAGGTGGAAATAACAGTGATTGTACTATGGTGACATGTATATGTATGTTGCTTAAATGAACTCATTTGTTCCGTTTATATTTTCGCTTTGCTTTATTACCCTTGTTTTGTTGTAGTTATCTATTGAAACAATTACTTTTTTTAAAATATTTGTTTCGTTTCACTGAATCGAGTAACTTTTTATTTATAATATAAAAACAATTTAGCATTTCTATGATGTGGACAAACCCTACTCTTTGTATCTGTGCTCCTTACCCCTAAAACTATGTAATTGAACTTATGAATGTGCATGTTCTTTTATAGTATGTAATATATATAGTTTTAATCTTATTAAAATATGATAAATGTACTTGATTCTGATTGGCTTGAAAATATTGTCATACAATTGACCTTTTGTGTAGGTGGATGGATGGACTGACAGCAGGTTATCAAGCAACTATTATCGAATAAAACGATCAGAGATTTTCGAATTGTAAAATTTCTTGTTTTAGTTCTGTGTATATACTGTGTGGATCTGACTCATTTATGATTGTATTCTTGATAATTTGATAAAAAATATGTTTAGAATTGGGATTTGTAAAGATTGTAGTAATTTTAACAGTTGAATTCATGAGTCCATTTAAGTTAGATCACTGTTGAAAGCCTGGGAGCACTAGACGGCCGTTCCGTCCTAGTATGGGACAGACTACTTCATGAAGCCCAACGAGAGTTCAGAATAGACTAGTCTACTTGAGCGAGATAGCTGAACACCCTACTGGGACTAAAACATACCTGTTCATTTAATATCCATCGATTTCACAAGGTATTCGACACAGACAGTAGCGCACACACATTGTGATGAAGGTAACAACAATGTGCTTTCTGAGTCACTTTTATCCTGGCACCAGATTCCCTTGGAGAACCGAAGATTCCTCATCAAAGTAAAGAGATATCAGGAGCTTCACAGAAAGCCATTTTAGGTCCACTTCTCTTCCTGGTTTTTATTAACGACTTCCTAGATAAGACTAACCCACCGATGCTCACATGCGCCCATTCAGTAGATAGCTTCGAGTGGAGATGATAAACGCTTAGTCACCCATGAATTACCATCTCCCTGTTGGACTAGCTGTACTTGAGACATTGTCACATATCGTCGGCTTATTCGTAACTTGCTTATCATCATCTTTGTACACCTTATTTCCTTACACTTCGTTCTGGTCCGATTGTCTCCATTACTAATCAGTTAGCTTACATATTTATTTAATTCTTCTGATCATCGTTTTTTCCACTTCTCTGGATTCGAATGCTTTCCTTTATCATTTTTCGCGTTGAAGCCAACCAACCTCTTGCCTAGTAATGTGATAGCTTCTGGTTCCAGAAACCCTACTGCCCTGAGACAGACGTACTCATTCAGATTACAAGATATACAAGCTCACAAATAACTACAGAAATGACGAGAACTAGTGAAGTCAAGTGGCCATCTATTGGACATCATCAAAGATCTGGGACCGTTCCGAAACAACAAGAAACAAGCCCGAAGAAATCAATTGATTTACACAAGTAGATTGGATCAGCTTGTAAGATTTCCTCTTCATTATCTTCACCATGACTTTTGATTTATCTGAGCTGTTTAGTAAGATAGACTTGAATGCTATAGCGTCGTCTACTCCCAATCCCGACTTAGGTTGGATTATGCTGGCATTAGAAATTATGAAAAATAGAAATAAAAACCAATATTCACAGGTGTAATAAATAACAAATACAGCTCCTCTATCACAATTGATTTCGAGGCATTACTCTAACCACTAATTATGATTGTGGTGTGGACCCCAAACAAGTAGTCTACATCTATCAATAACTTTGTTCCATCCAACGCACAACTTAGCTAGCATCGAGGTAGGGTATGATTAGGCATTAGTAATACATGTTCCGATCACTCCAACCGATGAGGGTTTACAGACTCATCAACTGATTTGCCATCTTTACCCAGTACCACGTGTTTAACTTGATACAATTTTATGCTTTGATTTATCTGTTTGTAAAATGGTTACCATTAGATAGTTACCAAGCAGATGGATATCAGTTAGTCAAAATCCCATTATCATGAAATAACGAACTCCGCTAAATGGTATCAACATTAAGATAACGTAACATCGTTAGAAAATGAAATAAATCTTAATGTTTCGGAATTAATTACTCCCAAACGTGTTGTACAATGAATGAATTGAACTTTTAAAACTTATCACAATAAAATGTAAATTTGTTAAAACAGTAGTGTTTAAATATGCTCAATCACAGATACAGAACATGCTCTTCAGAAACTTCTGTAATTTCAAATATATGGTTTTATAAATATTCTCATTTTCTGTATGTAACTTAACCTTCATGATAAAACTTCTTTCCATACTTCCTGCTTATTGTTAGAAATTGAAGAGTTGATCATTTCTAGGAGCTGATGAGTCAATGTCTTACCAAATTTATTTATAATTGATTGATCACTGAGTGGTGATCAATGTCATGTATGCCAGGTTTTTCTTAGTGCAGATCAAATCCTATCGACTGAGTTACAATGTGGCTACTAGTCTAGGTGACTCGACATTGATCAATCAATTGCAAATACATCTCAGTCCTACAGGGAGTTGGTCGTGGCCCGGATAGCTCAGTGGTAACGTCTCCGACTGTGAAGCTGGGTGACATGGGACCTAATCCACCAGGGAGCGTCAGTTCCCTCAAGATTACAGGTACACCTTGCTGACGAGTGCCACGTAGCATGAAACCTTGGTCCAATGTCTCTTGTTAACAAATTTTTCCGTGAGGAAAATGATGAATTATAAGTTTCCAATAAATAATACAGACTTTTGTCAAGCTACAATTTATTTTAGATTTGACATAATTTGAAACTAATTTCAATAATATGATCGTGCTTAAATTCTAGATCATGTGAATAAGTTTATCATAAATGGTCATAGAAACATGTAAAACCTGTGATTGATAGTTAGTGATGAAAATATGTAATTCTTGACCCTTTAGTTTTAATGAAATAGCAGTTACTATCTTTATTAACGCAAATGGATTTCTAATATATCATAGTTTCGTGACATTGTGGAAATATTACCATTAATGGGTAATTGCCTTAAATTAACTATAAAATCCAACAATCTTTACAAGCCCTTCATATTATCAAGGTATAAGTATTTTTTCCTGGGATGAAACCAGTTATTAATAAGGTCATGTAATTTACGTTTATGTCTGATAACTTCTTTAAAACGTAGAATCAAATCATTTCTTCGAAAAAATCCAATCGCTTTGATATGAATTACTACTTGATATGTAACAGCAGTGGACTAGTGTTGATTTCTAAATCACATACTTTCTAATACTATCTTAATGTTCAGTATCCCTATATCTGATTACCATTAAACCATTTGCTGATTGTTATCGAAATATATATGCCGCCAACCCTCGTCCATAATCATCGAATTAAATCATGTCAGGTTCGTCGTCGGGCTCATCACTTTATTGGCCCTATATCTTTACGTCAATTAGATTGTGCGATAATGCTATCAACGGGCTCAATACTTTAGTGACTCGATATCTGACTTCAGTTATTTCATATGATGATTGTTATTGAGATATACGAATTCAAAATCCATTCTCGTATTTGACTTATTTAATTTCGTTATTTATTAACGCGATTTAAGTCGTTAATCATATATGGGAGTTGCCGGTATGTATATTTCGATAACAAATCATCATACGATTTAATTGGAGTGAGATATAAGAATACTAAATTCTTGAACCTCACTACGAACCTAACGCAGCCTCTCAAACTACGTTGAAGAACCTTCCACACTCCGTACCTTCGACGAACAGACCCAACATAGCTTACTCAATCGACAACCTCATCGATTATCTCATCAAACCACTGCTAAAGTGGTAAGCCCCACTTCGAACTAAACTCACCCTGCAAATCTACGCAGACAATGAACATCTCGAACTCTACGCATCCAATAAACGAACTAAGGGAATGACTTAATCGACAGGCAACTCAAACGACTCAATCTTCAATCCGACGCATTTGGGGAAGCTGGTATGGCAACGACACGGACATGCTTAAATCATATTATTTTATCGGTACTTTGTCCTCGTATCAACTCTTCTCACTGATCTGTTTGGCAGATCATTCAGTTACGATTTTAGCAATGGTCATATTCTCATTATTACATTATTGTCATATTATCACCTAACGTCAAAGTATTGTTGCTGTTTGTATTGACATTTAATCATGACATTTACCCAATTATATCATTTACCCATCAAATTATAATTTTATGAATATTCCATTCATATTATGACATTTGAGACTCGCTGGACTATTATTATTATTTAATAACGTAAAATTTTCCTGCTTTCGGTGAGCTAGTTCAATTTTTCTCGTGTCATTTTTGTCCTATTATAACACTCATTCCCATCGTTCGGGTCATTTTTATGTTATAATCCCATATATTTTTCATTTCGGTATCGTCTCATATTATGTTTGTGGATGCCTTTAACATCACTAAGTGATGAGTAACGAATTATGTTCATTATATCTATTCGTTCACATGCATAACTGCAGGCTCCAAGATTTATTATCTATACACATTTGACTACTGCAATAAATATTTTATTCCCATCGCACTGTATATCAGATCATATAGTTTAGAGCTGGTCCCTCAAGGGTACACTCTTGTTTATTCTTTTATTTGAGCACATAAATCCTGGTACAATAGGGCACCAAATGCATATGCGCCAAAAAATAAACACGAACCCAGTAGCAGTTATCATCGATGTGCGTGAGTGTTGTGCCACTACCCGGGTGCCCAAACGGAAGCAGGTGGTTTTCTAAAAGGGCCACACCTAAAGGTCTGATCCACTAGGCAGTAGCCCTAAATCTTGCTCCAGTTAAATCGTATGATGATTTGTTATCGAAATATTCATACCACCAACCCTCATATATGATTAACGACTTAAATTGCGTTAGTGAATAACAGCATCAAATAAGTCAAATACGAGAATGAATTTTAAATTCGTATGTTTCATACAATCGTGGATCTGGACAGACAATCAAGGAAACGAAGCGAGACGGATAGGAGAAGACATGTGAACCAATTCCATTTAATCAAGTGTTAATCAATATTTGTATTCAGACAATAATAAGTTACAGATACATAATAAATAAGGTAAGTAATTAACACACATATAAAAGCAGTCAAGATCAATAAGTAACAGGGTCGAAATGTGGATTGAGGAGATTGAATAAATTGGTATGTCTAGAAGTTAGAATAACCTATGTAAGTTTGACATAGTACTAGCCCCTGGAAAGTCCCCCTGTATAGATAAAACAGCACATTTATTGGAAAAAAATGTGTTTTCGAACTTAACACTGAAGAGGTACGTGGATAGCGTTAACAATAAGTTCATCAGCAACATAAACTACAACAAGATCAGGAAGAAGAGTACACTGGCCAGATAGGTATGTAGCAACTACCATATTTATCTAGAACAAATCCTGGGATTGCTCTTATAACACAAAAATCCCTTGTCTTCATTACTTTTTTATCGGCCCCACGGATCTTCATTGTGCTTACATTTTCACTTCGAAAGAGTTTTTCTTGGGTACCATATGGAGCGGTGATGTCCACGGACTATCGAAGGGGCGTATGATACTCAACTCTATCATTTTGTTGGATTCGCTCTTTGCGAGAGCCAGACGAGAGGGATCAAGGCGTCTTGGACGTGCGAACACTGGTGGACCCTCTGTCCTTATGTGATGTACGACGGTATGTGTCGGTCTGTCCTGTTTGAAACTCGGTAGTAATAAGTCCGGGAACTGATTAAGTAAATTGATGTATTTGTCATTCTCGCGATGAGGTTTGATTAAGAAATGTATGGAAGTCTCATTAGATATAATTCCTCTAATTTCATTACACTGATTGACAAGGACAAGTTTCCGATTTCTTACGTCTACCCGTATTTTATGGAATCGCAGAAAGTCAATGCCGATTATAGGAACGAAGACGTCAGCTATGATAAAGCTCCATGAAATATTGGATTTAGGACCGAAATTTAATTGTAACTGCCTTTTGCCGTACATCTTGATCTCAGATCTGTTTGCGGCTTTGTGGTGTTTGAATAAACTAATGATTCCATTGTGCTTGTTGAATGCTTGATTTTGAATTCTAAATACAGTAAATTCGTTTGTGCTTGTCTAGTACTTCTTGATCCGATTACATTATTTCCGGGATTCTTAGTTCATACTATAATTCAAATACTCCTAATTATCACAGGCTTGTAGCTTTAGTTTGGGGTCAGGTGTGTTTTTCTCAAGTGTAGTAGGTGGTACTACACTAACCTCTGCCCCAGTGTCGACTAAGAACTGTGTTCAGGTTCTTTTGTCTGTAACATATAACAAACGACTGTCTTGAGAGTTGTGACCAGCGACTGCAGTCGTCACTAACCGACGGTTTTGACGTTCCCTTTGCTGTGTGATTGCGAAGTTACAGGAAGGAGTACATTTTTTTTGCTTGTTTACCGTGCGTTCTATGGTACCAACAAATGTTATGTCTGGTAGTGCTTGGACTACGACGTCTACGGCTTCTGGATCTTCCTCTACACTTACTGTGGGAGGTATTCAAAAATTGGAGCTGAGCTATCTTTTTAGTGAGGACGTCAACTGTTCGTTGTAACTCGGCGATTGTATGTGAGATACGGAGTGAGTCCTAGTCCGCTCGTAAATTCTATCGGCTATGTCCGCTAGCCTATCAAAATCGACATCTTCGTCTCCAATTGCTGGTATCTGTTGGATGTTTTGTGGGAGACGTCTGAGCCACAATTGATATAATAGACGTTTATCTACTGTATGATTCCCTAATAAATTTGTCATGTGGCGTTTTAATTGAGATGGTGTACTGTCACCTAGCTCTATATTAGCTAAAAGTTGATCAACTGTCTGCTGGTCGGTGAGAGATGTAACACAAATGATCTTTCTTTTTAGACAATCGTATATTGAGTCTGGATCCAGTTTAAAAATGACGTCAGGCACTTGTTCAATAACGTCGTCCGACAGCAATGAGTTTGCGTAAGTAAATTTCGTGCTCTGACTTGTGATTCTGTTTGCAACAAAATAGCTTTCTAAGCGTGCAAACCAGAGTTCAGCCTTTCGAAGATTAAAGACAGGTAAAGGTACAGAGATGGCACCCATGGGAATAGACTTAGATGAAAGGCTTAGTGAATTATCAAGTGAAATGATACGAAGAAATAATAACAATAGCAATAGTAATAAGCTGAGAATTAAAATATACAGTATGAGGAAATAAAAAATAACAACAAGAAATATATATGAGACTCACGTTGGGTTTAAATAGGCGAATATACAGCAATAATTCCAAAGGAACAATGTTATGGGTGAATTTATTGTTAATAATTGCAATAGTAATTCCAATGTGGAGTTCTTTATGATTGGAGAATATGCAGCGGACAAGTTTGTAGAGAATTAGTGCGTGTTCTAAATGCGGCTCACCAAGTTTGTAGAGGCTAATTTCCTTTATATCTGACTCCAATAAACGGTATCCCGTTAACTGGGTATTTAAGGCAGGCCAAATCTCCTAGTAGAATTATGGATTTACTCGAGTTTATTTAGAAGCCTGAACACCAGTGGTAGAGATATTTTTATTGTTAAAGATTAATAAAATTTCCAAGCGCACAGCAAGCAAGCACACAGTGAAACAAAAAGAGTGTGTGTAAGAGTTAAAAATCCATATATATTTATGAGTGTTAATCAAGTGTGGATAAATTATTGAATATCTATGTGTTACAACCAATGGGAGAATAGATTAAGGATTGATGTGCAGACGCGCGCTCAATCATATACACACAGAAATTAACACAGTGAATTGAGTGTCTAAATTACAGTGAGTATATATATATAATACAATAGTTGAATGGGCTTACTACAATGTAAATTCGAATGCATTAATCTCTAATCGACGCTATTTACTCTGCTGTGGCTTATTAGAACATGTTCATATTTCGCTATTCTTTATCCTCATATTTTGTTCGCATCACAAACCTATTCTTGTTATATTCTACCCTACTTATTTTCACGATTCACTCCATTGTCATACCCATAAACGATTCATTACTCTGTTATCACGGTATCTCGAGTTGTTCATACGAAAGTGTTATTTTATCGTCCAGACAGTCACGACATAAATGCACGCTAATTTTTTGTACGCTTATTAACTTCTCTATAATCACACGCTAACATTTTCTTTTTCGTCCACGTCCTTATGATATTCATGTACTTTTTTTACATAGGTATGATACTTTTGTATTACACATTCACTTCACACACAACGCTGTACCCTATCACATACATTAGGTTTTTGCCGCTACTTATTGTTAACGCTATCCACGTACCCCTTCAGTGTTAAGTTCGAAAACACATTTTTTTCCAATAAATGTGCTGTTTTATCTATACAGGGGGACTTTCCAGGGGCTAGTACTATGTCAAACTTACATAGGTTATTCTAACTTCTAGACATACCAATTTATTCAATCTCCTCAATCCACATTTCGACCCTGTTACTTATTGATCTTGACTGCTTTTATATGTGTGTTAATTACTTACCTTATTTATTATGTATCTGTAACTTATTATTGTCTGAATACAAATATTGATTAACACTTGATTAAATGGAATTGGTTCACATGTCTTCTCCTATCCGTCTCGCTTCGTTTCCTTGATTGTCTGTCCAGATCCACGATTGTATGAAACATACGAATTTAAAATTCATTCTCGTATTTGACTTATTTGATGCTGTTATTCACTAACGCAATTTAAGTCGTTAATCATATATGAGGGTTGGTGGTATGAATATTTCGATAACAAATCATCATACGATTTAACTGGAGCAAGATTTAGGGCCACTAAAAAATGTTCAGTTTGATTATTGTAGGAAGCAATTTCCTACAGATTCAACTCTAAGTTAATCTCTAGACTGTCGAATACAGAGTCTTGGTTTAGCCAAAGTCAGAACAAGCAAGCTATTTGGCTAGATAAACTTTATCTGTTTCTAAAACGTAAATTAACATCGTTAGTGTTGAGGATGATACAGGTATTCAGTGTTTGACAACGCTTCTACCAATAACACCTTCTAATATGCTTTGTTCCCACCGAGAGAAATCAAAAGACAGAGTCGAGGAGATCGGAAGAGTGTATTTGGCGATAACCAATATATCGGGAATCTCTGATCTAATCTGGCTAGTGATTGCGATTGTTGTCGAGCACAGCGTGACAGCACGTGATCTGGTGCGGATGCATGACCGAGCGCCTTCAGCTAGATGAGTCCACTAAAACATATGGTCAGCATCCAATGTCGAAAACCTATTGAGCTATTTAGTTTGGGGATTTATTTACCGCTACAGATCACTCCCCCCCTAGTGGGGCAGTGATGACCCTAAGACGTGGCCAGCCAGAAGTTTAAACCCAACGAGTTTGTCGTTGGTAAACACTCTTCTGATAGCTTACTAAATTTAGCAGCGTCTGGTCGTCTTTCCTTACTATATGGGACCGGGGTACAACATAGTAAAAAAAGAAATGTACAATGAAAGTTTCGTATCCTCATAAACGTCATCGTTCTTTTCCAGCCGTCCTGGAAAAGAAGAAAGAAAATGTAAGTGCATGTCGAAAATACACTCGTATGTGCGTAAAAAAGGGAAAATAATCTCATGAAACGTAACAGCGTTAAAAAAATCGTTTTTTTTTGTTTTTGTTTTTAAAAATAGAAATGAAAATATATAAGCCTATTTAAAAAAAAATTATTTTTTAATAATATAGAAAATGTCGAGAAGTGCCTTACGTGCAATAGTCATTTAAATGTTCTGGAAATCTCACTCTTCTTCCAGAACGTGTCGTTTTAAGTTTATTTTCGGATACTGTCGAAGTATCATCGTGTGTGTTGGTTGTCGGATGAGGTATTATAAGTGTCGGAGTCGTGTCGTTCAATTGTACCGAAGGAAAATCCACGTAGATAGGATTTCCTTCTAAATACGCTGCTTTGAGGCGATCGATGCTGATGCTATCGTTGGTTCCGTTCTTATCGATTATATAGTACTTCGGTTCGCGTTGAAGAACTTTGAAAGGTCCTTCGTAAGCTGATTCGAAAGGTCGTCGATGCGAGTCTCGACGAACGAAAACGTGTGTACTATATCGTAACTCAGGTTGAATGAAAACATCAGTTGATTGAGGTCGAGTGGAAGCAGGTTTAACTGAACGCATTGCGTTTGTAAGCCTGTTCGTGTAAGAGGTTAGATCCATGCTCATTGAAGAGGATGAAGGATCCACGAATTCTCCTGGAAGTCGAAGTGTCGTTCCATAAACGAGTTGAGCCGCAGTGTATCCAATGTCAGCTTTCACTGCATTGCGGATACCTAGTAAGACGAGTGGAAGAGCGTCGGTCCACTGTGAAACGTTTGCAGCTGATAGTGAAGCTTTTAGTTGTCGGTGAAAGCGTTCTATCAACCCGTTTGCTTGTGGGTGGTAGGCGGTCGTTCGGAAGCGAGTGCTTCCTAATAGTGTGGTCAGACGACGGAAAAGTTCAGACTCAAACTGACGTCCGCGGTCTGTAGTGATGGTTGAAGGGCAACCGAAGTTTGCTACCCATCGTTCGACGAAGGTGCGGGCCACTGTTTCAGCAGTGATGTCCTTGATAGGTACTGCTTCTGGCCATCGAGTGAAACGATCTACACAGGTCAAGAGGTAAGAGTATCCATTTGAATCTGGTAAAGGTCCTACCAAATCCAGATGAACATGGTCGAAACGAGCATCGGGAGTTTTAAATGAGCCTAAGGGACATTTATTGTGTCTGATGACCTTAGATTTTTGGCAGCTTACACAGGAGCGTGCCCACTCCCTCACGTCTTTATTCATACCAGGCCAGCAAAAGCGTTCTGCTATGAGCTTGATGGTTGCACGAACACCTGGATGAGAAAGTTTGTGCAATGTGTTGAAGACATTGCGTCGATAATGTTTCGGGACGATTGGGCGATCCCTTCCTGTAGATGTGTCACAAAGTAAGGTTTCCTTACCTGTTCCCATCTGTTTGATGCGTAGTTTAAGGGTTGTGGACGATAACTCTTGCTGAAGATCAGTGTCTTCTTTTTGAAGCTGGGCGAGTTTAAGAAGGTCGATTCCTTGGAAACTGTTCAAGGAATTTATTCGAGACAAGGCGTCTGCAACTACATTGTTTGCTCCAGAAATATGTTGAATATCTGAAGTAAACTGCGAAATGTAGTCCAGTTGTCGAGACTCACGGGGAGAGTACTTGTCAGAAGGAGAGCTTAACGAGAAAGTGAGCGGTTTATGGTCAGTGAATAGAGTGAATTCGCGGCCTTCGATATAGTGTTGAAAATGCCGTACAGCACAATACATAGCTAGGAGTTCCCTACCGAATGTGCTATATCTCGATTCGGTGTCTAGCAACCGTCTAGAGAAAAATGCCAAGGGTTGCCAGGAGTTGTTAATCCATTGTTGTAAGACTCCTCCGATTGCCGAGTCGGATGCGTCTACTGCGATACTAATGGGTGCTTCAGTGTCCTGATGTGCGAGCATTGTTGCTTTAGCGATCAGTTCCTTAACTGTGGAGAATGCTTTTCGTGCGGTGTCGTCCAAATTAATGGATTTCGCATTTCCACGAAGTTGGTCAGTAAGAGGTTTCATAAGTAATGCACATTTCGGTATGAAGCGTCTATAGAAACTTACCAGGCCGTTAAACGTGCGTAATTGCTTGACGTTGGTCGGTTCTGGGTAATCCAGAATGGCCGCCACTTTGGTCCTAAGAGGTCGAATGCCTTGAGCATCGATAGTGTGTCCTAGGAAATCTAACGAGTCGGTTCCGAATTGGCATTTCTGAACGTTTACAGTAATGCCATGTTTTTGTAATCGTTCGAAAACAAGATCCAGATGCTTGAGATGTGATTCTCTGTCCGGACTTGCGATTAAGCAGTCATCAACATACGCATGTACGAAGTTGAGACCTCGAAAGACGTCGTCTATGAATCTTTGGAAAGTTTGCGCAGCGTTTCTTAAACCGAACGGCATTCGCAAAAATTCATAGAGTCCGAAAGGAGTTATGATAGCTGTTTTTGGTATGTCGTTTGTAGCCATAGGGATTTGGTTATACGCTTTAACCAAGTCGATTTTCGAAAAGACAGTTGTACCTTTCAAGGTAGCTGTCAAATCATGAATGTGAGGCAACGGGTAACGATCGGGAATGGTTTTTGCATTCAATCGCCGATAGTCACCAGTTGGACGCCAATCGTTGCTGTCCTTTTTAGGAACCATGTGCAACGGAGATGCATAAGGGCTGTTTGACGGTCGTATGATTCCTAAGTCTATCATATGATCGAATTCGTTTTTCGCTAACCTCAGCTTTTCCGGAGCTAGTCGTCGTGCTTTAGAGAATACAGGTGGTCCTGTAGTCGTGATGTGATGTGTAACATTGCTGGTTACACACGGTAGTTTCGTTTGAGCTTGTTGTATCCCAGGGTACTTGTCGAGTAGTGGTTGATAGAGTGGGTCTATCGAATGCTTAACTGTGACTGGGGATAATCTACAACCAGAAAAAGAAGTTACGCAAACGGATAATTTAGTGTTTCCATCTACTAGCCTCCGTTTGCGCGTGTCGATGATTAGATTATGATGTTGTAGAAGATCCATACCAATGATTGGCATAGAAACATCTGCAACAACGAAAATCCAATGAATGGGTTTGCGTAAACCCACGTTAAGGTAGACGTACCTTTTGCCATACGTGGCGATCGGTTTTCCGTTTGCCGCCTGTAAGTTTAGAGTTGATTTGTGGAGCCGGTCGTTATGATTTGCTGGGAGAACGCTAACTTCTGCGCCAGTGTCGACGAGGTAGCGAACTCTCGTTGTCACATCTGTGACGTACAACAGACGGCTATGTTCGCCGGCTACGGTTGCCGTTAACGCGTGCCGGCTTAGAAGTTTCCCGAATTGTTTTTTGAGTCAGTCGTTTTCGTGTTGGGAAAATTGCAGGGTTTTCTGCAATTTCTGGAAGATTTTCCATACTGGTTATGATACCAGCACCAGTCGGGGTTATCCGTCTCTCGTGGTCTAGAGACAGATCGTTTACGCGAAATGCTTCTACGTGGACTGCGTGAGCGACTACGGTCGTTACGAAGATTAAGATAACGCGTGAGTGTATGACATAACTCGGTTATGTCATTCTGAGTCGCGTGAGGCTTTTCTTTGACGGAAAATACCTCTGAAGTAGACGATTTCGTTATTTCTAAAATACGATCGGCAGATGCAGCTAGCTCGTCTAAGGCGTTGTTCTGAAATGAGACCAGAACCGCTTGCACCTGTTGAGGAAGTTTAGATAAGAAAAGTTGTTTAAATAGACCTTCGTCGAAAGTCCTTAGGCCTATCACTTCTCTCATTCTTTGCAACATGTCAGTCGCAGAACCGTGTTGCAGGTCGATGTTATTGAAGAGTTGATCTAACCTTTGTCGATCGGTTAGGTCTCCTCGTTTAAGAATCGAACGTTTAAGGATTTCGTAAGGTTCGGAAACATCACTAGTAAACATACTAGGTGTTACGTACCTGTTGAATTCGCGCGGTAGTGCCTTGACTACTGCGAGGAATTGTGCACGTGTGTCGATCACGCCGTGCTCGGAGAAATCAGCTTCTGCGTAGCAGAACCAGGCTTCGATATTGTCGGGCCAGAAAGGCATGAGTTGAAACGAAGGCGGGGACAAAGTCTTAAGGTTGAGTACTTTGGGTGTCTGTTCAGCCATGATGAAAATATGAAGTACGATAACGAACAAGGGAAAAATATATATATATATCCCAGGAAAAACACGAAAAAAAAAAATCACAATGCTTAAAAAAAAGGTAATAATATATAAAAATCCCAAAAAGGAACAGACTCACAGTTGCAGTTAGGTGTACCAGATCACGTCGGGCTCACCAATGAGGATGATACAGGTATTCAGTGTTTGACAACGCTTCTACCAATAACACCTTCTAATATGCTTTGTTCCCACCGAGAGAAATCAAAAGACAGAGTCGAGGAGATCGGAAGAGTGTATTTGGCGATAACCAATATATCGGGAATCTCTGATCTAATCTGGCTAGTGATTGCGATTGTTGTCGAGCACAGCGTGACAGCACGTGATCTGGTGCGGATGCATGACCGAGCGCCTTCAGCTAGATGAGTCCACTAAAACATATGGTCAGCATCCAATGTCGAAAACCTATTGAGCTATTTAGTTTGGGGATTTATTTACCGCTACAGTGTACAAACAAACAGTACGGTCTATTAATACAGGGAAAAACAGAGACAAATAACATACCGAACAGTAGCCAGAGAATAGGAAAAATGAGTCAACAAGCAAATATTGTTTTACAATGAACATCAAACTGTGATTGGTTAATAAAGAGATACAGCCGTACAAGATCAAAAAGAGTAAATGTGGTGGTGGGCGTTTCACTTATTATTGGTGGGTTCGTCTATCGATCACACTTCACACTCCCCCCGAAACGCGCACCACGTCCGTTGTCCAGGGTCGTCGTCGCTGTCAGACAGCCGGCTCCTTCTAGTAGACATAAGCGTCGTACGTCCCGAACAGTTTCTTCGTTTGCGGTTCTCAATTTGGCCGTACGAACTTGGCCGTCAGAGCCATAGCTTATTTGTTCGACAATAGCTTTGGACCATAGACTTCTCGGTGAGCAAACATTGTTTACTAACACTAAGTCTCTTGAAGACTCATCCATCAATACCTTCTGAAACAATAGTGATCGCAGAATTCTTCTTATCGACTTTATGATGCGTCCCCATACACTGTCTCGTTGACTAGCCCTCGGAAGTTTAAAGCGCCATTCACAACCTCTCTCTAAAAGGGCATTTACTGTCTTATTCTGGTTCCAACTACACATGATCTGTCTAAGAATAGCATTGGCTCCTATAGAACTACCAGATGCACCCTTACTCTTGTTCACAACTCGTATAAGGGCGCCTTTCTCAACACCTTCCTCGATACCACGGCGAATATGTGCTACCTGCTTCGGCCTTTTCGTAGTCTTCACTTTCAGTTTGATGTCCTTCTTTTCCTTAAGCTCTCTTAGAGTTGATTTGGATTTATTAGCAGATGGTGCTTTGGTTTTCGGCTTAACAACCTTATACTCAGTTATTAAAAACGAACAATGAACTTGACGAGAGACATTTTCGGAACAAGTATACTCCGCGACACCATATGTGGATTCTGTTAATGCTATACGATCTTCCACAGACATCGATGAAGTACGACTAAGTAGGTCTTTGGATTCAGTTGAATACAATTGTTTAAACTTATCCTTTAATTCCTCTTTAGCTGAGAGGTGATTGAGTACACGATTGCTTTTACAGGGTTCTCCATAGGAACCGAAGAGTCCAACCTAACAGAGTCTTCACGGTGAATGGTTCATTCGGCTTTCCAGTTCTTACCTCTTTCATTTCGTGTACACTCGGTACGTTGCACCCGATCAACAGTTCGACATTCTCATCCTCTACTCTCGGAAAACTTATGTCTTTTAAATGCGTCCAGGATGTCATTTGAGACGTCGTTGGTACCGTCCTGCGCAACATAGGTAATCTCTCGACTGTCCATACGTTTAGGATTCTAAATGACGAAGATGAGTCTAAGGAGGAAACCTCTAGTTGGATCTCTTTACACTGAATTGTGGACTGGTTGTCCAACGTTCTCAATGAAATCGTCTTAGGCTCTCCTTCCAAATTCAACCTTCTAGCTAGATCTTCTGTAATAAGCGAGGCATCTGCCCCACTATCTAAGAAGGCACAAGTCTGTGCTACCTTTTCTTCATTTTTTACCAGTACAGGCACTATTGCGAATGCCGCTTGTTTCTGTACACGCTCGACACTTTTCTCCGTACATAGTTGAGTGTGGATGTAGGCATCAATATTATTATTCCTTTGTTCTTCCCGCAACTCGTGTAACAGGGTATGGTGTCTCCAGCCACACCCTTCAACAGCACACGACCTCGGCGATCGACAGTATTTTGCTACGTGGTTTGCGTTCAGACACACATTACACAACTTGTGTCTAAGAACGAATTCCTTCCTTTCTCTAACATTCTTGTCTTTAAATTTCTGACATTGATCTAAGGAATGATTACTGAAGCACTCCAAACAAGATGAACTGCGTAAGGGAGCATTATCATCACTAGTACGCACATAAGATATCTTTGCTGTATTGTAATCTGCACTAATTTTCCCTTTTAAAACGCCAACATCTCTATTGTCACTATTACTACCGCGGTTGACGAGCAGGCCGTATCTAGTATTGGCTATATCAGCTTGCTCCTTTACAAACTCAACAAGATCAGTGAACAGAGGCTCTCTGCCTCCTCTGATAATCTTATAAGCTACTTTTAGCCACTCTTGTTGAATGTGGGTTGGTAATTTCAGAACCATAGTTTCAATAGTTCTAGAAGAGTTCAAATCAGAAACGTAATTCATCTGTTCGAGAGTCAAACTACTAGCTTGCATTCCTCGAGATAGTCTTCTCAAACCATCTGGTTGATTTCTCCTTATATTGGGAAAGTTTAACAAGTTATCGATAAACGTGCGTGCTACGACGTGTTTTTGGCCAAACGTTTCTTCTAAAAACTTTAGGGCTTGATAGTGAGGATGATACAGGTATTCAGTGTTTGACAACGCTTCTACCTGTAACACCTCCTAATATGCTTTGTTCCCACCGAGAGAAATCAAAAGACAGAGTCGAGGAGATCGGAAGAGTGTATTTGGCGATAACCAATATATCGGGAATCTCTGATCTAATCTGGCTAGTGATTGCGATTGTTGTTGAGCACAGCGTGACAGCACGTGATCTGGTGCGGATGCATGACCGAGCGCCTTCAGCTAGATGAGTCCACTAAAACATATGGTCAGCATCCAATGTCGAAAACCTATTGAGCTATTTAGTTTGGGGATTTATTTACCGCTACAGATCACTCCCCCCCTAGTGGGGCAGTGATGACCCTAAGACGTGGCCAGCCAGAAGTTTAAACCCAACGAGTTTGTCGTTGGTAAACACTCTTCTGATAGCTTACTAAATTTAGCAGCGTCTGGTCGTCTTTCCTTACTATATGGGACCGGGGTACAACATAGTAAAAAAAGAAATGTACAATGAAAATTTCGTATCCTCATGAACGTCATCGTTCTTTTCCAGCCGTCATGGAAAAGAAGAAAGAAAATGTAAGTGCATTTCGAAAATACACTCGTATGTGCGTGAAAAGGGAAAATAAACTTGTAAAATCGTTTTTTTGTTGTTTTTTAAAAAAATAGAAATGAAAATATATAAGCCTATTAAAAAAATTTTATTTTTTAATAATATAGAAAATGTCGAGAAGTGCCTTACGTGCAATAGTCGTTTAAATGTTCTGGAAATCTCACTCTTCTTCCAGAACGTGTCGTTTTAAGCTTATTTTCGGATACTGTCGAAGTATCATCGTGTGTGTTGGTTGTCGGATGAGGTATTATAAGTGTCGGAGTCGTGTCGTTCAATTGTACCGAAGGAAAATCCACGTAGATAGGATTTCCTTCTAAATACGCTGCTTTGAGGCGATCGATGCTGATGCTATCGTTGGTACCGTTCTTATCGATTATATAGTACTTCGGTTCGCGTTGAAGAACTTTGAAAGGTCCTTCGTATGCTGATTCGAAAGGTCGTCGATGCGAGTCTCGACGAACGAAAACGTGTGTACTATATCGTAAGTCAGGTTGAACGAAAACATCAGTTGATTGAGGTCGAGTGGAAGCAGGTTTAACTGAACGCATTGCGTTTGTAAGCCTGTTCGTGTAGGAGGTTAGATCCATGCTCATTGAAGAGGATGAAGGATCCACGAATTCTCCTGGAAGTCGGAGTGTCGTTCCATAAACGAGTTGAGCCGCAGTGTATCCAATGTCAGCTTTCACTGCATTGCGGATACCTAGTAAGACGAGTGGAAGAGCGTCGGTCCACTGTGAAACGTTTGCAGCTGATAGTGAAGCTTTTAGTTGTCGGTGAAAGCGTTCTACCAACCCGTTTGCTTGTGGGTGGTAGGCGGTTGTTCGGAAGCGAGTGCTTCCTAATAGTGTGGTCAGACGACGGAAAAGTTCAGACTCAAACTGACGTCCGCGGTCTGTAGTGATGGTTGAAGGGCAACCGAAGTTTGCTACCCATCGTTCGACGAAGGTGCGGGCCACTGTTTCAGCAGTGATGTCCTTGATAGGTACTGCTTCTGGCCATCGAGTGAAACGATCTACACAGGTCAAGAGGTAAGAGTATCCATTTGAATCTGGTAAAGGTCCTACCAAATCCAGATGAACATGGTCGAAACGAGCATCGGGAGTTTTAAATGAGCCTAAGGGACATTTATTGTGTCTGATGACCTTAGATTTTTGGCAGCTTACACAGGAGCGTGCCCACTCCCTCACGTCTTTATTCATACCATGCCAACAAAAGCGTTCTGCTATGAGCTTGATGGTTGCACGAACACCTGGATGAGAAAGTTTGTGCAATGTGTTGAAGACATTGCGTCGATAATGTTTCGGGACGATTGGGCGATCTCTACCTGTAGATGTGTCACAAAGTAAGGTTTCCTTACCTGTTCCCATTTGTTTGATACGTAGTTTAAGGGTTGTGGACGATAACTCGTGCTGAAGATTAGTGTCTTCTTTTTGAAGCTGGGCGAGTTTAAGAAGGTCGATTCCTTGGAAACTGTTCAAGGAATTTATTCGAGACAAGGCGTCTGCAACTACATTGTTTGCTCCAGAAATATGTTGAATATCTGAAGTAAACTGCGAAATGTAGTCCAGTTGTCGAGACTCACGGGGAGAGTACTTGTCAGAAGGAGAGCTTAACGAGAAAGTGAGCGGTTTATGGTCAGTGAATAGAGTGAATTCACGGCCTTCGATATAGTGTTGAAAATGCCGTACAGCACAATACATAGCTAGGAGTTCCCTACCGAATGTGCTGTATCTCGATTCGGTGTCTAGCAACCGTCTAGAGAAAAATGCCAAGGGTTGCTAGGAGTTATTAACCCATTGTTGTAAGACTTCTCTGATTGCCGAGTCGGATGCGTCTACTGCGATACTAATGGGTGCTTCAGTGTCCTGATGTGCGAGCATTGTTGCTTTAGCGATTAGTTCCTTAATTGTAGAGAATGCTTTTCGTGCGGTGTCGTCCAACTTAATGGATTTCGCATTTCCACGAAGTTGGTCAGTAAGAGGTTTCATAAGTAATGCGCATTTCGGTATGAAGCGTCTATAGAAACTTACCAGGCCGTTAAACGTGCGTAATTGCTTGACGTTGGTCGGTTCTGGGTAATCCAGAATGGCCGCCACTTTGGTCCTAAGAGGTCGAATGCCTTGAGCATCGATAGTGTGTCCTAGGAAATCTAACGAATCGGTTCCGAATTGGCATTTCTGAACGTTTACAGTAATGCCATGTTTTTGTAATCGTTCGAAAACAAGATCCAGATGCTTGAGATGTGATTCTCTGTCCGGACTTGCGATTAAGCAGTCATCAACATACGCATGTACGAAGTTGAGACCTCGAAAGACGTCGTCTATGAATCTTTGGAAAGTTTGCGCAGCGTTTCTTAGACCGAACGGCATTCGCAAAAATTCATAGAGTCCGAAAGGAGTTATGATAGCTGTTTTCGGTATGTCGTTAGTAGTCATAGGGATTTGGTTATACGCTTTAACCAAGTCGATTTTCGAAAAGACAGTTGTACCTTTCAAGGTAGCTGTCAAATCGTGAATGTGAGGCAACGGGTAACGATCGGGAATGGTTTTTGCATTCAATCGCCGATAGTCACCAGTTGGACGCCAATTTTTGCTGTCCTTTTTAGGGACCATGTGCAACGGAGATGCATAAGGGCTGTTTGACGGTCGTATGATTCCTAAGTCTATCATATGATCGAATTCGTTTTTCGCTAACCTCAGCTTTTCCGGAGCTAGTCGTCGTGCTTTAGAGAATACAGGTGGTCCTGTAGTCGTGATGTGATGTGTAACATTGCTGGTTACACACGGTAGTTTCGTTTGAGTTTTCTGTATCCCAGGATACTTGTCGAGTAGTGGTTGATAGAGTGGGTCTATCGAATGCTTAACTGTGACTGGGGATAATCTACAACCAGAAAAGGAAGTTACGCAAACGGATAATTTAGTGTTTCCATCTACTAGCCTCCGTTTGCGCGTGTCGATGATTAGATTATGGTGTTGTAGAAGATCCATACCAATGATTGGCATAGAAACATCTGCAACAACGAAAATCCAGTGAATGGGTTTGCGTAAACCCACGTTAAGGTAGACGTACCTTTTGCCATACGTGGCGATCGGTTTTCCGTTTGCCGCCTGTAAGTTTAGAGTTGATTTGTGGAGCCGGTCGTTATGATTTGCTGGGAGAACGCTAACTTCTGCGCCAGTGTCGACGAGGTAGCGAACTCTCGTTGTCACATCTGTGATGTACAACAGACGGCTATGTTCGCCGGCTACGGTTGCCGTTAACGCGTGCCGGCTTAGAAGTTTCCCGAATTGTTTTTTGAGTCAGTCGTTTTCGTGTTGGGAAAATTGCAGGGTTTTCTGCAATTTCTGGAAGATTTTCCATACTGGTTATGATACCAGCACCAGTCGGGGTTATCCGTCTCTCGTGGTCTAGAGACAGATCGTTTACGCGAAATGCTTCTACGTGGACTGCGTGAGCGACTACGGTCGTTACGAAGATAAAGATAACGCGTGAGTGTATGACATAATTCGGTTATGTCATTCTGAGTCGTGTGAGGCTTTTCTTTGACGGAAAATACTTTTGAAGTAGACGATTTCGTTATTTCTAAAATACGATCGGCAGATGCAGCTAGCTCGTCTAAGGCGTTGTTCTGAAATGAGACCAGAACCGCTTGCACCTGTTGAGGAAGTTTAGATAAGAAAAGTTGTTTAAATAGACCGTCGTCGAAAGTTCTTAGGCCTATCACTTCTCTCATTCTTTGCAACATGTCAGTCGCAGAACCGTGTTGCAGGTCGATGTTATTGAAGAGTTGATCTAAACTTTGTCGATCGGTTAGGTCTCCTCGTTTAAGAATCGAACGTTTCAAGATTTCGTAAGGATCGGAAACATCACTAGTAAACATACTAGGTGTTACGTACCTGTTGAATTCGCGCGGTAGTGCCTTGACTACTGCGAGGAATTGTGCACGTGTGTCGACCACGCCGTGCTCGGAGAAATCGGATTCTGCGTAGCAGAACCAGGCTTCGATATTGTCGGGCCAGAAAGGCATGAGTTGAAACGAAGGCGGGGACAAAGTCTTAAGCTTGAATACTTTAGGTGTCTGTTCAGCCATGATGAAATATGAAGTGCGATAATGAACGAGGGGAAAATATATATGTATCCAAGGGAAAACACGAAAATAATCACAATGTTTTAAAAAAAATAAGGAAATAATATATAAAAATCCAAAAAAGGAACAGACTCACAGTTGCAATCAGGTGTACCAGATCACGACGGTTTCACCAATGATGATGATACAGGTATTCAGTGTTTGACAACGCTTCTACCTGTAACACCTCCTAATATGCTTTGTTCCCACCAAGAGAAATCAAAAGACAGAGTCGAGGAGATCGGAAGAGTGTATTTGGCGATAACCAATATATCGGGAATCTCTGATCTAATCTGGCTAGTGATTGCGATTGTTGTTGAGCACAGCGTTACAGCACGTGATCTGGTGCGGATGCATGACCGAGCGCCTTCAGCTAGATGAGTCCACTAAAACATATGGTCAGCATCCAATGTCGAAAACCTATTGAGCTATTTAGTTTGGGGATTTATTTACCGTAACAATAGTAACCTATCTCTGGTTCTAGTATAGTACAATGAAGGATAGCGGCTTTCGCTTCTCCGTCACAATATTGAATCAAGTAATTTAGCTTAGCTCTGAATCCAATATTCTCACTCCCAATGCATTCTTCGAAATTTTTAATGAAGTTCCAATAATTTGTCGGTGTACCATTGAATCTTAAGACTTCTCTTTTTGGTAAATACAGATTTTTTAATATTGTATTCTCACTGTTACTTACTAATTGGCCGGAACCTTCACGTTTCTGGAGGCGTAACCTTTCTAGTTCAATTTCCTTTTCTAACTGGGTTATGCGCAACCTAGCTAACTCTAGTTCTATCATGCTATTGTTTTGAGTTCGTTCTTTTCAGGTTGGTCCTCGTCATAAACTCCCACATGATGGGGTGATAACTCTGGAATCTCATCAGAATCGTAGTATTTATTGGAGGTCATTGCAGTAGGTATATCGAAATTACTGTTCGAATCTTTGTAGGAAGCAATTTCCTACAGATTCAACTCTAAGTTAATCTCTAGACTGTCGAATAGCCAAAGTCAGAACAAGCAAGCTATTTGGCTAGATAAACTTTATCTGTTTCTAAAACGTAAATTAACATCGTTAGTGTACAAACAAACAGTACGGTCTATTAATACAGGGAAAAACAGAGACAAATAACATACCGAACAGTAGCCAGAGAATAGGAAAAATGAGTCAACAAGCAAATATTGTTTTACAATGAACATCAAACTGTGATTGGTTAATAAAGAGATACAGCCGTACAAGATCAAAAAGAGTAAATGTGGTGGTGGGCGTTTCACTTATTATTGGTGGGTTCGTCTATCGATCACACTTCACACTCCCCCCGAAACGCGCACCACGTCCGTTGTCCAGGGTCGTCGTCGCTGTCAGACAGCCGGCTCCTTCTAGTAGACATAAGCGTCGTACGTCCCGAACAGTTTCTTCGTTTGCGGTTCTCAATTTGGCCGTACGAACTTGGCCGTCAGAGCCATAGCTTATTTGTTCGACAATAGCTTTGGACCATAGACTTCTCGGTGAGCAAACATTGTTTACTAACACTAAGTCTCTTGAAGACTCATCCATCAATACCTTCTGAAACAATAGTGATCGCAGAATTCTTCTTATCGACTTTATGATGCGTCCCCATACACTGTCTCGTTGACTAGCCCTCGGAAGTTTAAAGCGCCATTCACAACCTCTCTCTAAAAGGGCATTTACTGTCTTATTCTGGTTCCAACTACACATGATCTGTCTAAGAATAGCATTGGCTCCTATAGAACTACCAGATGCACCCTTACTCTTGTTCACAACTCGTATAAGGGCGCCTTTCTCAACACCTTCCTCGATACCACGGCGAATATGTGCTACCTGCTTCGGCCTTTTCGTAGTCTTCACTTTCAGTTTGATGTCCTTCTTTTCCTTAAGCTCTCTTAGAGTTGATTTGGATTTATTAGCAGATGGTGCTTTGGTTTTCGGCTTAACAACCTTATACTCAGTTATTAAAAACGAACAATGAACTTGACGAGAGACATTTTCGGAACAAGTATACTCCGCGACACCATATGTGGATTCTGTTAATGCTATACGATCTTCCACAGACATCGATGAAGTACGACTAAGTAGGTCTTTGGATTCAGTTGAATACAATTGTTTAAACTTATCCTTTAATTCCTCTTTAGCTGAGAGGTGATTGAGTACACGATTGCTTTTACAGGGTTCTCCATAGGAACCGAAGAGTCCAACCTAACAGAGTCTTCACGGTGAATGGTTCATTCGGCTTTCCAGTTCTTACCTCTTTCATTTCGTGTACACTCGGTACGTTGCACCCGATCAACAGTTCGACATTCTCATCCTCTACTCTCGGAAAACTTATGTCTTTTAAATGCGTCCAGGATGTCATTTGAGACGTCGTTGGTACCGTCCTGCGCAACATAGGTAATCTCTCGACTGTCCATACGTTTAGGATTCTAAATGACGAAGATGAGTCTAAGGAGGAAACCTCTAGTTGGATCTCTTTACACTGAATTGTGGACTGGTTGTCCAACGTTCTCAATGAAATCGTCTTAGGCTCTCCTTCCAAATTCAACCTTCTAGCTAGATCTTCTGTAATAAGCGAGGCATCTGCCCCACTATCTAAGAAGGCACAAGTCTGTGCTACCTTTTCTTCATTTTTTACCAGTACAGGCACTATTGCGAATGCCGCTTGTTTCTGTACACGCTCGACACTTTTCTCCGTACATAGTTGAGTGTGGATGTAGGCATCAATATTATTATTCCTTTGTTCTTCCCGCAACTCGTGTAACAGGGTATGGTGTCTCCAGCCACACCCTTCAACAGCACACGACCTCGGCGATCGACAGTATTTTGCTACGTGGTTTGCCTTCAGACACACATTACACAACTTGTGTCTAAGAACGAATTCCTTCCTTTCTCTAACACTCTTGTCTTTAAATTTCTGACATTGATCTAAGGAATGATTACTGAAGCACTCCAAACAAGATGAACTGCGTAAGGGAGCATTATCATCACTAGTACGCACATAAGATATCTTTGCTGTATTGTAATCTGCACTAATTTTCCCTTTTAAAACGCCAACATCTCTATTGTCACTATTACTACCGCGGTTGACGAGCAGGCCGTATCTAGTATTGGCTATATCAGCTTGCTCCTTTACAAACTCAACAAGACCAGTGAACAGAGGCTCTCTGCCTCCTCTGATAATCTTATAAGCTACCTTTAGCCACTCTTGTTGAATGTGGGTTGGTAATTTCAGAACCATAGTTTCAATAGTTCTAGAAGAGTTCAAATCAGAAACGTAATTCATCTGTTCGAGAGTCAAACTACTAGCTTGCATTCCTCGAGATAGTCTTCTCAAACCATCTGGTTGATTTCTCCTTATATTGGGAAAGTTTAACAAGTTATCGATAAACGTGCGTGCTACGACGTGTTTTTGGCCAAACGTTTCTTCTAAAAACTTTAGTGCTTGATAGTAACCTATCTCTGGTTCTAGTATAGTACAATGAAGGATAGCGGCTTTCGCTTCTCCGTCACAATATTGAATCAAGTAATTTAGCTTAGCTCTGAATCCAATATTCTCACTCCCAATGCATTCTTCGAAATTTTTAATGAAGTTCCAATAATTTGTCGGTGTACCATTGAATCTTAAGACTTCTCTTTTTGGTAAATACAGATTTTTTAATATTGTATTCTCACTGTTACTTACTAATTGGCCGGAACCTTCACGTTTCTGGAGGCGTAACCTTTCTAGTTCAATTTCCTTTTCTAACTGGGTTATGCGCAACCTAGCTAACTCTAGTTCTATCATGCTATTGTTTTGAGTTCGTTCTTTTCAGGTTGGTCCTCGTCATAAACTCCCACATGATGGGGTGATAACTCTGGAATCTCATCAGAATCGTAGTATTTATTGGAGGTCATTGCAGTAGGTATATCGAAATTACTGTTCGAATCTTTGTAGGAAGCAATTTCCTACAGATTCAACTCTAAGTTAATCTCTAGACTGTCGAATACAGAGTCTTGGTTTAGCCAAAGTCAGAACAAGCAAGCTATTTGGCTAGATAAACTTTATCTGTTTCTAAAACGTAAATTAACATCGTTAGTGTACAAACAAACAGTACGGTCTATTAATACAGGGAAAAACAGAGACAAATAACATACCGAACAGTAGCCAGAGAATAGGAAAAATGAGTCAACAAGCAAATATTGTTTTACAATGAACATCAAACTGTGATTGGTTAATAAAGAGATACAGCCGTACAAGATCAAAAAGAGTAAATGTGGTGGTGGGCGTTTCACTTATTATTGGTGGGTTCGTCTATCGATCACACTTTACAATTAGGGTTATTGAAATTTGACGAAATAGCTTGTTTTGTGTGGGTGAGTGAACTATGTACTCTAGGTCCTGGAAGTAAATTAAGTGAAGTACGATCCGAAGCGATAACTTATTTGGTGGAATTTGAGTAAGTTTTCGAAATATTCGCGTACCTTTTAAGCGTTTCTAAATGATCACTTATTGTCAAATAACCTAAAATCCAACTATACTGATTTTTGACCTTAGACTAAATTCAACTGATTGAATTTTGTATTTATCAAATAATTATATTGGTATTAAATTAAGCATAAGATTGTATTGGGGACATATGTGAATGAATCAACTATCAACCAGTTACTTAAACTGAGGTTGAATAATGTAAACTCGTACATTCCTATTGTGTTTATGGCTGTGTTATTATTATTTTACTTTGCACTCTCAGTAAGTTGGATTTGTCACAAGGACTAAAGTTAATATATACGATATGATAGAGCTTCCTGTTATGTGTAATGAATTTGTACGGTAGACAAACAGTAGACTATTAACATAGAGTATAAGTTAGGCCTTGAGTTAGAAAGCTTAGGATGTATTTGCTTGTTCTCTAAGATATAGGTCATACCGAGAATCTACCACTCCACAAAATTTAATAAAAAAGAATGCGTTTTCTCGGGGAAACAGAAAATCCCAACTATTAAGAAACATGTATCACAAGTCAGTATGAATATATAACATCGTATTCAACCTGACTAGGTATGTTAGAAGGTCAGTAATGTACAACGACACATGTCAATTATGAAAACTCCATGCAAATGGAGAAGGGAGGAGACTTTACTTTACAAAAGAGCTTTTATACTTCAACAAAAAGAACCCAATGAAATAAGCATCACTGTATACAGATGGCATTTACATGATTTCGGAGAAGAGAGACCAACCAATAGGAAGAGAGGCTAATTACACATGACTTTTGACAATAGATATCACAGTATAGTTTGAAGCACAGGAGCGAAAACCATTAAAAAATCCAGTATTTTGTTGACAGGGGCAATTAACCTCAACAATAATATGCACATTCTATAACAATTTATAACTCTGTTTTAGAAAAATAAACAGAATTTGACTGAATAACTCGTTTACGAAACATTTTCATAAATAGTATCATGTATAAAAATAAACCTAACGCAATAAAAAATAGAATCCATACAATTCGACCACATTTGGAACCAAGCTCTAATGACAATTCATTTAATACACCATGAAGATTTGCGGTATTTCTCTCAACTTGTCCAATACTAGCATCAACAGTTTCACAATCCAGGCGGATTCGTTGACTCATTGCAGAAGATTGATTTTTCAAATCTGTTGCTAATAGCAGCATTTCTGAAGCTAATTGTTCACGTTGAATTTCTTGTTCACAAAGAAGTTCAGAGGAATGAGTTAGATTATCATTTTGACTATGATTTAATGATTTTTTATCGCTGGACTTATTTCCACCTGAAAAAGGCAAATAATGTACATAATTTAAACATGATTAATTCTGAAATGATGAGTAGATTTACAACTCAGATAAATACTTTCGGTATTATTGAGTTGTGTTAGCTAAACTGGCTTAATTGCGAAGCTTTCATTGTTGTTCTGGACAAAATGAACCTACGAGGATAACCGATCACGATTGAGGTCATCCAAACAAACTTATTTAACTCGTGAAATAAATACGAAGCTCACTTCATAGAATACATGAGGCATTATTGATTTGAGGATTATTCACATCATGCACTGATGACTTTATTTAAATGAACTGGACAGCTATTATATCCCAGTATGAGACTGCCCATTCATGGAGCGTCAGGGATCGAACCGTAGACCTCCGAAATCATTAACTGGTGAATAACTTGGAGACAACCTTCTTCCGATTACTGTAATTTTAAGACACATTTTTATGGTATTTGTTTAAGAAACACAACAGATTTAATAAAGCTATGATGGAATGTCATTAAAACTTATCTCTGAGTAGATAGGTTGTACTATTTTAAAATGTTTTATCCCTATAATTACAAAACATTTTCCCTTTCTAACCTCAACTCTTAACTGTATACCAGACTTCTAACCCTAACTCCTAACACTAGCCTTTAACACTAACCATTCTTTTGTTCAAATTAATTTGAAAGTTTATTAGTTACTGCAAAACGATTTATCTATTGAAATATAACTTTTTTAATCATAAATTGTTTGATATCTAAATGATATTTTTTGATTGACTAATAAGTCATTCAAGGTCGTGATCATTATCTGTAAAACATAAGCTCTCCATCGGAAATTCGATAGACTGATTAGCTCGTTTGTACAGTCTAATTTTATTGTGTCTTTGATGATGGACTGAACTATTACATTAAAGAATAGGAACACCCAGTTGTAAACAATGACAGGCGTATTCTACAACCCTAAGACGTTTGTTAGTAGCTAATATACGGATTCATGTTGACGGTTAATATGCAGTTTTTGAATTCAGTGTTCTTTCTAGGTAGTAGAACATTGTTGAATATGGACTTATTGCTATTTGTATATTACAATGTTACAGAACTTTATTGACGCGAATTTGATTGGTAATACTATAAAGCCCACAGTTTCTCTTTACTCGTAACAGTGCAAGAGGAATTTCTATCAGCACACCTAATTGGACACTAAGACAAACTCATGACTAATATAATATCTGATAACAATAAAAAGTATGCTTTAGCGTACTGCATACTGTGTTTAAGCATAAATCAGCGCTAGCGGCTGAACTGACATGATAGGTAACTCAGGATATTACATCATAAATTGATTGTTTGAATGAGAACATGGAGTATATACGAATACCTACCTAATAATTGCTCTCGTAATTGTCTATTTATATGTTGGCGTTCTTTTGCGATCAAATCACATCTATCAGTAAATGTGCCCTGAATAAGTGATTGATTGTCTATTTCGGAGCACATAGTATCGTTTTTATCACATGATAAGTTATTTATTTCAAGAGCAATTACATTTTCCTTATTGACATTATGATTAACAGGAGAGGTTTCATTCAATTTAGAAGTTGCAATTATTTCACTACGTGATAGGTGATGATGAATAGACTGTACATTCGAATTTTCTACTGTATCGCAAGTCTGCTTTAACTTTTTTAGCTAAAATAAAACAAATAATTCCTTTTTAAACATATTTTACCACTGTCA
This sequence comes from Schistosoma margrebowiei, assembly GCA_944470205.2. Classification (NCBI taxonomy): domain Eukaryota; kingdom Metazoa; phylum Platyhelminthes; class Trematoda; order Strigeidida; family Schistosomatidae; genus Schistosoma; species Schistosoma margrebowiei. The sequence continues at coordinate 40,730,853 of OX104032.1, forward strand.
TTGTAAGTAAATATACATATATAAAAAAACACGGAGACTGGCAGCCAGTTAATCCTTATTAACGTACAACCTAGTATAGACATGTGTTGTCTCAACTCTCCATACTAAATGAGAACGATCAGATGAAATTAACAAGATAAATAGCAAAAGAGATCAGAATAATATAGCAGCAATAACAATGAAATACTGGGGATATTATTGAGAAAGATAAGACGAGAAAGGTGTGGATAAAAGAATATTGGGATTCAAGATCTAGAGGAAGATAAAGAGTAAATGCATCTGCACCATTGTGAATGACTATGAGCCATATCACCCAGCGTCTGCAGCCACTAATCGCCGTTACTTCGCGGAACCCAACCACTTAGTCTATCTACAAGGTCCGTCATGGTTTGACCCTCCCTGGTCTTCTTCCAGCCCATTCTTATACCAGCAAACATCGGCTGTGAAGGTACGTGGACTTCGGATATATAACACATGTTCTATCCACCCCAGCTGATGAGGATTTACTACCTTATTAACAGATTTTCCACCTTTGCTAAGTACCTTATGCCTAAGCCTAACCCCAACATCGCTTTGAAGATACCTATTATCAAAAAATAGGAAGCCAACCCATAATTTCTACTTTCAAAGAATATGCTTCCCTCCCCCACAATAGTAATGCAGTGAGGATTGTTGCACAAACGGACATCCCGCCTACACCACAAGCGATGAAAGTTGGTAAAGCCAAACTGAGCCTACCGAAAATATGCAATCAACTTGCCAACTACATGACCTTAATATAATCAGCTCTGAAGGATAAACTTACATTTTTTGTGAGGGTTAGTGATATTACCTGGTCGCCCAAGCCGAAATGGGTGGAATGAGGTCGTAATCTACGGTGTAACAGTTGAAAACATAGGAGTTTAACCGTAAGACTATCCCTTCCATATGTGTAGCAGTTCATATTATCAGAATTCACACCATTACATATAGTGACGGAACAAACAAGGGAGAAACGAAAATAACAATCCACACAACTTTAAAAATTTAAAATAGTGAGGGAACCAAGTGAGATTAAAGAATGAAAGATATTAAAAACACGGAATGCATATTTACTGAATAAATTTAAATCTGTAATATAAGACTGTGATTAATTAGCAGACTTCGTTTAGGATACCTGATGCTTCCTACACGGCTTGAAGGAATAACCAGCGATTCCATTGGTGGATGATATATATTAGTCTGAAAACTATGAGCATTTTAACCAAACGATTCTGCTGATAGTGATACAAATTCAGAGTTAGTGATGATTAAGGATACTTAATACATAACCATTCGATGGTTTTATCAAAGCCAGAGTGACAATTGAAAAGCTCCTCTTAAAAAACTACGTTCCACATTTGCAAAGTAATAGTGAAAGGAACGATGTATGGTATAATTAACTTCTGATATTTAGAATGAAATGTCACCTGTAACTTGGCAAAAGCCAAATCAGTACATTATATTCATGACGAGATTATATCAGCAGCCAATCAATTACAGCTGAAGAAACATTCAGGATAAGACAAACTATATGGAGACGTAGAACAGACATGAAAAACGTTTTATCATTAGAAGGCGATTAAACAACATTAACATTCTTGGACTGTCACAGAAAGCTGAATCTTAACACTATCTTTACAATACAAAAATTGGCCATCTCTATTCAAAAGGCAGATGGAAAGAAGTTTGAATTACATTAATGTCTGGCACAGTTAGATGATGAAAGTGATGCCTAGAAGCATAGCTATGACAATAGATGTAGAAACTAAGAAAGTAAATAATCCTACCAGGTAATAGTCAATGTACTGAATTCATATGAAAGTTTAAGCTCTGATTCAAATAATTGTCCAGGTTTAAAACCTTTAATCAGTCTTAAACAACATAAGACCTGTTACAAAAATGTACTAGTTTACGTTGAACTGACGATAAACGGTTCGAAGCCTATGCAACATACACATAAAGAGCATAAGAATTTTATGTGACCTAACACCAAATAACACAGTTATGTAATACCTGATTATTCTTAACACATCAGAAGCTATAAAAATACTATCAGAGCATCTAACGATAGCTAGATTATGCCGTTATATAAATACAGTGTGATGAATACTTGGTGGATATTTCAACTTCAGTAGATAGAATAACATTTAAACCTGTAGTTTTATCATTTGAATGAAGAAATAACTAAGAACATAGCAGAATAAGATGAACTCATTTAGTGAATTTTCGTCAGTTAATGGTTATTTATAACCAATATACATACTTTATGTCATATCAGTGAAGATTAGTGGAACAACGACAAAAGGTATGGAAGTATTATAAAGTTGTAACGTGGAGAAATATTTCCATGACACTTAATGTAAAGATTCTATGAAAATGGTTTTAACAAAACATGCAGACACGTTTCTAGAGAATGAATATTGATGTCAAAGCTGCGTAATAACAACCATACTATTTGATAGAATAGTAAAGTAAGATGAGTAAGTCTCAGAAGGACCTAAGAATGAAAAAGGGATTCGTTATTGTGAATATGAAACAAAACGTGACTTAATTGAATTATGAAAAATAAAATTTACCAGGATAGTGATTTACAACTGTATCCTTTTTAGTATGCAGGTTTCGTTCCAACTCTTAAATTGAGATGGCTTCGGCGTCACGTAATAGATTGGAAATTATTTCGGTATTGATTATTTTCAATGGCATTGTTGGGAATACGTTGACCTCTTAATTTCAATTATTGTGAAATGTGCTCTGTTCCGAGATGTGAACAAGAACACCCTTTTCTGTTCTTCGAATATGAGTGCTTTGGCACAAACATGTAAACTGATAAACACAATTGGCAGTAACATAAGGTGAGGATTTGTTCATTTTTTGTCTCGATGAGCAATGTGTTTGACACAGAAATTAGTTTCTAACGCTAAGTCGTCAAAAGACTTGCTTTTTCCTTATCATAGTAAATCCTATTCCCTTCTCTCGTGATTTCTCATTGTTAGTGATAAATTTTTGTAGATATCCATTATTTCACAAACACTTTTCAATTATGCTTAATTATTGTTCAGTCTCTTCTGAACAGTTTCATTATGCAGTAAAATGGTATTCTAACTAAAACCTTTTAGTAACCTCTTATACAGAGGCTATCGGAATTTAAATAAAGCCTAGTTTTAATGTCTTTCCAATCGACATATCTTTCTGTTTGACCGCTTGATTAGCGTTGAACACTCATATTAAAGAAACGAAATTCGTCACCATACTTCTGCTCAGTGGTAAACCATACACATTAGAGTGTTCTTTCTTGAGAAGGTTCAGCATGTGTGAAGCATGGTTATAATTATTGCAAAGAACAAATGTATCGTCAAAGTACCTGACATACAGTTCTGTTTTATTAACTGTCGGCTTCATTTTTGTTTGTTCTAGGTTTGCAATAAATATATCTGTTATAACTGGTACCAATGGGCTATCTACAGCAACTCCGTCAACTAGAAAACCAAAAATAGGTTCCAAGAACAACTGAGTTCACACTTAGGTAGTTCTGAAGACGAGGCTGACCCAGATGTTGCTTGGAAAGACATACAAGCAGCTGTGGAAGCAGCAGTGACATCTATTAGCGACTTAAACCACAGAGTTTCAAAAGGCCAGTGGATTTCTTCAAAGTCTATCACACTGATGGATTCTCGCAAACTCGTCCCATCAGGTTCCGAACATGATGAAAAGCGACAACAAATCAGATCTAGGTCAAGAAAAAGTCTAAGAAACGACCGTGAGCAGTGGTGGGCAACGAAAGCAAAAGAGATGGAAAAGGCGGCGACTATAGGGAACACAAAACAGCTTTACAGACTAATAAAAGAAACTGGAATTAATAAGTCAAGTGTAAGTGAGATTATATCGGAAAAAGACGATACACTCATCTGCTCCCAGTCCAGGCGTTTAGAACGATGGGCTGAACATTTCAGAGAACAGTTCAGCTGGCCTTCAGCTACTCTACAACTACCCTCCATTCCCAGACAGCGTGAATGGAACATTGAAGTAGGTCCTCCAACTCTTGCTGAAGTTCAAAAGGCTATAGATAATCTGAAACGAGGAAGGGCTGCTGGTCCAGATGGACTGGCTCCAGAAGTCTTTAAGGATGGTGGTCCAATTTTAGCGGTTAGGTTGACTAATATTTTAGCTAAGATCTGGGAGTTAGACGTTATTCCATCTGACTGGTCGCAATCACTTATCGTCCCAATATATAAGAAAGGGTCAAAATCATCCTGTGACAACCACAGAGGGATTAGTTTAACTAATATAATATCTAAAATACTAGCCTCAATAATAATCAGACGCCTAACTAAAACTCGTGAACTGCAAACACGAGAAAATCAAGCTGGCTTCAGACCTGGTCGTGGCTGCATCGACCACATATTCACCATTCGTCAGGTTCTAGAACACAGGCATACTTATAGGCGTCCGACGATGGTGGTCTTTCTTGACTTAAAAGCAGCATTTGACTCGGTAGACCGCGAGATTCTGTGGCAGTGTCTGTCATTGAAAGGCGTACCTCAGAAGTACATAAACCTTGTAAAGGCTCTTTACTCGAACACTACTAGTCGAATCAGAGCTTATGGCGAACTGTCATCTACTTTTGCAACCTCAAGTGGTGTCCGTCAAGGATGTCCACTTTCCCCATTTTTGTTTAACTTCATCATAGATCTACTGATGGAAATAACTTTCTCGTCAACTGAGTTCTCGGGTATTGATCTCCTACCAGGAGATCCACTTATCGACTTAGAATACGCAGATGACATAGTCCTGTTTGGTGAAGACGCTGACAAAATGCAGAGTCTTCTGGTAGCACTGAGCAACAATACCAGGATGTTTGGAATGCGCTTCTCTCCCTCTAAATGCAAGTTGTTGCTTCAGGACTGGTCTGCGTTAACACCTGAACTAAGGATAGGGAGTGAAGTAGTCGAACGCGTTGACGACTTCACTTATCTTGGAAGTCTGATCAGCCCTAATGGGTTGGTATCGGACGAAATCTCAGCACGGATTCGAAAAGCTCGTTTGGCTTTTGCCAACTTACGTCACCTGTGGCGAAGGCGAGATATCCGTCTATCAATAAAAGGACGAGTATACTGCGCGGCAGTCCGTTCTGTTTTAATTTACGACAGCGAAACATGGCCATTAAGAGTAGAAGACACTCGTAAGCTATTAGTATTTGACCACAGATGCCTAAGAAATATTGCTGGCGTCTGCTGGGATAACCGGGTAAGTAATAGTGAGGTTAGACGCAGGGTATTAGGAAAGGATGGTAAATCAGTTGATGAGGTTATGAATCTTCATCGACTGAGATGGTTGGGCCACGTGTTACGTATGCCTGAACACCGATTACCACGACGTGCAATGCTATCCGGTATTGGAAATGGTTGGAAGAAAGTTAGGGGCGGCCAAACCAAAACGTGGCATCAGTGCTTGAAGTCACTAACTTCTAGTCTGAGCCATGTTGGTAGATGCAGACTACTTGGTTGGGGTCCGCGTGACTATCGTAACCAATGATTGGAGACTCTTGGTGACATGGCTCAGAATCGATCACAATGGCGTCGGTGTATACACTCCCTGTCTTCACTTAAACTATGAGATTAAAATCGCTTCATATCTTTCTTTCTACGAACCAATTCTTTCTGCTTGTACTATATCTCTATATGCAATCTTTCTCTTATATATTACCACCTTATACCTAACCACTGTTATGAATCTGGTGTTCATCTTGTTGTGTTGATGCGGTATGGCAACCTGGACCGATGCACATATGTGCCTGGTCCTACGTTGTAGCTGACTGACTCCGTCAACTTGTCGACATAAAGTATTATTGAATTAATCAATGCACACCTTTAGTGTATATTGGTAAAAGTTGTTTGAACTCATCTTTTAACAAAAGAAGTCCACTGTGTTCATATAGTAGGATTGTTGTAAATAATGAGATATCAAATGAAACTATGAATTTTCCAGGGATCTTAACATTTTCTAGCATTTTAGTGAATTAAAGGTATCTTTTAAGCTACATACAGATAATTTCGAACAAAGGGCTCCGAAACGATTCGCTAACGACCAGATGAGTTTGCGAACTGGAGGATTGATCATTGATAGTATCGGTATAAGAGTAACATCAGATTTATATGCTTTCGGTAGACCATATATTTAAGGTGATCTGGAACCTTATTGATTCAGTTCACTGTATGCAATTGTCGATTAATTTTCTTCTCAGGAATTGTTTTGACTTATTCGTGAAGAGTCTTTACGTTACCTCACAGTTAAACCTTTAGTCCTCCCCCGACCAACTACAAACTTCGATGGATCATCCAGTACTATCTTGACTTTATTTAAATACTTGTCCTTTTCTGTAAAAACTACTCCTGAGCTTTAATCAGGCAAAAGGATAACGATGTTTTCACTCTGCAAAGCTTCTTGGTGATCTTGAGATATAATTTTCGACTGTAATATTTCAGATGCTTCATAATAACTGGAAATATCAATGAATCGAGATTTTAACTGACATTGCTTCTGTTCATCTATTGGTTTAAGTTCGGATAAATAAAAATCGAGTGCTTTAGCTTGTATTATAACACCAATTAAGCAAACCTGCCAATGAGAATTATCTGCATCAACATTTCAATAAACATGGTCTACTATTCATAAAGCGCGTTAGTATATGTATATTTTGATTAGTCTCAACTACATGAACCATATTTATTTGGTAACTCGATGAGAGTTAATAAGAACCATTAGACCATTGAAATTCCACAGGAAATGATTATTCATTGAAAAATGTGGAACAGATAAAATAACACACTGAAAAAAAATTGACGGACGATATGTGAAATGTTGAAATAAATGCCAATAAACTTACTCTTATTTCATATTTACGTATATTTTTTGGAGAAGAACGATGATTTGATGAAGTCAATGTATTAAAAAATGTTTCAAGAGTTTTTACGTAGTCCTTGTAAGTGGTTCCTAATTGTTTCTGTGCTGCTAGACATTCGGTACAGTATAGTAAACGAATGAAATTCATTTCTAACACTGAGTTACTCATGTTAAATCAGTAGTAATTGCTTGAAATAAAAAAAATGATAAAAAGTTTTAAGATAAACTACCAGGAATAGTATTAGCGTATGACACCATTGAACTACCGAGTACCGAAACCAACAGTGCAATTACACTTTCAGAATAGAAAAGTAAAAATGGAATCCAAACTTTGTATAAGTTTGTAATAGCTTGAAATACAGTAACTGAGAAGCCATTGAAAATGATATTTCCTGAACAGGAAAATTTACAGAATACTTTTTAGATCTAGATCATATAAACCCCAAGAATAAATTTATATAAATAAGAAATCAACTACCATTTCTAATTGAAGATAAATTTTCACAAAACTGAACAAATATAAGCGGAACAATGACATTTATACCAACCAATCATGCTTTAATTGACGTATGATAAGCAAATATATCGTTTCATTCGAAGAGAATTTAATAAGTCCTCAGGATTCGTATAAAATTATCGTTCCAAAAACCTGAAATCTGTTTGTGCCAAACTTAGTTACTTGACCAACGTATTTTGAAAACTAAAAATGACCTTGTATACTGGTATATTATCTGTATCTTATACGTAAAAGATAATACTACTCGAATGCCAACATTAAATGAAGGATAGTGAGGTGGATGTTGTAACCGAATCAATGAACTAGTGTTCAAATTATGGAAGTATAAAACTGTTCATGAAAAGTGAGAACAACAATAATCCCATCTGTGTAAAAAAAATACTGATGTCGAGTGACAAGTGGTTACTGAAAATTGCAACCTGGCAGAAATTACAACTGTCCTTATGCTCTTCTGATGATAACTGTTTATTATTATCTTTGAAGGCTTACTAGCTAAGGCGGTCTGCTCCCAACCGATAGGTCATAGTTCCGAATTTCCCTCCACCTAGTTAAGCTGGGAGAACCGTGTAATACTATTGTCCCTCAAAAAGTGTATAACTCAAAGCTAAGTTATAAACGTGTTTTCAGTCAATGGACCACGTTCAATCAATATTAAATTACGATTGCACGAACAGGTTGACGAAGAAGTTCCCATCTTTAACACGTCATCACCTTTTTGTCAGTTCATACACGAACAAAAGGTGTACGGTCACATGTAACGTGGCATCGACATTATTTTCTTGTTAATTTTTTTCTACTTATAGGAATGATATTCTTAGTACCCAGTGGGTGCATCAGTACCTTCTAATGATTTACTAACTATTAGGGTACATAAAACACTACGAAAGCACATGTGGCGAACTGTCATGAATAGTGAGGAAAAAAAATCATGAGATTTTAAAAATTATAATTACCACATAAACTTTATACAAGCTAACTGCTTCAATGCGGAACCACGCCATTTACAAAATGCAATATATAAAAGAAAGATTGCATATAAGGACATAGTACAGGAAGAAAGAATTAGTAGGCAACCGGGAACTGATAACCAACCTCGTACTTCCAACAGCACTCAAGACCACAACTAGAGTCAAACCTTCACTGGGAAACGTTCTGAAAGCAAACAACTTTCCTAGCACAAGAAAATAAGATCTGTCCTTAACACTAGTCTGATTTTGGTGCTGCTCAAATATTGATTGGTTCAGTTACAAAACTAACAACAAAGAAAAGTAGTTGCGATTTTACATCAAAACTCCGCAAGAACTTAACACATGTAAAATTTATGTAACTGAGTTGTGATTGTTCGATTGTTATTTTGAACAACCTAACTGGGCTTAGGCATAATTAACAACTCAGAAAGGCTTTTTATCAACCATAAAATACGAACAGCGGAAAGAATCCACAGAGTTTATTGATAATCTAGGCTGAGCTAATAGTACTGGTGAGCATTTTCGACAGAATTCTGCATGAGAACACACAACATCAATCAGTGTGTCACACAAATTAGGGGATTATTTCGACACCCTAGTCGAATAGACACAGTATCATTTTCAAATTATGAAAATAGTACAAATACAAACACTCGTTTACAGTTTCACTTACATAACAGTATATTGTTGGCCTCCAAAGTAAAATATTCTGCGAGGTCAATTATTAGATATAATATGCCGATTTTCGTTTCTGCTGTGATTCGAGACATCTAGATGACTCAACAAATATTGGTAGCTTTCGAAGAAGCAGATAGACGACTTTTCATTCGTTCCGACTTAAAGCACTAAATGATTACTTGCCCCTATCATGACAATGCAATACTCTAGAAAGAAGTTTCACCAACGCCTACTTATATGAAAATCGGAGTCTTCTGGAGGCATCCAGAGAACACTAAATATGAGCAGACATCAAAACAAGACAATCATTTTCGGTTAAAAATTTAGATATATTACAAGAACATGTGGTCAATATTCGACTAGGGCAAGCACATCTTTTCTCCTATCATTTTAATTGATACTACCTAGAAAATTTGCCAGGTACAAATAGTACACTCTTTGTTCTTTGGGATTTCCACCGTCTGATAACGTTGTTAAAAAATAAACGGCTGATATTGGAGTTGGATGCTCCATAATACACACCAGAATATCTGCAAACGCCCTGGTACTGCCAAGAGTGGGGAGAGTTACCTCTCTTTCTCAAAATGCTCTCACATGGCCACGCGCATACAATCACAGCCAGGGAAGTCTTACTCACTGCCTTCCCACAGAATTACTGTTGTTTACAAAATTGAGAAGACGAAAAGCGGATGTTCGGCATTCCAACGGGATTGGTAGACACGGAGAGTCCACCTAGGAGAGATGGAAAACCCTCATTCCAAACCAATATTCCACATGGACTTCAGGATCCTAAGGAAACAAATGGCGTATGAACCAATTGTTCGTCACCGGCTACCACGGGACTGTATCTCCTTACGTTGCTCCACTGCCTTGTGGATTAGATTTGTAGATCGAAGGTTCCAGTTGTGCCCCCCTAAGAAAACCACCTACTTCCGTCTGAGCACCCGGGCAGTATCTCAGCCCTAACACAAATCGAATGATTTTTGTGGCGCATATATATTTGCTGACTCCTTATACTAATTTTCATGTGTTTAAATAAATAAATAAAGTAAAACCGGTGAAAGTATAATATTCTAACAGAATTAAGATAACACAAGGATAGTGCGGAGTTTAAAGTGAAGTGATAGATAACGTATATGTTAACACTAGCCAAGTGAAAATTGGGAATATCCGGTTTTTAAAATATTGGAAGCCTAACTGTAAACCCCAGTACAACTCGTAATACTTAACCCCAACACTTTTACATTAAAACTAGTGTGATAACCCCTTACTATGAAAATAACTTGACTTGTGAAGGTAATTTATTACAAATACAGCTGTAATTCGACTGGTATTGTATTACTCTCAATTGCCAATTGTTTTGTAAATAGAATATTTCTGTTTGAGCGATAATTCGTCAGTACAATACACTCTCACCACTTTGCCTTATAAAGTGGTATTGTTTCTCGTTGAGTTAATTAATTGTTTTGATCATAAATTACGCATCAGAACTACTGTTTACACTTTAATTGCATCTACCCCAGTTAAAGTGATATTGTATTGTGTTTCGGTTTTGCTTTTGTATATTTATTGCATCGAAGCATACCTGGTCGACTTTTACTTGATTCATTTAGTTAAGGTTTGAGAATCCTTTTACATATCCTGTTTTTGTCACCGTTCTAGTTGATTTTCAAGATGGCTAGATCTGCTCATAAATGTGGACAACCATATTGCTTATTTCCCGTGGAGGAAGGGATGCAATGTGATGAGTGCAATAAGTGGTTCCATAAGATGTGCACCCGATTAAGCCCCACTGCATATAAAAGGTGCTCAAAGCCCAACTCTCATTGGCCTTGTAGTTTTTGTTGCTCGAGCAAAACATTGCTTATCCAGGAAGCAATTAGTCTCCTAGTGTTGGCTAATAAGGTTGATGAGGGCTGTACTGGCAACATTGGTACTGATGGCGAAGATTGCGTTAGTGTCGTAAATGCTGTCACGGCGCAAGCCAGACATCTAACTGTGCAACCCGCTATTAAACCGTCTACCCCGAAACAATCAATGAGTGACACCTCATTAGATATTGGTGGCCATATTGTTACAGCAGCAACCGGTGACCCAGATAAAACAATTACTATCCCGAGTGGTTCTAATGTGGATGCTACGACTGATGGAATATGGATGACACGGAAACTCAGAAGAGTAGGAAAGACAGCTAAAACTAATGGCCCCCAAATGCCCTTGTACGGCCGAGAGTGGGGAGAGTCCGCTCTCCCTCTCGAAATACTCTCACACGGCCACGCGTATATAGCCTCTGCCAGGGAAGTCCTACTCACTGCCTTCTCGTGGCGGGGGTGTTGTTTACGAAAATGAGAGGACGAAAAGCGAATGTCCGGCGCTTTAACCGGATTCCAAACCAATGGTGCACATGGGCTCCAGTATCCTGCGGGAACAAATGGCGAATGAACCAATTGTTGGTCACCGGCTTCCATGGGACTGCATCTCCTTACGATGCTCCACTGCCTTGTGGATCAGACCTTTGGGTCAAAGGCTCGGGGTGTGGCCCCCTAAGAAAACCACCTGCTTCGGTTTGGGCACCCGGGCAGTATCGCAGCCCTCACACATATCGGATGAGATTTGTGTGGCGCATATGTATTTGGTGCCTCTTTGTACCATTATCTATGTGTTGAAATAAAATAATAATAATAAAACTAATGACCGTTTACTTGATAAGTCCTTGGTGGACTCTCAGACCACTCCGCCAAAGTCCAATAGTAAAGCTTTGTCTAACATTGTGAGTCACTCGCTCGACTCCCAGGACTCTGTTACAATAAAAACTAATCGTAGGATACTAGTAGTTAAAATACAGGATCTAACGTCACGGTCGAAAGCTGTGAACACAGTTTCAAAAGAAGCTAAACCCCTCCCTAGTTTAATTATTTGGAATCTAGAGGAGTCGAAAGACAACGACCCTGCTAGAAGACATGCACATGACCTGCAGTTAGTGGAGTCTGTGGTAAGGAATGTACTACCTGAAGAGGTTTCAGGGGTACATATTACAAAAGTAATACGACTTGGTAAATGGGTTGGAGGAGAGACCCAACCAAGAAGAATCCTGAAGCTGGTTCTCGGGAGTTTTGAAGAACGAGACATATTATTGAAAAACGCACCAAAAACTCGTGACTCAAATATCCGTATTCGACCAGATTGGCCGCTTGAGGATCGAATCAAGTGGAAGTTGAGGACTCGCAAATTAAATGACGAAAATAACCTTACCATTAAGGGTTTTCGGGTAGTCAGGTCTTGGGAGCCAATGCTCCCGAGGCCTGTATGGGTAGAACGATTGATTGCCAAAACACCTCAAGTGTGTGCTACACGAACGCTCGTAGTCTTAGAAACAAAACGTCCGAGCTAAGTCTGATGGTGGAAGAATTATGTCCCGATATAATCGTTGTTACAGAAACTTGGTTCACCGTAGATATAGACTGTTCTCCTTTCATTGCAGGTTATATCTGTATTAGAAGTGATAGAGTTTCAAGTAGCAAAGGGGGAGGTATAATATTATACGTTAGGTATCACTTTCGTATACAATCAACCATATCGGAGGCTCATATCAGTGGCACATGTGAGGTTGCATGTTGTAAGATTAAATCTAGAAATGGGTTAGTGACTATTGGAAGAATATACCGTAGTCCGTTTTCTCTTGCTGACGACTTTATCTTAAGACACATCTGTTCTTGGAGTATGACAGGATGTTGTCTCATCATTGAGGACTTCAACGCACCGCATATCAACTGGATAGAGCTTACAGCTCCAGGTAGTGGTTTTGATAGCGACCTTTTATCTACCGTTATTCAGTGTGCACTTGTACAATGTATCACAAAACCGACAAATATTGATTTCAATCATGATCCGTCACTGCTGGACCTCGCCCTCACCCACCACTATGAGGATGTCTTTGATATTCAGCACCTTCCTCCACTAGTTAACAGTGATCACGTTGTAATTCACTTTACGTTTAGGACACATGGTATACAATTCGTATCTGCTCCACCCCGTCCCAATATCTGACAAGCCAATATTCCAGCGATCAGAAACTGTGCTATCTCGACTGATTGGTCGGTCGACGCGGATGGATTGATCGAAGATGAATGGGATAAGTTTAAGGCCACATTCGAGTCCGTAACGTCGACGTTTATCCCATGGTCAGCACGTAAGCTATCACATTTCCCTCCATGGATTAATAAGGAAACCCGGAAGCTGTTAAAGCGTAGGAAACATTTCTGGGACTTATTCTTGTTGACAGGTCATGAACCATTTAAGCGTGAGTATCAAAAATTCCGTAATATCTGTAAGAAAACCATAGACAAATCCCGTATCACTTACGAACGACAGTTAGTATATTATAGCCGTACTTGTCCGAAACGATTGTTTTCGTATGTTAAACGGCGAATGAAACGTAGTGATGGTATTCCCCCGTTACTGTTACACGAAAATTTAGAATTACTAGTTGAATCAGATCGAGCAAAAGCTGAGACTTTTTCAGACTATTTTAGCGAAGTATTCTCTACGTTTATTGTAACAAATACTTGTCCCACTCACACCGAGATACCAACCATTGAATCTGTACAGGTGACTGAAAAAACTGTCCTTCCGTTGATAATTAACCTCAAACCTGGTAAGATACCGGGCCCTGACGGGTTACATCCACGGTTGCTGTCATCTCTTGCGGACATTATTTCAAAACTGCTCGCGACACTCTTCAACATGTCCCTTTCACTCGCTCAACTCCCTAGAGATTGGGAGGACGCTATAGTCAGTCCTATATTTAAAGACGGTCAGAGACAGATAGTATCTAACTACCGGCCTGTCAGTCTAACTAGCATAGTCGTTAAGTTACTTGAAAAGATAATTCGGGCTAGGTTGCTAAGCCACATAGATTTACACAATCTGTTAGCTCCTGAGCAACACGGATTTCGTAACAAGCGTTCATGCTTGACTAACTTGCTTATTGCGAGGGAGGATTGGACAGCAGCCCTAGATAACGGTCTGTCTGTCGATGTGATATTCATAGATTTTAGCAAAGCATTTGACAAGGTTTCACACGTAGGTCTTATGCAGAAGCTCACGAGATTCGGAATAATAGGTACTGTACATGAGTGGATAGGAAATTTCTTATGTGACCGCAGACAAAGAGTGAGGGTCAATGGAACTCTATCTAATTGGAAGCCGGTCAAAAGTGGTGCACCCCAAGGCACCATCTTAGGTCCTCTTCTCTTCCTTCTCAACGTTAATGAGTTACCGCTGTTACTTAGGTCGTCGACATTATTGTTTTCGGATGATGTAAAATCTGGAGAACAATAAAAAGTGAGGCTGATCATCTGGATCTTCAAGCTGACTTGGACGATTTAGTTAGATGGGCTCGAGAGTGGGGCTTAGAAATCAATGCTAGGAAGAGTGTACTAATGCACATCGGTCACGGTAATAGTTACCGTTACACTGTTGAGGGTAAACCTCTTCCTTGCGTTCAAGAGCATAAAGACTTAGAAGTAGTATTAAGTCAAGATTTAAAAACAACTACGCATTGCAAAGCAGCCGCTGTCAAAGGTTTTCGTGCTTTATGGTCACTTCGCCGAGCATTCAAATCTTTTGACGAGGAAACGTTTCGAATTTTATATCCTACCTATGTAAGACCACACTTAGAGTACTGTATCCAAGCAGCTAGCCCGTGTCTGGTAAAGGATACTAACTCCCTTGAGCGTGTCCAGCGTGTAGGAACGAAATTAGTGAAGGGTCTTTCTAGATTCCCTTACGGCGAGCGTTTAAACGCCTGAATCTTTTCCCCTTGTCGTATCGTAGGACACGAGGTGACCTTAAACTGGCATTTCGTATCTTTAATTATGATTTAGGTGTTAATATGCCTTATCTTTTTGCTCCCTCCAGCACTAATAATGTCCCAGGTCATAGCGAGAAGGTTCATAAACCACGATCTAATAAACTTAAAGTGGGGTCCCGTTTTTCTCATCGAGTAGTCAATGATTGGAACGCCCTACCTGAACAAGTGGTATCAGCCCCATCAGTGAATGGTAGGACTCTAATCTATGGATGAGCCAATCAGAAGCGTTTAAGGAGTTTGAAGGTCACGGCGCTAAGTTCAATGTAGGATGCTCACATTTGATCGTTTTACAGCACATTTTAGAGAAGAGGTGATTGTTGAGAGAGTACAGCAGATGGGATTATTAAGAAGTTCCTGTGTCGGTGACTGCGGCAATCAAATGACCGCGGCACGATGTGCAGACTATCGTGATGACATTGTATTTCGTTGTACTATATGTTGGAGAAAAAAAATCTGCTCGAACTGGCACTTTTTTTTGCCCGGTCACGGCTAAGGCTAAGACAAATCATGATAATCGTTGCAAATTGGATCATAAAGTCTCCAGTAACATTAGCTGCGGCTTTTGCAGATGTTACGGAAACTTCCGCCGTTCAGTGGTATGATACTAAGATGGTACAAGGTCTATCTGGCCTATCTTATGAAGACAGACTGAGACACCTTAACTTATTTCCGTTATCTTACCGTAGAATAAGGGGTGATCTAATATTGGCCTATCGTATACTGAACGATGACCTTGGTATTAACATGTCTTATCTTTTGCTCCCGTCTAGAACCGATCATTTGAGAGGACATTCGAAGAAAGTTCAAAAACCGAGATCAAACCGTTTACGTCTGGAGTTCCGTTTCTCGCACCGAGTAGTGAATTACTGGAATTCTCTACCGGAACACGTAATATCAGCACCATCTGTTAATATATTCAAAACGAGATTGGACCTCCACTGTATTACAAACTGCAAGGATTAATATAGGTCGACAGACCTCCTATCCTTATTACTGAAGACTGAATATTGTCGTGATATATGCGCAAAGGAAATGACACGAGTACATGAATCATTTGGAAGAGTTGGAAAGACAGTGGAAATAGATGAGGTGGTAGTTAGAAAGCGAAAATACAATAAAGGACGTTTTATCAAGGAAGATTGGGTAAGTAGCACTTCCGTGAATATACTTGACAGGTACTTGTGTTTTACGATCGTTCAACTCAAAAAGGACATTTTCAAAGAGTAAGAAACCGTCAGGTAACGACAATCATACCAATCATCAAGGAGAACGTTCAGCCTGGCACGACGATCTATGCCAATGATTGGAAAGCGTATAGATGCCTCTCGAGACTTGGTTTTGTGCATCATGTTGTGGTGCACAAACATCATTTTGTTGATCCAACGACGGGGGTTCATACAAGCAATATTGAAGGCATGTGGTCTAGACTGAAGTATTTTTTAAGACCCTACCACGGCTTCAGAGGACGATTATTATGGAGCTATATGGACGAGTTCTTATACCGCATGCACCTCAACAAGTTCTTAAATCATGTGAAAGAAGAATATCCATTGTAATTCATCAGTTTTTTATAATATATTTCTACTTTATACAAACCCTCTTCTGATTGACTAATGTTCTCAAGGTCACTTAAAAAATACGTTCAAAGGTCATCTATAAAATAGAGTTTCAGCTACTATCCTTATTACTGAAGACTGAAAATTGATCCACGCACACCCAACTCGAAGTTGTTAGCTCAACGAACCATCCAAACTTACTCACTAAATAGAACTATTGAGGTAAAACATACAAATTGAGCTGTTCACTATGCTGGTTGCCAAAACCAGGAAGGATTGTTGTTAAGGTAAACCATCATACGTAGTAAAATGCCCACACACACACTACTATAAACATTGATCCGACAATCAATTTCTTAGCATTGTGCTACGTTCTGATGACTAATTAATGTTTCAAATAAATACAAACCGTGAAAAACAATCGAAAAAACAACAGTTCTACTTACAGAAATATAATAGCTGAACGTGTAACAAACACCTTGAATTGTGCGCTATAACTGACTAGCTTCACTCTCCAATGGTAAAGGTATTTAGTCGATAGACCTAAGCTTATCTAAATACCGACTTGTAGAACAAACTAATACGGAGGTAAATATGCCAAAAATATTTATAACAGTATAAGTTGTTCAACAATTCTGAATTGCAGGGTATGTTGAATGGATGATCTTATCCGCAACGCGAACATGTAATTTTAATGTATCGCACACTGTCATTTGTGCGTTCAAGTAACCACATATTTTGTCATTTCATGATGTACTTTTATTTAATAACTAGACTATGTATCTAATTTTGCTCTTTTTTAATTTTTATTCGCCACGTCTGACTGCGTTATACTGTACGTCCATTGCACGCTGGGATGATATCTCAAGTCATAGTGAGTTTATTCACATAGTTGATTGTTTCCAGATAGACTGTCAGTGCATTATTTTACTGAAGAAAGGTTTGTTGTACTGTAAACTATGTTTTTATGAACAACTGCCTGTTGTTTTCAGTATCAAAGCAATATATATTTCCATTGTCTTCTGTTAGGTAAGTTCAACTGGTCTATATTTCGTGTTTTGGTTTTATCGTCTTAATTATGTCCATTTAACTACTTTAAGCAATATGTCTGTGCAAATGGAACAATAATTATGACACTTGCTTAGTTTAGTTTTCTTGGTTGTCACATAGTTCAGTTTGGTTGAAAGGATTATGGTATTCTTAAGTAAAGTGCTTGAAGCCTGTAACGAAACAGATCAGTTTAGTAAGTAGAGTTGCCTGTTTATAATGAATATACTGATTCAGATCAGTCTGATCAAAAATAGGAGAAAATATGCCTTTGGTGCTGTTGCTGTCATACATTATGAGATAGCGATAAGTATGTTTGTTGTTTATTTCTAGACTGTACATCTATCACTGACCATATTTCATGATCACTGTCATTAAACAATTTCCCCAGCAATAACATCGGTAGCAAGACAGCTAAGCGTCTGAGCTTTTAGTTGCCCGCAATACAACAGTATATAGTCTTAGAAGATGAGTGTTCTGTGTCTCAATTAAATGCATCTGGCTGTGGACAATTATTAAGAATCTTTTTGACAACTGGCACTTTTAGTTTATCAGACACTAACTCTGTTTGTATGTCTTCCTGTTAAACTAGACGCAGATGCATGGGAATATTTAAATGGGAGCAAAATAATAAAAGCATTGCGATATGGTACTAAGCCTATGTTATGCTTTGCATAAGTAGTAGTAGCTGACCTTATCTAATATTCATGAACTCAAGGTAAATCGCAACTGCATAAATTCTTTGCTGAAAAACATGTAATTTGTTTATTTATCTATTCCACATTTCTGACCCTCACAGCTTCTTATTCAAATGTTATATGATAAGTAAGTAATGCCTATACCCACACTAATGGAACACGAGTAACTCAAAGGCACCCTGTGTGGTACCTTACATTGGTCTACGCACTCGCTTAGCTCTTTAGTGAGAATATTACTACAGTCCTGCTAAAAATCCCATGAATCCCCCTATCTCCATCAAAACAAATAAGTCTATATTTGCTGCATATAGCAATTTTATTTTTTAAAAGTAAGATACAACAGTTAGAATTGGAGTGAAATGGCAATATACAGCAGATGCACGTGATACATGTCTTCATCGATTAACTGAAATAGAAAATACGGATATTAGCTTAACAGGCTTATTTAGAAAGACTAGTGTCTACTCTGAACTTACTGCGTGAGAAAGTTATACTGGAACTACGAATAATGTAGGAATCTAGTCTCCCAGGGCGTACGAAGCAATCAAACTGGAAGGCAGTTGTCCAAAAATAATTCGAATATGAAGGTGAGAATTTCCAAGTACTTTTCATCGTAAGGGTGAACATATTAGATAACGGTTGACATCATATCGTAAAAAAAACACAAATTTGCGAGTGGTGAATTATGGTCTATAAAAAGGTGAGCTTAATAACAGTTAGTTACCTTTTTACTCCCTGATAATGACACTTCGGCTTCCTTTTATGGCCAAAACAGCAAACATACACTACACACTGATAGCAGATTTCCGGCTTTTCAATGTTAAGCTTGCTTTAACGCACTACGTAATGAGTACAACCCCTCTATTACTGCTATATGACATATTTTTAATAACAAACCATCTTCAATAGATTGGTAGTATCTGTGACTTCGTCTATGGTTATCGGAAGTCTGAGTCCTTTCAAAAACAATAATGATATCCCCTACTGCTAGGCAATCAGTATTAGTTTGACTCGTTAGCAGGATAGTGTTGTCCATAATACTGAAGAAAATTAAAAACCGGAGATTGTTTCCTTTCATTTTGCCGATAATATCATAAAGGATGGTTAGGAACGAACATACGGACAGTTAGAGTCACAGGCAGCAACAACAATTATTCTAGCTAGAGAAACGAACTCCGGCTTTGGATATCTAAAAAACAAGTCAAAACAAAACCGATTACCATTTAAAAACATAAGACGAACCAGCTTGGCTGAAGGAATACATTGGCTTGCGTAGAAGCAGCAAAAACCATGAAAACAATGCTGATTCGAAGTAAATTTCACAACAACATGTAGAACATTACACTAACTGCGGCATTTTATCAGACATAGCTACACAAAAGAAATAACTGAAAGAAGCACAAAACGAAGAAAGCCTACCGCCATTACCTACAAAGATGGCGGATGTATCAATTCCCCTCTCATTCTGATTGGTTGCTAAGCTGAAGGGCACATTTACGAAATTGAGTTGCGCTTAATTGAAGCCATGTTGAATATAGGATAAAAAACATCATGCAAGAGAATATCCTGTCTACTAATTTCGAAAAACTGAACAGCATCTCATAGTAATGGTCTGCATATTTTTTCGTGAATTTCGTCAAGGATTTAAATCAGATGATTCGCTTGAGACCAATTTTGGTCGAAGACAAAGAGTAAATGGCACACCATCTGGATCTAAAACTGTGGAACGAGAAGTGCCACAATGCTATCCCATGTCATTCATCATTTCGCAACTTTGTCAGTGAGTTAAAATGAAACTAGTTTAGTTATCTGTGAGGATTTGGACGACAGTGTTAAATTCAGAAATCGAACTGCTTCAATATGTCTGTTAACAGATTCGCAGCGATGTTCTTCTGAGTTCAATAGTAACGTAACGATGAAACAAACTGCAAAAATGATGACAATACACAGAAGAGGTTATGTGAAAAAAATGTTAGTACAAATAAGAACGATGACACGTGAACGACACTTTTTTCAACAAGGTGCAGACGCTTGATAAATTCCTAATTACTAAGACAGGAAAAACATTCTTGTCAGTCAAGAAACAGTGTCCTATTAAAAGAGGAAGAGTGAGTCACTTGTATTCGACGAATAACCAACTAAAAAACAATGACTATATAGAAAATTTAATTTACTACCAATGAGTAATTAGAAACGTCCCTAAAACATACAAAGAACATGCTTCCAAATAAATTATACAAATCAAAGCAATCAGTTCATAAATTGCCAACCGTCGTATAGCAGTCTAATATACCGAGTGGAATAAAAACAATCTCTAGTAAAGCAAAGACGCAATAATAGTGAGGACATACTCAGAACTAAATTCGTAAACACCATAACAGCAGTAACTCCAATCAATCTCGAAAATAAGTACAAATACACAAAAATGCTTACAACAGTAAAAATAACAGTATGCTGGACGCTACTCAAAAGGTTATCTGTATCTAGTGTACAGTTGAACGTGGCATTGAAGTTGCGACAATTGCCAGACGGAGTGAAGAGCAGAATGAGTCGAAATCAAAGCGTTGGCATACAACATAGTTCAAACGGGATGACGATTCATGCTGATGAGC